>JAXIVH010000004.1:882761-955261 GCA_036785325.1 Urophycis tenuis
TTAGGTTTTGGTATGTTTTAATTTAGGAACAGATTCAGTAGAGGGGAGAGGGGCACAGAAAAGTCGGTTAATATTCAGATCTAGTGTTCCAGCACAAATCGTGTGTGCTCATCTATGTTTTCATAGCAGCTTATCTTGCATGAGCATTGGGGTTGATTCAACACACACACACACACACACACCCAATACTTTTTCCCACTGACAATGCTGCAGCTCACTCCATGTGAACCTTGTTTCCTTCAGTAACACCTCCCCCCCCTACCCCCCCCCCCCCCCCACACACACACACACACACACACACATACACACACCACCACTGGCTGTTTTGCAGGGAAGTTTTAGGTTCTACCTGATCCTTCGTATATTCCTCAGATGGTAAGATGATCCTTCCTTCCTTTTATTGCGTATGTGTTTGTGTTTTCTTTGTGTCAGACAGAGAACAATGCCTGGAGTATGGCTGGAATTGGCTCAGGAAGGGGAAAAAGAGAGCATATAGATAGAAATGAAGACTGGGTGGGAGAGAGACAAAGACACTGATTTGACTAATCTGTAGATGATTTTTTAAAAATATTTTATTCTAAGCATGATGAGGAAAATGAGTAATGATCCTTGTCATGACAGCTATAAACATCATGTGTTTAACATCGCAACATGTGAACTAGACGCAACTATGTCTCTTTCTTTGCAGTTCAGCACTAGGTGTTTTTACTCCCAAAAACAAACACAGACACAGACATACAAAGACAAACACACACCCCCACTGGTTTAAGAGAAGGTGCCATTTATGTGTTATTTTGCGCCCCCCCTGCAGGTGAAGTGGTGCCTATCGCCTAATTGAGCACTTAATTGTACTTGAAATTTATTGTACTTGAAATTGTGACATCATTGAGCTAGCAACACAAAACTTGCAACATTTGTTAATGGAAATGTTGCTATGTGCATGGTAAGTTTCTAGTTCCTGGCCCCTTCTGAAGAGGACTTGATGTGATTGATGAAATAATCTTAGCAAATTACCATATTTAGATTTTGCATTATTTTTTGTGCAATCAAAAATCCCTTCTAAATTTCTAATTGGATATGTCCAAATTAACTGTTAACACTACAGCTGGGCCTTCACCTCAGCCATCACCGCCGAGAAAATAAATCATCACGGAAAAAAGCAACACGATTTGAAAGGGTTGAACAAATGCAATCCGGCTTTAATTAACAATGATAAGGATGTAAACAAATAGACCATAACATCAATAACATTCTCCGCAACAAGAAACATCTGAACATTAACTTCAGAAAACGAGATCAATTCGGCTACATAGTGGAAATTAAATAAACATACTCTAAAGCCAAAATCTGGGAATATAAAATGAAGTCACCCAGAATGTCACCCCGTGACGCTGCTGACACGGACACCGAGGCTCATTGAATCACCGTGGACAGCGCTATGAAATCACCGCGCATTACAAATCATTCACACATTGACAAATACATTCATGAGCATCATCAAACTACAATACAATTTCCAATGCAATACGCCAAAAGTTACACAAAGCTGGTAATACAAAGACTATTTTTTAAAGTTGCAATGCGGAACACTTCATGCGCAATTACACATGGCGCAAGTGGTGAGAGCGGTAGAGACTCAACCACTCTGTTAGGACTTCGCGAAGGCCTACGAGCTTGTTTTTTTGTCCCACCCACTTGAAATCAAACCGTGATTGGTCAATTTACCACTCCAAACTAAAACACATAGCTTGGCCTTCTGCGGGATTTGTGAAGTCCTAACCAATTAATGAGCCAGCTAAGCGGGCCTTGATAGAGACGGACGATTCTGATTGGATAACATGTTTTCAGGACAGTAACCATTTCATTGCTGATGTGAACTAGCCTGGGAATTCCCATGCTACTTTGCGCGCGATTTCATTCTCACTGCAAAGACAGCCTGGAAACCACCGCCCTTATTTTCCCCTGAGTTAGGGAACCAATCACAGAACGGGGGGCAGCAAGACGATGAAGACTTCTATGCGCGACACCAAAGCTTGTAGCGTGTTAATCCAACATGGCAGCGGACACAACGTTACCGTTCGATGCAGCCTTAGAAAGTGTATTAAGTAGCTTTTGTAGCAATTAATGTAATTTTAGTAGCTAATTTTTAGTAGCAATTGGCTATGAATCGCGCGCAAAGCAGCATGTGAAGAACCAGACGCCATTTGATAGACATTCGTAAACCACGCCTCAAATACGAGAAAATGCACACCTAGTTCCCAGACCACCATCTCATCGAGATGTGGACGCTTCAGCCAGGCTAGATGTGAACTTGACAGTTGTGACAATACGGGGTTGAGCGGAGACAAGCGCGAGACCAAGCAGCGTAAATGGTTTAACAGAGTTTAATTAAGTGCCGGACGAAACCGGCACAGGCGCACACAGCGAGGTGTGTGCGTTTGTCAAGTAGACAGGAGACAGAGTACGTCCATCTACGACATACAATACACATCAATACATTCCAAATACACGCAACCACTCACAAAGGGGAGACAGGAGACACGAGATTAAGTAGGGAAACAAACAAGAGACAGGTGAGACACATTGGGAATTAGACACAGGTGAGACACATTGGGAATTAGACACAGGTGGCTGCTAATGACCACCGGGGATTCTGGGGGTTGTAGTGCCGGTACCGGTGATCACTAGCCAGGCGACGCCGATCGAGGTAGAGGGGGAGGCGTTGGCGTGACAACAGTAAACTTAACTTTAGAACATAGATGAGAGAAAATGTATTAAATGTATCGTAAGATAGAAATTAGAAAAATATATATTATTATTTTAATTTAATATTTTAATATTTTTTGGTCCAGAATTTTTTTAGGCCTTCTCTGAAGGCGTAGAGGGCCCAGAAGGTTCCCCACTGCCACAGAGCATCTGCGTCAAATTTTGTAAAATTTGCTCCAGTGGTTATTTACAAGAAGATTTTTTAAATTTCACTTTTCTCTGCACTCTCACTGTGCAGAGAAATCTATTTACTGCAGAAGGACATCATGGATCCAAGAGGAATAAATGTTCAGTAAAGTTTTTATACTGAACATTTTTCTCCATCAGGTGATTGTTTGGCATTGGCCACGAACTGTACCACCCCTATGGGTGAAATTGTACCAAACTCTTTGGAAACCTGCTTACTAGGAATAAAAACGTTTGCGGAATCAGGCGCTGACCTAATTGAGGTTACCAAAGTGGAATACCAATAATAACTAGAAAAACAATAGGTATCCACAGATTCTCTCTGAATACCTAACTAGGACTGCAAGCAGTCATGCACGCACCACCGCCCGCAATGACCACCTTTTTCTCATGGTTCATGGGGGCACAGCTTTTCTTGCCCCTGAAAACACACACAGACATAGACACACACATACTGCACACACTCACACAACCGTAGACACGCTCAAATACAGAGATACACAAATAAACACACAGAAATTCAGAGACACACACAAATCCATGCACACACACACACATACTCACACAGACAAACACACACACCCACAAAAACCCACATACCTTGAATACTCAAATTATGGCTGGGATTCTATTTATAGCTGGGCCTCGGATAATAGCCGGGGGCGTGGTCGACACAGAGAAATAAAGGCCGGCCCCCAAATACAAGCCAGGGTAATAATAATTGCCTACTTATAGGGATATCAGTGCATGAGCACTAGAAGACATTAGTTAGGTCCATCCAACTTCTAAATACACATTTTGAGCATAGATATTCCATTCGCCAGAGGAGGGTGGATTAATTCTCAATGTGCGAGAGGTATAATGCGAATAAAGTTTATGGAAACAGTTGATTTGCATACATTCGCATTTTGATTGCACAGCTGGGCAAACGTCTTCCCTTAAAGGAAAATGCCACCGTTTTTCCATACTGAACTACGTTCTTCCCTGATATTAGACAAGTTGATGCATACCTCTCTCGCCTTCATGCGTGCACTCGATCGCTCTGGAGCGCAGCGCTACTTTGCTAGCATGTAGCTTGGCCCAGTATATTCCTTAGGATTCAAACGGGGGTGAAATTAGAAGCGACCAAACGCTTCCACGTTTTCCCTATTTAAATACGGTTACATGAGTAGTTACACGACTCAAGTGTGGTTACACAAAATTAAACATGGCAATTTTCTAAGCGGATAAAATGGATAACTATAATGTATGGCAAAATAACACCTGGGAGCACTTCGACGTTGGTGCAGTAATATCATTACTCCTAAAAGATCCTCTCCCCCTCCCCCTGTTACTTCCGTCAATAGAACCAACGTGACTTTTTATTTCTACTACTACAGGTAGTGCAGGTGACGGCGTGCAGGTCACATGAGAGAATAACAAATCCAAAAAGGTTGGTGGAGAAAAAATTGTGGAGAAATTAAATATAAAATCCCAAAAAGGAGGTGAAGAAAAATAGAGAGAAAAAAAATCAAAAAATTAGGTGAAGAAAAATAATGGCAAGAACATCATGTTCACTCAATGGAGCTTTGAAATCAATTTGTCCAGGAAACGTCTTGACCTTACTTTTGCACCACATAGACTGAGGTGGAGGTCATGACCTTGAAGTGATTTGAACATGAGTCAGACGCGCTACCGTGACACGAAAGCTTTTCCTAGACCTCAGATAAACAATTACCATGGAATCACAGTAAAAGTGTTCTTTTTTGCAGAAACTGTGGGGATCTCTATAGATTTGTATGTGACTAATGAACACTGGAGATAAGATGACATTGATGTGATTTGAACACACAACCTTCTGATCTGGAGGTTGGACTCGGATGGACAGAATAAAAAATCCCCAAAAAGAGAATAAAAGGGAGGTGAAGGAAAAAAGAGGATTCAAATGGAGAAAATAAAATCTGAAAAAGGCAAAAAATGGAGCCGAAGAAAACTTTTGGAGGGAATAAAAACTTTCCTGAAGGGAGCAAAGAACATTGGAGATATGCTGACCTTGATGTGTTTTGAACTCAACCTTCTGATGTGGAGTCAGACACACTACCACTGCACCACATGGTCTGATAATGTTGTAATGTGGACCTCATATAGATTTCTGATGTGGAGTCAGACACACCACCACTGCACCACATGGTCTGATAATGTTGTAATGTAGACCTCATATAGATTTCTGATGTGGAGTCAGACACACCACCACTGCACCACATGGTCTGATAATGTTGTAATGTGGACCTCATATAGATTTCTGATGTGGAGTCAGACACACCACCACTGCACCACATGGTCTGATAATGTTGTAATGTAGACCTCATATAGATTTCTGATGTGGAGTCAGACACACCACCACTGCGCCACAAGGTCTGATAATGTTGTAATGTAGACCTCATATAGATTTACAAAAATCATGAAAATGATGGAGAGAATAAAAACATCCAAAAAACAAAGTGAAGAAAAATTATGGCGAGAATGAAAAATAAAAAAAATTCATAAAGGAGGAAAAATGATGGAGAATAAAAAAAATGAACAAAAAGGAGGTACAGAAGAATTACGGAGCGCATAAAAAGACAGGCATAGATCATGGGCCTCTAAACCATAGTTTTTAGGGACCTGCTCTTCCCAGATATCTATTTGGTGGCCACATTTAAAAACTTTTTACAGATGCAAAACGAAGATATGGGTGCTCCAATTAAAAATAAAATAAAATAATAAAACATAAACCCTAAATAAATAATAGGTATCCCATACTTTGTGAATACCTAATAAGAATTCTGTGAATAATACCTATGAACACAGATCTATGATCCAGAGGAATTGATTTTAGATATCTATTCACCATTCAGTAAAATTATATCCGTTCAGTCAACCTTTGGACATGATGTGTTCCTCAATGTAACGCTACCTCCATTTCTATGGACACATTTTTTAATGAATTTGGAAAAGTACCATTGATCACTTTTCCTCTCTAATGTTTTACTTACTCATTTCTTTCTTCCCTGAAATGTTATTATTTTTTTCTGTCCTTCTGGCTTTTTTTATGCATCTTTATCGATCTGTAAGTACATTATTCACACATTATGACAAGTGTCAATAGTATGTGTTTGTAGAGGAAATGTAAGGTGTTTCCTCTTCTACTTTTCCCCCTATAGTATTATATTACTGGAAAGCACACAAGCATAGCACAAAAAATGCTGCTTTTACAGAACACAACATTGTCTAGTGTTTCCTTTTCTGAACACCTGGTCTCTGCTGTGTCCATGCTGAAAGATAAACAATATCAAAGGGATTTAGTTAAGAATGGCATGACATCCGCCTACACACCTAATGTATGTCTACCTATGGCATCAGATGTTTAGCTTGTTCTAGAAAAATTCAATGGGATCAAACATGCCCCAAGTGTCCATATGTTTCTGCCCATAGGAAGATAAACATATTGCGCAACACAGTCAAGCGAGTTTACCGGAGTTTCAGCTAAGTAGTTAACACAGCAAAATGTGGAGGTATGACGAGCACCCACTGGACTCCAAGTAGCAGTGTGGGGAAAAGCCTATGGCGCCAATGCAAGAACTTTCAAACCTTCAAACCTGAACTTTCACCTCCCTTCGCTAGGGAGGAAAAACAAAGTTTTCCCCGCTGGACCAGACAGTGCTGTAGAATTTGTCAATTTTCCAACCAAGGATGGAAAGGGAGTTGGCGGAAGGTTTGGCCTGAGGTTTCTGGCGACGACTAGAATTACAGTAAAACAATTGAACAAACCTTGATCTAACTCCATATTTTGGCACATTTTCACCGTGTGCGGTTAAAGCACTATATGACCAAGTCCATCTTTAGAGTCTCTCTGACCATCTCACATCAGCCTGCAATGACCAGGGCCTCTTCCAAATCCATCCAGAATTCCGCCTCTCTCTGAGCTACATCACTGTAGCCTGGTAATGCTTCTTGAACTAGCTTGCTTATTTCTGCTGCATACACTTCCAAATTCTCACCTGGAGCATGAAGATGGGCAGAGAGGTTTGCTCTGAAATTGTCCAAAAATTGTCTTTGTCCTAAAGCCCCCTTCCTTCATCCCAGAATAGTCGCCCTGAGCTGCCATTGGCAGCCTATCCCACAGGAGAAAAGCAGCCTTGGACAGCTGCATTGGAAAAATCCTCACCAGTTTATATTTATAGTCACCTCCCGTGCCTTCCACGAGCATCCTCACGGCTACTTCATACTGTAAGATAAGATAAGATATGATATTCCTTTATTAATCCCCCTTAGGAGAAATTCACATTGACCAGCAGTACAAGGGGATAGAGGAGTGTGATAGAAAACCTGAGTATAGGCAATAAACAATAAATAGATTTACCTAAATTGAGATAAAATTATATGAGAGCTCTTAGAATCAGATCAAATGAAAACCTACTATATACAGTACATACATAGTATTCATCTATTGAAGATGAACTGTGCAATTGTTTGATGAGTCTGAAAAAGGTGTAAATATAAATATAAATATAAATGTGCAGATGTAAATTGTGCAAAGTAAATGTGCAAATGTGCAAGATGTGCAAATGTAGAGCATTTCACAAGTAATGTAAGAAGACATAAATAACGCCGGTTTAGGTAACAGTCCTGAGGTGAGGGGTGTGGTGTTCAGTCCATTATCTGGAGGTGTTGGGGCTTTCAAGACATTGGGAGCGGGTGGTTGAGGTGTTGTAGAGTCTGGTGGCTGATGGGATGAAAGAGCTCCCCAAGTACACACACAGTCCACACAAATAGTATACACACACAGTACACACAAACACTCACCCGCACATAATTATCTTACACACACATACATAACACACACACACAGTACACACAAACACACACCCGCACATAATTCTCATACACACACATAAATAACACAAACACACTGTACACACATTGTAAAGGCACACACACAGTACACACATTGTAAACACACACATCCATCCATCCATCCATCCATACATACATGCATACATACATACATACATACATACACACACACACACACACACACACACACACACACACACACACACACACACACACACACACACACACACACACACACACACACACACAATCATACATGCATAAAAAAATACACACTGTAATGTGGTTGATTTAAATACATACACTCAGCTATACTCCAAATGCTTCATGTTTTTGGGCGTCTGAAAAGTTTAGAATGATAAGCCATGAAAATAATTGGCTTTGAAGATCTTTCCTAGGTTCATATAAGAGAAGATAAGATTTTCCTTTATTAATCCCCCTTAGGAGAAATTCACATTGACCAGCAGTACAAGGGGATAGAGGAGTGCGATAAAATAGACAATAAACAATAAATAGATTTACCTAAATTAAGATAAAATTATATGCAAGCTCTTGGAATCAGATCAGAAGAAAAAATTAAAACCTATATACATACATAGTAGTCATCATTGAGATGGACAGTGCAATTGGTAGATGAACATACATAGTAGTCGTTATTGAGATGAACAGTGCAATTGGTAAATGAGTCTTACTGAGGTGTAGATATAAAAAATAAAAATAGATGTGCAGATATAAGTTGGGCAAAATAGATTTGCAAATGTGCAAAATGTGTAAAATGTGCAAATGTACAGGATTTTTGAGGTAATGTAAGTAAGACATGTGAGAAGACTCACATGAATCAGGTCAGATGAAAAAAGGGAGCATGCCCTCCCATGAGGGAGGGCATGCTCCCTCAAAATAAGTTTTTCTACATGGATGAGTGTGAGAATAAATTGCTATCTCAGGTCCCAGTTGAGACAGTTTCTGCCATTTCAGCCACAGAGGTCTCTATGGAAAGACAGTACTATAGGCAGGGAGACATAGAACTAGAGGAGGATAGCACTATAGAGCTGCAGGGAGACATAGAACTAGAGGAGGATAGCACTATAGAGCTGCAGGGAGACATAGAACTAGAGGAGGATAGCACTATAGAGCTGCAGGGAGACATAGAACTAGAGGAGGATAGCACTATAGAGCTGCAGGGAGACATAGAACTAGAGGAGGATAGCACTATAGAGCTGCAGGGAGACATAAAACTAGAGGAGGATAGCACTATAGAGCTGCAGGGAGAAATAGAACTAGAGGAGGATAGCACTATAGAGCTGCAGGGAGACATAGAACTAGAGGAGGATAGCACTATAGAGCTGCAGGGAGACATAGAACTAGAGGAGGATAGCACTTTAGAGCTACAGGGAGACATAGAACTAGAGGAGGATAGCACTATAGAGCTGCAGGGAGACATAGAACTAGAGAAGGATAGCACTATAGAGCTGCAGGGAGAAATAGAACTAGAGGAGGATAGCACTATAGAGCTGCAGGGAGAAATAGAACTAGAGGAGGATAGCACTATAGAGCTGCAGGGAGAAATAGAACTAGAGGAGGATAGCACTATAGAGCTGCAGGGAGACATAGAACTAGAGGAGGATAGCACTATAGAGCTGCAGGGAGAAATAGAACTAGAGGAGGATAGCACTATAGAGCTGCAGGGAGAAATAGAACTAGAGGAGGATAGCACTATAGAGCTGCAGGGAGAAATAGAACTAGAGGAGGATAGCACTATAGAGCTGCAGGGAGACATAGAACTAGAGGAGGATAGCACTATAGAGCTGCAGGGAGACATATAACTAGAGGAGGATAGCACTATAGAGCTGCAGGGAGACATAGCACTAGAGGAGGATAGCACTATAGAGCTGCAGGGAGACATAGAACTAGAGGAGGATAGCACTATAGAGCTGCAAGACATAGAACTAGAGGAGGATAGCACTTTAGAGCTACAGGGAGACATAGAACTAGAGGAGGATAGCAATATAGAGCTGCAAGACATAGAACTAGAGGAGGATAGCACTTTAGAGCTACAGGGAGACAGAGCTATGGGAAGACAGCCCTATAGAGCTATGGGGAGACAGAACTATAGGGAGCAAGAACTATAGGATGATTCATAGTGTGTGCATATGTGGCAGGATGGACTGGTTTTGGGGATCCAGTCATCCTTACCTTTTGACATGATTGGCTCTCTTATTCCTTCTGCATTGTGATTGGCTCTCATTAACACTTTGCTGACCAATCTGGTGCACAGGAAGCCATTATAGTTTCTCCGTACCCCTAGGCCAGCATGCAACGCTATAGGCTTGTATCGTTGGTGTTCACGAGATTTCCGGCTGTGGTGCAGGTACGTGAAGGCCTACTGCAAATGTGTTTTAGTTATTAGCGGCATGTGGCTTACACGGAACTCTCATCTTTTATAGATATCTTTCCCGTGTTGGGATTTAGCCATCTGACTTCCGGAGTAGTGGAGTATTATTCTTTGCATGCCACGCAGTGCTTGCGACTTCGGTGTATCAACATACTGATTGCTCAGGTAAGTTGTTTCCCTCTTCGGGTTGTGTGGTTATGTTATCAGGGTTGTAGGTTTATTAGTCTATTGTGTGTTTCAGGGATTCAGCAATGAAGGATTTACCGGTCTGCCTTGGGACAACTGCTGCTTTGCCTAGCGCTGTTCGCGCACGTCTATTGTGCAATTGATGCGCCACCATTACCTTCCAGACTCATCCTCTTCACGTGCCCATGTTTGCGGCCGATCTAGATCAACTTGCCCTCATACTGTTGTGATCTGCGCATGAATGAATGAATGTTTGTTCTGCCATTCTAGTGTTGTCTGGCGTGTGTTGTCCGCCTTTGTCTTATTGCTTATTTGTCGATGGTAATTGTTTCCTTTTATTTTTGTTCGGCTCTTCTGTGCTCCTGGTAGGAGGCCGTTTGCTTCGCGCAGTGTCCACTTGCTGTGGAGCGTCAGTACTGCCGTCGATTACAGCTTTGTTTCCTTCTGTGTTTGTTTGTTTGTTTTATTATTTGTTTGTGTTTGTCATCCTTGGTCTGTGCGTGTGTGTGTGTGTGCATGATCGTGATCCTTATAAATTCTCCTCTCTATCTCTAACCTGTTACCAGGTGCTGAGTGCGGCGGTGTGGACGGCGTCCTCCAGGTGGTGGGTACCCTTCAGTGTGGACTGTGAGTGTTTGTTTTCCACAGTGTGACCATTGCCGTGCCGTGAGTGTGTGACTGCGTGGCCGTGCACGTGTGGTTGTAGTGGTTCCCTTGATACTCATGCCTAAATAGCCGGACGTCCACCGGTACGCCTCGGCCCTGCTCCTGCCTACCCTCTCCTGTGAGTGAATTGTGTGTGTTAGTTCTGTGCTCTTAAGTGTGGTTTTAGTGTGTTCCCTGACGACCATGAATTATTGCATTTATCGGATTGCTGTGATTTTGCGGTGTTGTTAAATACTGTTTGTAGTGACTTGTATCCAGTGTGCAGTGTAATGAATTGCTGACGTCAGCTTGTAGTGTGTAATACTTGACTTGCAGTGGAATCAATAAAAGTGTGTTTCTCTGCATGGAACCATGTCTCTGTCCACTCAGTACACGAACCTGAATGCCTAATCTTGAGGGTGTTAGTGGTAACTTTAAGTTCCCCGGGCTCAACTGGGGTGGCGTTGTCGAACCCTGTACTGCTGCTGCTACACATAGTGTATGCATGAGTGCTTGTGTGCATGCATGCTTATGAGTGTTTTATTATGTGTTTTTTGTGTGTGGGAGTGTGTGAGAGCTTAGGTCCTTCCTTACCAGATGTTGAGTTTATATAGCAAAAAAAGGATGCATGCAATCGACATACACGCAGCTGCGGACGGCATCTTGGAAGTTTGTGATCAACAATTGTCGCCTCTGGTGACGTGCTGCATCGATGTATGATGACATAACCGTAACGAGTGTTGTCTCAATTCATAGGGGCATGTTCTTACCCCTAGCCCTTAACCCTCTGTTTCAAGGGCCAAGACGTAGGGGAAGGGGAAGGGGGAAGGGGTAAGATAGAGAATTGAGATTGGGCCATACTGTATCTCCACCATCTCTCGTCTTCTGTAACCTCATCTGATTTCACTGACCACTGCAAAGTACAGCCTGGAACAAGCTGCACCACAACCTCCCCCCCTCTTCTTCTTCTCTCTCCTACCCTCCCTCGCAACCTCTCTCGCCCCAGCTACCTGATATGGGTGTCCGGTCACCATCAGATGTGCCAGACAGTCTTCACTCACACTTTTATTCTAAAGGTCTGCCTTAAAAACTGACTGCACTATAGGGTGACAGAACAAACAGATTTTACGCAAGCACAAAATCCATTGGCTACATAGATAAACACAAAATGTCATGTATGCCAGCACCACATATAAATACAGACACAAATATGCAGTTTTTAATTGCACAGAGAGAGCTTGGCCATGTTAGTTTCATGAATACAGACACAAACAAACAGCACAGTGGGCTTTAGGATGTTGCTCAATGTTATGGTCCATTTTTACTTGCATTGCTTAAAGTATAGTAGTCATTGTTGACCAACTCCAAGAATAATTCAGAACATGTATGTGTGTTCTGTTCAGTTGACCCCATTGAACAAGAATTATCGCAAGGGTTCCTTGCTTTGTTTGAATATCCGAAGTGACTTAATTTGTTTCAAACCACCTTGCATAGACACTAATTACTAATATATAGCAGACATTCCAAAGATGTGAAATATTAAACCCCAAGACAGAGATTAAGAAATCATTTGAATATTTGGAGTTCTCAGATTCAGTTTTTTCCACTGAGTTAGTTACAAAATGTGTCCGGAAACAGTGAAACAATGAAACATGAAACAGTGAGCTCCAACATGAAGAGGAAATGATGTCCATCATAGAGGAGTTCACAGAAATGCCACCTTGTTCCTGGTTAGCTTTCCAACTAACCACACGCACGCACACACACACACATACACACACAAACACACACACACACACACGCACACGCACACGCACATGCACACACACGCACACATAATCAGGGCTGTAGTGGTCAAATCAGAGGTGAGTAAACTATGAATTTTGTGATCAGACCGACCTTGACGTGACGCGACACGACGCAACGCAAAGTGTTGCGACTCTGTAAGGCCTGGCTATATTCGATTACTTTATCAATTAAAGTCATATTAAATCAATCAATGACAGTCAATGAATGTGTTTGTAGTTTATTAAATTTCAAGTTATTTAAATTTCAACAGTAAAGAAAAGTATGTGTAGATTTAAAAACTATCTATATATGGCATGTGTGTATGTTTGTGTGTTAGTATGCATGCTTTTCACAGTAGTGCCCAGAGGGCCTCCTTGTCCTCCATGTCAGGTCCTGCCTTGCAGGGGCGTGTTCTGGGGTCCATGGCTCCCTGTGCTTCACCAGCCAGGACTTCACATACGGTGTTGGGTTGAACTTTGTGAGTGGTGGGCCATTCAGTTGAATAAACATCAAGGACGACACTCTTTTTCCTCTCTCTATTTGACCTCCTGGTGTTTCTCCTCTCCCTGTGCTCTCTGCATCATTGCCTGTCCCATTACTGCCTGAAAAAAATATGTTGAATTTAAGAGTTGTGGGGCTGAGAACACCAGTTAAACAGCCTGCCAATTACACTGAAAACCAAATTGAGGCTTTAACATAGCGACCGAGCTATAGTGACGCTGATATGCCAAAACCGAAGTTTGATATAGATAGTAAAACTCTGACTGACTTTCGCTCCTTTTGACATTTTCGCCGGAGGACGATGACGAGGGCAGAACACGGATAGCATGGCTACGCATTTGCCAATCTGAGTGCTCGTAGTCATTTAATAATTTGTCAAGTAAGATTTATAATTTATAAAGATTTAAGATTTATAAAGCACAAAAACAACTCATGTGAATTGATCATCTTCAGTCTTACTTTGTACTTGAGGCCTTTTGTGGGTATCTGTGGGAGTGGGAGCACTCGATGGTCTCTTCAAAAATTGCCTGATATCCATGGCTAATCAATAACAGGTAGGCTCAGGCTGGCAGGCTAATCCACAACGTGAAGACGTTGTGTTTACATGCTTCCTGGATCCTGATTGGTGTTGCCGCCGTAGCCACAAGGCACTGATTGGAGGGTCACAGACCATAATATAGCGCAGATAAAAATGATTCAGACCACAGCGTTAATTTGTTCAACAATATGAAACTTTGTCTTATATGTTTTAAAATGATACCAAATTTATTTCTGATTATTCCAATAGCAGAATTCAAGGCACAGGGAACTTTGAGGTGCGTAAACGCCACTTAGAGGTGCGTAAACGCTATTCAGAGGTGCGTAGATGCTATTTCCTAAATTCCAGAGGTGTGTAAACAGCGTTTACGTGCGTTTACCCTCCATTACAGCCCTGCACATAATACTGCATACACACAGAAACATTCCCAGGAACAACTAAGGTCACACATCTGTGACCTTTCGATAGAATCCTGTCTCAATTACTTCATGATTCAAGGATTCAAGTATTTATTGTCATCACATCCAAGACATGATGAGATTGCAGTAGCTGCCACAGTTTAGTGCATTCAATCAGTTTTTAAAACAAAACAATAAACGGAGAAAGGGAGAAAAGAAAAGAGGCCACTTAATAATACTTAATATTTAGTAAGACGTCAATATCAAACTCTAAAAATGTGGTGTTTATATTTTTGTTATTCAGTCAGGGCTCATGGGTCTGGTGGACCCGCTACATTTTTGGGGTTTTTAATTCAACACAATCAAACAACGGGCATCTAGTGAGGATGCCTCCTGGACGCCTCCCTGGGGAGGAGTTCCGGGCACGTCCCTCCGGGAGGAGGCCCCGGGGAAGACCCAGGACACGCTTGAGGGACTATGTCTCCCAGCTGGCCTGGGAACGCCTCGGGATCCCCCCGGAAGAGCTGGACGAAGTGGCTGGGGAGAGGGAAGTCTGGGCTTCTCTCCTCTGGCTGCTGCCCCCGCGACCCGACCCCGGATAAGCGGGAGGAAATGGCTGGATGGATGGATGGACAATCAAACAAAACCCCACCATCATCCCGCCCCCAAAGAAGTACAGGACTTAATGACTATGTACCCGTCGCTGGTGACATCAGTGGTTATGAAGTCTTTTGAGCGCCTTGTCCTGTTCGAACTCAAAGCCATCACCCGACCCACTCCTGGACCCCCTGTAGTTCGCCTACAGAGCTAGATGACACCATCAAAATGGCCCTTCATTTCATCCTTCAGCTCCTGGACTTCTCACAAACCTACGCTAGGATCCGGTTCACGTGGAGCTGTGAGAACAAGCTCTAACAGCTCCACGAGCCTGACTCAACCTGCAGGTGGATGACAGACTTCTTGTTTGACAGGAAGTAGTGCATAAGGCTGGGGAAAGACATCTCTGACTCTCGGACCATCAGCACCGGTTCCCCTTAAGGCTGTGTTCTTTCCTGTCTGCTCTTCTCCCTGTACACTAACAGCTGCACCTCCAGTCACCACTTCGTCAAACTCCTGAAATTCGCAGACAACACCACCCTCATTGGGCTCATCTCGGGTGAGGATGAGTCTGCATACAGGTGAGATTGCCCATCTGGTGACCTAGTGTGGCCAGAACAACCTGGAGTTCAACGATCTCTCCCCAGTCAACACTGTGAAGACCTTCCCATTCCTGGGTTTATCATCACCCAGGACATCAGAAGGGAGCTGAACATTAGCTCCCTTCACAACAGCGGATGTACTACAAGCGGCAGCTTAAGAAGTTCAACCTGCCAAAGACAATGATGGTGCACTTCTACGCTGCCATCATTTAGTCCATCCTCAACTACTCCATCGCCATCTGGCACGCTGCTGCCTCTGCCAAGGACAAGGGCAGACTGCAACGTATCATTCCCGGTGAGGGTGATTGGCTGCAATCTACTGTCTCTCCAGGACCTGTATATGTCGTCCGAGGCTACTTCCTAAAACGCGGGTTCAATCCCCTCTGGAACACACAACACCAGGCTGAGTACAATTTACAGATAATTTTATTATAGGGTCGGCAGCCACACACGTCAGCAACATGGACAGCACTTCACAGCTCAGTAAAATGGGCCACACCCACCTACACTGATCCCATCCCAGGTTTGCACAGAAGAGTGGAAAGAGTATTTCCACAAACCACCATCAGGCATTTGGAGCAGCATACATGAAACAGACAGAAATATCCAGAAAATCAACCCCTAGTAAACCGAAAATAAACAAAACCAAAGAAAAGGAAAAGGAGTACTGACACCACACAGGAGATATCAAATCCCAATAACCCAGCCTCAAGACTGGCACTACAAATCGGTCCACAACAGTGGACAAGCAACGTCAGAGATCAAATCATAATACACACAATAATAACACGCTTTACAGTACATCCCTAGCTTCACGTACACTCCCTCCAATGCTACACCCACAACCAAACATAAATAAGAGGGGGGTGCAAAGTCCATGCCCACCCTCCTGAGCGGGTGTGCTGCTCGACCAGAGGCAAGATGAGTTCACTAAAATTTTGGTCGGCGGCCGTCCCGCCACGCCGGCCAAAATAACCAAAACAGTCTGGCTATAATTCGCGGTATCACCAACCAGTGTTCAACTCGCTATACAGTCCGTTCCCACGGAGACGGTGATCCACTGGCTCGCCGTAGCCGGTTTCCTTCGCCCGACGATGGCTCCCGTAGTACCCTCTCGTTCGTTCTCCTCCCGGGGTGCTGCTTCCGGGTTCGCGTCGGCCGCCGCTTCCCGATCGAACTACACCTCCAGGAGACAAACCGCAAATCACACACACAGGATACCCGATGGTGGACCAGTCACGTCGGTAATCGTAGTTAGAAATGAGCACTTCCCTTTAGTAGGCATACGATCATGCGTTTCTCCTCCACACACCGGTGGAGCTTCAGGAGCCGGGTTTGTCGTTGTCGTCGCTCCTCCTGCCGTCGCAGCGCAATGACGTCACTCTTCCTGAGCCATCTGGGAAGTTCAGAGCCCTCTGCCGTCCGAGATGTCCCGTATAAAAAGGAATGTTTTTCCCGCTTCTGTCCCAATCATCCAATCCGCTAGCCGTGTGCATTAGTCCTTACGGCCAGTCAACAATTACACAAATCACCGCTACACACCATTCATTTGATGCATCCCCCTACACAAATTCTCCCACATAGTACACCTAGAACACCAACATGCCCCAGTCCACATACGACATATACATCCAGGACACTGAGGCGGGCAGTTCAATCAGGAGAGACTACAAGGATGAAGAGAGACGAATAAATGCAAAGAATGATGTTTATTGTGTATAACTTTGGCGCGAGTAGATCAGCGTAATGGATAGATCTAGGATGAGAAGCTTGCATCCGAAGATATTCCCCCCGGGTCTAGACACTGGTGGTGGTAGGAAGAATGTGGCCTGATGAGGAACTCCTGGTTGAAGACCGGATGGGCGGTGGAGGGGTGGAGGTGGGCCGAGATTTGCTGAATGACAGCGGGATGACGGCTAGGAGAAGGAGAGCACTTTTAAATTTGACAGTTGATTACTGATTGGAGGAGGAGAGAGGTGATGGCAGACTGGGATTGGTTGATAGAAGGAGGAGGAGGAGCAAGAGGATAGCAGGAGAAGTGGGAGGAGACAAGGAGATGTGCTTAGGGAGATAGTCTTCCTGTCTGAACTTTCGCTTAGCTTCATTTCAATCAGGAGAGACTACAAGGATGAAGAGAGACGAATAAATGCAAAGAATGATGTTTATTGTGTATAACTTTGGCGCTTAGACACCAGGGAGTAGATCAGCGTAATGGATAGATCTAGGATGAGAAGCTTGCATCCGAAGATATTCCCCCCAAAAAAAGAAAAGGTATACCTTACCTTGCAGAAGCAAAACAATCTATGAGAAAGCATAACAAACATGGTTAAGATACATTACATGAATTAAAACTAGAAAGAATTGGATGAAAATGGAGTGATAAATAGAATGAATGAGGAACGGGAGATTAACGATGAAAATGACAAACTGTAATGCTATGCAGTGGACAGGGTAAAGAGGCCGCAATGCTATGCGGTGGAGCGAGTGGAGGGACTGCAAGCTTATTCAGCGAATGGGGAACGAGTGTGCAAATGCTATGCAGCGAACGGGGTGAGAGATGCAATGCTATATAGCGGACAGGGTTGAGAGACTGCAATGCTATGCAGCTGACAGGGTGAGAGACTGCAATGCTATGCAGCGGACAGGGTTGAGAGACTGCAATGCTATGCAGCGGACAGGGTTGAGAGACTGCAATGCTATGCAGCGGACAGGGTTGAGAGACTGCAATGCTATGCAGCGGACAGGGTTGAGAGACTGCAATGCTATGCAGCGGACAGGGTTGAGAGACTGCAATGCTATGCAGCGGACAGGGTGAGAGACTGCAATGCTATGCAGCGGACAGGGTTGAGAGACTGCAATGCTATGCAGCGGACAGGGTTGAGAGACTGCAATGCTATGCAGCGGACAGGGTGAGAGACTGCAATGCTATGCAGCGGACAGGGTTGAGAGACTGCAATGCTATGCAGCGGACAGGGTTGAGAGACTGCAATGCTATGCAGCGGACAGGGTTGAGAGACTGCAATGCTATGCAGTGGACAGGGTTGAGAGACTGCAATGCTATGCAGCGGACAGGGTGAGAGACTGCAATGCTATGCAGCGGACAGGGTTGAGAGACTGCAATGCTATGCAGTGGACAGGGTTGAGAGACTGCAATGCTATGCAGCGGACAGGGTTGAGAGACTGCAATGCTATGCAGCTAACAGGGTGAAGACTGTAATACTATGCAGTGGACAGGATTGAAAGACTGCAATGCTATGCAGCGAACAGTGTGAAAGACTGTGATTCTATGCAGCGGACAGGGTTGAGAAATTGCTATACTAACCACTATATTGCAACCACTGAATTGAGATACCACCACCAGAGATATGCACGCTTACCGAATAGCTAAGGCTTCAGTGATCTTTGGGCAGCCAATATGGAGTGGGAGTCTGGACGAATGTAGGATGCGTAAGCCGAGGAAGACCAGCGTCCCATTTGCTGGAGAGAAGCAGAAGAGATGCCTTGCATGGCAGCTGAGGTGGCCGCCCCTATCCTAAAGGAGTGGCCTGAAAACTGATGAGATGGGAGATTGCACTGCTGGAGAACCTTACGTAAATGCTGCATAAACCAGTTTTGAGACATAGGGTTGTTACTGGGTGTTATAAAGAGAGGTGATGAATCGGGAGAGAATCTGAGCCGAATGTATTTAACCATTGATTTATAAGGGCAAAAATGGGACCTGGTGCGAGCAATGACGATGCTGCAAGATCCCTTACCTTTAGAGCGTTTGAGGAACAAACAATAATGAGAAGGGTGAAAGGTTAAATCAGCAAAGCTGATATCTTTGTTAGAATCAAATACATTTGAGAAGGAAGTGAATTCGCTAATCCTCAAAAAACCGTAAAAGGCTAATAGAAAAACACTAGATAAGAGAGAATCTGTGTATGGAGAAAACAAGCCCTTGCAAAGGACATTTAACATGTTGTGCAGAACGTCCAAAGTAATAGGGCGTCTGTTATCCTGCACTTGGGGGAAGCATTTACGAATTCACTTCAGTAATAACTTGATCGAAGGGTTAGCGAACAAGCTGGGAAATGAGGGATCATCACATCTTACATTGAATTGAATCCCTGCAATAAGGCCCCGAGTGTACTGAGGCTTAAAATGACGGACATCTGTACAGTAGGTGATAAAGGCACAGACAGTTTTTATGAGGACAGGTTTTAAGGGGATGTTTAGAGATGAACAGAAAGTGGCAAATGTAACCCAAGCAAAATCATATGATTTTAAAGTAGAAGCAGCAAGACCCTTCCTCATGTAAACCCTAGCAGATTCTAGGTAGTTTTGTAGGGGAGCAACTAATACGGGCCTAACTTGTTCAGGGGAGGAATAGGCGTAGCATGTTTGCGGGACTCCGGGCAGTGCTTCCGAAAGACCTGAAAGTTAAAGCGGGACAGAGAGTCAGCGACGATGTTGTAATGACAGGGAACGTGGCGAGCAGTGATGATGAAATTGCGATGAACGCCAGCCGCGTGATGCGACGCATAAAAGGCATGATGGCCCCGCAGGAGGAGCGCCCTTTATTAATGATGTCGACCACCGCTTTGCTGTCGCAGAGTACTGCGATTCTTTTCCTTCGCCCCGGATGTGGCAGGCTACTGCGATGGGGAAGATCTCATGAAGAGCAGAGGAAAGTTCATGCATAAGAAGCTCGGGAGGCCAGTGGTCGGCGAACCACTGCCTTGAAGAACCCCCCAAAACCTGCGGATGGAACTACATCCGTGAAAACTGAATGGAGTCGGACGAGTGCACGATGTTGTCATAGAAAAATGAACGCCGTTCCATTTTAGAAGAAGTGACCAGAACTTCAGATCGGAACGACACCCATCATCGAGTGTTACTTGGACCTGCAAATTTTGAGACATAAGTAGAGTTAATGGAAGAAACAACCCCCACACAGAAACCTTGAGACAGACCAGTTAGAAAATGATTAGTAAAACAGAGTCTGGATGACGTGATAGTTCTGCAGCCAGGGCCTGGACATTTATTGGTGTAGAGGAATATTCCTTTAAGATGTGTGAGAGCCGCGCCGGTTCGCTTGGCGAGCGCGAGCCAGGCGAGCGGGGATCAGGCGGCGGGGACACACAGATCTGGGGTGCGCGTCTTTGCACGCGCTGCAAACGTGAAGAAAGATACAGTTGGGGTAAGTGCAAATGTTCTCATTGAAATTATTGCAGATAGGTTTACTGTTAAAGAGTTCCATCTTTCTGCCGCGGCTGTCTGTTGCGTTGCCGGTTGCAGAAGGAACAGAGTGGAGACCTGGAGTGAAAGGGGGCGGGGCCGGAGGGAGAAAGGGCAGCCGGGGACACAGCGATTCATAATGCCCTATATTACCGCATGTGTGACAGGTAACTGCCTGGGACCCCCCGATGATCATAAGGAGAATCCCTGAGTCTAAGATGGACCAGTTTAAGCGAATGTTGGACTGAGCGATGTGCAGTGCTGCCTTGCTGGAAAAGGCTTTGTGGTACTGATAGCAAAAGTTTCTCCCGTACCTGAGATTTAAATCACCGATCAGTGCCAGGTAAGCGTCCAGCTCGACCCTCCTGTCGGGAAAAACGGAGCACACCACGTCCCTAAAGATCCCGAAAGCTACGAGAAATTCGCTGATCGGGAGATCTCTGAGCAGCCGAGGATCGGCTGAACGAATGACGGAGTTACCGATGTCTGAGGAGGAGATTTTCCTATCGCACTCTGGTGACGGGAGAATGAGGCTAACCAAGTTGACGTCTTTCCCTTGCAGGATTTTCTGCCTTAGCCGGGGTGAGATGTTGGCTGTAAAGGGAATATACGGCCTACCTAGTGAGGGTGCGGGGATTGCGGATGCCAGTGAGTGGGACTGGGGCATTGCTGAGGTGCTTGCGGTTGGCAGAGGGTGAGGTTGGGGTAGTGCTTGGTCCTGACGATTTTCTAATAGCTGCAGACGAGAATCGATGCCCTGGACTGACCTGACCAGAGACTGCAGAGTGGAAAGCACCGCGTCCTGGGGAGCCGGAGGTGCGAAGCTGACGGTGGCCATGGGAGAAGCGGCGTGAATGGGCGCAGGATGAGGTGGAGCAGGAGCGGCAGCGAAAGTGCCAGCGGGAGAAGAAGCAGCTGCGGCGGTACTAATGCCGCGGGTGGAGTAAGCAGGAAGCCGGCGTGAAGATGTCCCCGTCTTTTGGCGAGGTGGATCGGACTTCCTGGTCCTCTTACGGCCGCGCTGGGCCACAGCAGAGTGTGCGGTCTCCCCTGCAGAGACTGGGGAAGCCGTAGCGGAATCGCTGAAAATGATCAGACTTGCCAGTTCCTGAAGCTGGGACAACCCGAGTCCGGGAGCTGGATTGATCCCTTGGGCCCTGAGATTGGACAGGAGAGACTGATGTTCCGACTGCGATGAGGTGAGGCGAGCGCTCCTGCGTTGGGAAGACGTAGACGGAGCTACCTCCAGTAGAAGCTCGCCGCTCGGATCGAGACGCGAGAGGGGATAATTGAATTCGTCATCCGACATGATCAGGCGGGCGAGGAAGATCAGGAAGCAGCAGAGGTAAGAGAGAACAACGCCATGCGAGTACGATTGCCGAGATTTGCTGAATGACAGCGGGATGACGGCTAGGAGAAGGAGAGCACTTTTAAATTTGACAGTTGATTACTGATTGGAGGAGGAGAGAGGTGATGGCAGACTGGGATTGGTTGATAGAAGGAGGAGGAGGAGCAAGAGGATAGTAGGAGAAGTGGGAGGAGACAAGGAGGTGTGCTTAGGGAGATAGTCTTCCTGTCTGAACTTTCGCTTAGCTTCATCAGTTGTCTGACCCCTCTCATCCTGGACAGAAACGTTTAGACCCACTCCCCTCTGCCAGGAGGCTGCAGTCCATCAGGACCAACACCTCACACCACTAGAACAGCTGTAGTTTCCCAACTACAGCTGGCCTTATCAACGGACCCATTAACACTGTCTTGTACCCTGATAAACTCCGGACATTATGTGTTACATTAACACGCATCCTACCCTAGATAACTAATTGCACATTCATCCACATTTATCTTTTTTGCCCTTATATTATTGTTATTTTTGACATTATATTGACTGTTTTCATAAAACAGTCAATATAATGTCCCCTCAAATACAATGGAAAAGTATTTTTTTTCTGGGTTATATACGTTTGCATCAACCAGTTATATTGCAGTAGTTTTAATGTTGTAGTTTCATGCAGGTATTAATAGCCCCCGATTATGCTTTAGTACATGCCTCATGCCTCTACATGTCTTCAGGTCCTCCCTCCATGCCTCCAGCCTCTCCACATATATCTCTGTAAATCCATCCACCAGGGACTATATTTTTGATGAAGCCCTTCCCAAAACAATTTGTGGTTACTACCGCACTACCCGCACCCGTACTAGTTTTTTCAAGTCAAGTCAAGTCAAGTAAACTTTATTGTCAGTTTTCATGAATGTACAGGACATACACAAAAACCGAAATGCCGCTTCCCTCGATCCCCGGTGCTAGACACGCATGCAGAATATAAATAAATATATAAAAATATGAATACAAAAAATCTAAATAAAAAGGGGGTCGCGAATATATACAAATGATATAAACAGTGTAAACAGTAGTAGGCTATGAGGTGGTAGGTGCAAGTATGGACAGTAATAGCAGTAATAATAAATACACAGTATTTACATTGTATAAACAAAGTGTATAAACAGTTGTATAAACAGTGTATAAAAGCTATAAAAAGTATAAACAGTATGAACAGTTATATAACAGATCTATAAACAGATTTATAAACAGTATAGACAGTGTTAAAGTGTAAAGTGGCTGTGCATGGTGGTCTGGGGGGGGGGGGGTGGGCGGAGGTTGGTGGGGCTGTGCATGGTGGTGAGCAGGTGTGTGGTGTTGGATGGGTGAGGGTCAAAGTCCAGGCTCTTTGGGAGAGGGGTTGTGTGCGGGTGTCCAGGGATGGGCTGGGAAAGGGTGGGGGTCAATGTCAATGTCCATTGTTTGTGCAGGCAGAGGGCAGAGAAAGAAGGGGGGTCAGTGCTGGGTGGGAGTTCAGCATCCTGACCGCCTGGTGGACGAAGCTGTCCTTCAGTCTGCTGGTCCTTGCCTTGAGACTCCTCATCCTCCCCCCAGAGGGCAGGAGGTTGAAGAGGCAGTGGGAGGAGTGGGTGGAGTCACCCCCAATGCTGAGTGCTTTGCAGGACAGGCGTGTACTGTATATGTCCTGGAGGGAGGGGAGGGGGGCACCGATGATCTTCTCAGCTGCTCTCACTATGCGCTGCAGGGTCTTCCTACAGGATGCAGTGCAGCCGCCATACCACACAGTGATGCAGCTGGTCAGGATGCTCTCGGTGGTTCCCGGTAGAAGGAGCACATGATGGGGGCAGGTGGTCTCACTCTCCGAAGTTTGCGGAGAAAGTAGAGGCGCTGCTGAGCTTTGTCGGCCAGTGATGCAGTGTTGCAGCTCCAGGAGAGGTCCTCAGTGAGAAACACCCCGTCGACAACAATCTCCTTCGTCTTCTGCACGTTGAGAGCAAGATTGTTGTCTCTGCACCACTCCGCCAGCTGGCTCACCTCTTCCCTGCAGTTGGACTCATCGTTGTGGTTGATGAGCCCCACCACAGTCGTGTCATCCGCAAACTTGACGAAGAGGTTGTTGCTGAATGATGGAGTGCAGTCGTGGGTCAGCAGGGTGAAGAGAAGGGGGCTAAGCATGCATCCTTGGGGGGTCCCTGTGTTCAGCCTGATTGTGCTGGATGTGTTCCTGCCGACCCGGACTACCTGCGGTCTACCGGTGAGGAAGTCCAACAACCAGTTACATAGTGAGGTCTGCAGCCCTAGACAGTCCAGCTTCCTGATAAGCTGCTGAGGGATGATCGTGTTGAAAGCTGAACTAAAGTCAAGGAACAGCATCCTCACATACGAGTCCTTGGTCTCCAGGTGGGTGAGTGCTGAGTGGAGTGGAGGACGGTGTAGATTGCATCATCAGTTGACCTGTTGGCCCGATATGCAAACTGGTATTGTTCCAGTGAAGGGGGCAGGATGGATCTGATATGCTGCATGACCAACCGCTCGAAGCACTTCATGATGATGGGGGTCAGTGCAACAGGGCGGTAGTCGTTGAAGCAGGATTGAGATGCCTTCTTCGGTACCGGGATGATGGTGGTGCTCTTGAAGCAGGTGGGGACAACAGCTTGGCTCAGGGAGGTGCTGAACATGTCTGTGAGGACATCTTTGAGCTCCTCTGCACAGTCCTTCAGCACACGACCGGAAATGTTGTCAGGCCCAGCAGCCTTGCAAGCGTTGATCCTGGAGAGGGATCTTCTCACACTGGCTGGGGAATGACACATCACCTTGTCATCTGCAGGGGGTAGTGACTTCTGTGCAGGGGTAGTGTTGTCAGCTTCAAACCGTCCGAAGAAGTTGTTTAGGTTGTTCAGCAGAGTGATGTCACTGTCATAGGACTGTGGTCGGGGTTTATAGTCCGTGATGGTCTGTATCCCCTGCCACAGGCTCCTAGTGTCTCTGCTGTCAGTGAAGTGGTTGGATATCTTTCTACTGTACTGCCTCTTAGCTAGCCTGATGCCCCGGATCAGGTTGGCTCTCGCTGTTCTCAGGGCAGCCTCATCACCTGCTCTAAAGCAGCATTTCGGGCTCTCAGTAAGCCATGGACTTCCCTCGTTAGCCATGGTTTCTGGATAGCCCGTACTATGATGGTCTTGGTGTACGTGACATCATCAATGCATTTGCTGATGTAGGCAGTAACAGTGTCCGAATACTCCTGAATGTTGGTGTGTTGGTTGTAGGTGGCTGCCTGCTTAAACATGTCCCAGTCTGTGGTGTTGAAGCAGTCCTGTAGTGCTGAGGAAGCACCCTCTGGCCACACCCATACCTGCTTCTGGACCGGTCTGGTGACTTTGACCTTAGGCCTGTATGCTGGCATTAGCATAACAGTACTGTGGTCTGAAGCGCCGAGGTGGGGGAGGGGTGAGGCCTTGTATGCTCCTCGCTGTGTGGTGTAGACCAGGTCCAGAGTGTTATTTCCTCGTGTAGGAAAGTCTATGTGCTGGTACACATGAGCAAACACTGTCTTAAGGTTGGTGTGGTTGAAATCCCCAGCTACAATAAGGAATCCGTCTGGGTGGGCTGTCTGCTGGTCACAGATGGCGCTGTACAGTTCACTCTTTGCCTTGTCTCGATCATTGTTGTTGCCGCTGGGAGGGATGTAAACAGCCACTAGCAGAATGGTGGAAAACTCCCTCGGTAGATAAAACGTCCGGCATTTAATGATCATAAACTCATAAACTCTGCAAACCACCACAGCATCCTGGCACCAAGCATCCCTGATATAAACACAGACACCGCCGCCGCAGGTCTTACTGTTATTGAGTGCTCTCTCCGCTCGGTAGCATGTTAGCCGGTCGAGGTGGATGGCGGAGTCCGCTTTGTTGTTGTTAAGCCATGTTTCCATAAAAACGAAAACACAGCACTCTCTCACAGTCCACTGGGATGATCTCAGAAGGTGTAGCTCATCCAGTTTGTTGTCCAAGGAGCGTACGTTGGCGAGTACAATGGACGGTATAGCCGGCTTGTTTGGATTAGCCGCTAGCCTTGCCCGGATACCTCCACGCTTCCCCCGCTTCTGCCTCCTCTCGCACCGCCTGCGGCGCTTCCTCTGCGGGTGCGCTGCAGTAGTGGGGGTCGGTGTAGAAGCGGCCCGCTGGAGTAGACCGAGATCGCGTAGCTCCTTGGTGAGTGCCGGGTTTGGTTCGTGAATAGCGTGGTTTCTGATGTTCAAAAGAGTCCCACGGCTGTATGTGCGCCTTGGGACAGACAAACGCGACGAAAACACAAAATCAGACGGGCACACCGACGAAGACAAACATGTATGCACCACATTATCGGGACAGAGAGGGGCCGCTGCGTCCATACGCGCCACCATCTTGGATCATCAAACAAGCTCAGATCCATTGAGGGGATGCATAATGTTTGATTTAGTTGTGCGATAATAAAGCTTCTGAGCTGCAGGTATTTAAAGAAGTGATTATGGGGTATGTTACATTTTTCAACTCAGAATCAGAATCAGAATCAAGTTTATTGCCAAGTAGGATGACACTTTCAAGGAATTTGACTTGGTGCAATTGGTGCAAGAGAACAACGCCCACCAACACCAACACACCGCGGCAGCCGACGGCGCCACTCAGAGATGAGGAAAAGTACAGAACATGAGGAGAGGGAGGAGAAAAAAAAAGCATCCCCTCAGACTATGTTCCTGTGGGGAGCACAGTGTGTGGGCATAAAAAACACCTCAGCAACATAAGCACACATAATGACACTGTACAACATGAAACACAGGACTTGCAACAGGGTAGGGGGGTCGGGGGTTGTAGGTGGCCCAGCACCGACAAGCGGCCATTCAGACCTGCAGCCATGGGCGCAGGTCACAGACTCGCCTCCCGCACTGGGGGGGGTAAAAGCAGCAAAGGTGTGGTGATGGGGGATAGGGGGTGAGTTGCATATCTGTATGTCTGTATGAGAACTATTTCTTCAATTGTCATAAGCACCTTTTGCGGGTTATAAAGAACTCCTATTTTTCCCAGCCACTTTGTACCCCAAGATTGAAATCCCCCATCTGCATTTCCTGGAGAGAAGGAATAATTTTGCTATATTGGACTGAAGACAGAGCGAGAGGTTATATATCTCTATTAACTTGATACCACACTACAATCATGTTTTTCACGATTGAGCTGAAGTTACTCCATCTCCTTTCAGAGAGGAGCATCGCTTTCTGTGCAGTAAAACAACATGCTTTATTGTGCTGTCCAATAGTACCAAAGTGGAATGGAACATTTAAGCCCCCCTCTGTCAGACAGCAAGTACAATTTTGACAGTCCTATCCGGGTGTAGCAGGTAGACTGTCTACTCGTCTACTTGCTCTGTTCTCTCTGGCCTGCCTCAGTTAATGAGGGGGTGGGGCTTGGGCCCAATTACTTAATTGGTGCCAGTGCAGCCTATTTAAGAGCTTGTCACAAGCAGCTTTGTAGGTTTTTACTGGCAGGGCCATGTTTTGAACACCAGAGCCTACCATCAGGTATGTCGCGACCCCTTTGTTTTGTTAGTTGTCATTGTGTGTGTAGTTTAATTTATTTTCTGTTTATTTACTGTAGCGCTCTGGCTGGGTGCCCTTCCTGTTAGCACCAGGGCATGGATAATGTGGCCTACCTACCTACAAGTGTAGGTAAGGTATGAGTTTCATTGCCATTGACCATCCTTGGCAAGTTGCAGTTTTAATGTTTTTGTTTGTTTCTATAGGAAGCCCGGCCTGCTCCTCTGGGTGCTAATGTGGGTCGTGCTGCTGTTTTGTTTTGTCTTATCTTGTCTTGGTTTTGTGTTTTGTAATTTTTCTTTGTTCATTTAAATATACTGAGGTGGCCAGGAGGGGGGGGCTAGTTGCCTAGTGGTAGTTAGCCATAATTTTACATGTGTGGTCGTTCTGTTTTTTTTTTTTTTGCTTGCTGTGGCTTTGCAGTGTCAGATGCATGACTTTAAAAATGTTTGAATTCCTGTGTGTTAGCGTGGACTTCGAAGCACTCGTCCCATTAGCTTGCCTCCCTCGGGTAACCCTCTCCAGCTACCTGTTAAAACCAATGAACATTTGTCATCTTATTCTTTGTTCGTTTTACGTTCTGCTGCCAGATACCTTTTCTTTGGTTTTCTGATTAATAAAGATTTATTTGAATGGGATTCATGTCTCCAGTGCTTAACACGAACCTCTGAGAATGTGGTTGTTTTATCAGACTTCCTAATCTCTTAAAGATGTCCCTGAGGCATTAGGCCCCAGGGTGGCGTTGTCAGGCTACTGTGATGGGCTTTTTTTTTTTGGGCCTTCCACTTACCACTCGGCTACACGGGGACATCTATTATTCCACAATCTTTTTAGACGAGTGAACAGGTTACTTGGAGGAGGAAGTGGAAGATTTGGAAACAAGTACAGTAGTTTTGGAAGTATGTTCATCTTCAGTTACTTTGAGATTTCTTGCATTAATGCTTCGTAATTGCTAGTTACAACATATTTAACTTATGGGACAATTTTAATGTCCAGATATGTGAAACAGTCAATTTCAGGGGGGCATTTGATTTCCAATTGATTTAGGAGCATTATTGATAATGTAGATTTTAACTTAAAGCCTGAGATTTTTTTCCAAAAACTTTAATGATTTCTACTAATCCAGGAATAGATTTTCCCATATTTTTAATAAAATATTGTTACATAAATCTGGCAGACGGTGCTCTTGTTATTGTTATACCTGCTATGTTTTGATGTGTTCTTACAGCTAATGCCAATGGTTCTAGAGCCATAATAAATAGCAGAGGAGATAAGGGCTCTCCTTGTCTACACCCTTTTTGTATCTTAATGGTTTTGGAGAAATTATGGTTAGTCTTTCAACATATGCTTCTGTATAAAGTAGTTTTACACATTTCCTAACGTTTTCTCCAAAACCAAAACGTGTAAGGATCTCAAATAAATAAGACTATTCAACCCTGGCTAAGGCTTTTTCAGCATCTAATGACAGTAATGTTGTAACTGCTGTCCCTTTTTCCTCATATAGTATATTTAAAACATTAGTCTCCTAACATTATGGAAGCCTTGCCTACCTCGGACAAAACCATTCTGATCTTTGTCAGTAATATTTTTAATTATTTTGTTGTCTCTTGTGATGAGATGTCTATGAAGCCACCTCTTCACAAAAGAAGGAAATCAGAAGGAAAAATGTGTTTGTTGCAATGCACAGGTGCTTCTCTATCATCAACATAATCATCCTCAGCAGCATCTGAACATACTATCTTTGATCGCTGAACTTCATGATGTGTGACCCTCCTAAAGAAGAAGCCGCTGCCGAAGGAAGCCAACCTTTGGAAGCCGACCATGCCACATAAACTAACGCAAAAGCGGTGGGTTGTGGACATTGTTGTTAAGTCAAACCTGGATGTGCTTCCATTTGATGGGGAATTTTTTAATGAAATCATTTTCAGTCTTACTTGCGGATTTTCTGACTTTACATTTTCTTTCAATTTGGTTGTTTGAAAGTTGATTAAAAAATCCAAACAAAGCCCTGCGGTGAACACATCATACAAGAGTATGCAAAAATCAAATCTCTGACAGATGCCACCAGAAGACAGATGATGAACATACTTGCTGCTGAGATGACAGAAACACATGGGTAAGAATCCTACATGTAGGCTATAAAGAAACATTGTAAGCATTGGGTTTTCTTTAATGTGTTGTCCAATACCAATTGAGTGACTGTCATAATTGAATTAATTCATTAGGACATCCCCCCTAAAAGTGTCAGAATGATTGGTAGTTGCTTTGTTTCCATATCTGGAGGACCCATATTCACAACATGGATATGTAAGTAAAAGGGTCCTTACAATATTAAACACATAATTGCCCTCAGAAATGTTGATGGCATAGTCAGTCTGCGTGTATTCAATTACATAGGAACATTACTATGATCCAGAGAGTGGTTCGGGATACCTTGCATGGCAGTTGAAGACCATTCAAAGAAAAACTGCAGAGGAAAGAGATGCATCACTTAGATAATCTCCCAAAAGTAAGTTTACTTATCAGCTACATATAACATTGATGACATTTGTTGGCAGGTTAAAATTGTGTTTTGTTTTAAGTTGGTGTGCCAGGCCATGGTCAACCCAGACCCTTCACCGCTGACAACTTCTTATCTGATGAGGATGTGGAAGCAGCTATTGCTGTTTTGAAACACACTGCTGATGAAGACACTGTCTGCGAGAAGATGAAAGCTACCTTCATTTATCGTCATTCAGTGGTCAATGATGAAAAGAAAGCAGCAAATATTCCATGCAGCATGCAGTATCTCCCATCACTCCTTTCTATGTATTGTATTTTTGCATTACAGATAGAACAAGATTTCAGGATCCGGTTTGCTGAGGTCATTACCAACAAATTCTTGGAGAGGTGGCCCACCAATCTCAAAGCAAAAGTTGTAAAGGAAAGCCATAGACTGGTACCCACCGCAGAGCTCTTGGAGTTAATGTGCACTGCTTAGTTAGCTGCTCAAGTTGAGAATGGTATGACTGGGACTGTTTCTAACCTCCATTGTTGGTTATATAGGTAATTAGATTGTTTGTTAGTTAGATAATTAGATTGATGGTAATTAGAGTGATTTCAATTTTACAATGAACTGAAATTAAGTTAGATGAAATGGAAGGGTGTAATGTGTAGGATGGATTTGTCAATTTCCGAACCAAGGACGGAAAACGAGTTGACGGAAGGTCTGGCGTGAGGATTCTGGCAGCGCCTGAAATTACAATAAAAAACAATTAAAAATACCTACTCGGCCCATCACGGCCCCTCCACTTCATCCCTTACCAGATCCCAAACAGAGTACTCTCATTCCTCTACCGAGACCTGGGTGGATCACTTATAATTATCCTAATCAGTCCTGAATGAAACTGGATAAACACAAATGAAACATGATTATCAGTCTCCCCCCTTGTGGTCCTACCGGATCTTAGGTAGAGTACTAATATTCGTCTACCGAGTCCTAGGTTCCATTCACCCCCCCTACGGATTGCATTATAGGTTACTATACCTGGCCTATCGATTCCTAGGTAGACCAGATAGACTCGAGTGAACACAATTATCAGCCTACGTGTCCACCCGTACTACCTCAGTTCTCACCGACAAGCTATTTCTACTGTCGTCACAGGAAATACTACTCGCTACACAATTAAGTCCATAGCGGAACATCTAGGGTTCTATTTGGACCCAACTTCGGTTGGACTAGGATACTCAATAATATTACCAAGAATATTACCGAGAATAACAATTTATTAGACAGAAACAAGTCACTAACCAATCAAAAAATAAAAGACAGTGTGGAATCAGTATTGAAAACACTATAAGAAGACTACAGGAAAACATACAAAGAATACATGACAATAATCAGAGAATGAAGTTACCTGGGTTGTAGGAATGTGACTACACGCATGATGCGTGGGAAGTTCTGACTACAGATATCTTCCAAGAGCAGTGTCCATCGTGTCCCTATATGCTGTTTTCTCAGTTATCCAAAGGCATTGTTTAGGAGACCACATGCTGAGTATTCATTTGTCTAAGACCATTTGCTGTTTGTTCCCAGGGCCCAAAAACGTGTGTCTTCTTCAGCGGAGCTGACTGGGCATTACCTGATTTCAAATGCATTGAAAATCCTAACCTCTGGGTTTCGGATGATAACCACATAATTTTCCAATGAGACTGAGACTGTTTTACTACACTTACAGAGTGAATCAAAATGATACCAAACATGATATGAAAGTTACATTGTAAAGTAACACAACCATTCCACATACTTTCCCCCTTTCACCCCATGTCTGTGTCTTCAGTGTTAAAGGTGAGATATTCTGGCCCCCAGAGGGTTGGGAGTGGGTCAGAGAATTACATAGTAAAGGACCATTCATTTATAAATACTTTCCCCCCTCAACCCCACATCTGTGTCTTCAGTGTGAAAGGTGTGATTCTCTGGCCCTCACATGGTTGGGAGTGGGTCAGAAGAACAATGGGAAGGAAACACAGTTAATTGCATTATTTTAACATATCCTGAAGTTCCTCTGCCGTCTGTCTCACAGGGGGCAAACCCCCACATACATCACCACATCAATCATCAATCAATCATCATTTGACTATTTTACATTTTGCACTATTTTTTGCACTATTCAATTTTCCATCTTACAATGCACTACCTCACTTTTTCGTACTTTTCTGTGTTTGTGTGTTTTTGTCTGTACGGTGTCCGTTTGTCTGTCCATTGTTTATTTTGCACCACAGGTCTGAGACAGGACTGCAATTTCATCTGTGCTATATGCCTGCCATGTAGCACATTTGACAATAAAGATACTTGAATCTTGAATCTTGAATCAAAGAGCAAACCAAAAGGTCCCGGCTAGATATTTTCTATTCCTACAAATGTCCAGTGTGATTGTTTATTGTCAGCAGTGCTGATTGACGAGTGTGGCTGCGGCAGGAAGGACGGACCCGCGGTACCTCTCCTTCACACACTTGGGGTGCAACAGTCTGCCACTGAAGGAGCTGCCCAGAGATGTATGAGCGACCTGCAGGGGGTGGGAGTCCTTCACCAGCAGTGATGACAGCTTAGTCATCACCCTCCTCTCTCCCACCATCTGCACTAAATTGAGTGGGAAGCCCAGGATAGAGCTGGCCTTTTTGATCAGCTTGTCCAGTCTCTTCCTGTCAGTAGCAGAGATGCCGCTGCTCCAGCAGACTACTCCATAAAAAAGGGCTGGTGCCACCACAGAGACATAGAAAGACTTCAGCAGTGGTCCCAGCACTCCAAAGGAGCTGAGCTCCCTCAGCAGATAGAGTCTGCTCTGGGCCTTCTCATGCAGAGTTATGCATCCAGTCCAGTTTATTGTTCAAGTGAACATCCAGGTAAGATCTCATCATCTCTATGTCCGTTCCCTGGATGTTCACCGGTATGTATTGATGACGGTGTCTGTGGAAATCCACCACCAGCTCCTTTTTCTCTGGGTGCCTAAAAAAAAAAGTTTGGTGCCCGTTGGTTGTCAGTTGAGGTCATTGGTAGGTAGGGAATTTATCTATTTATTTTTTATTTTTTCCAGTGGCAGCGAGTTATAGGTAGATTTGTTTTTGTTTTTTACAGCAGCAATGGATACTCCCAGTGTAACAGTCAGCACCGGCCATATGAGGTTTGTCCTTGTGCTGATGCCGTAGCTCCACTTGCCTCCGACACACGTCAGTAGCTAATTACCTATTAGCGGCAAGCTATATAACAAGCTAACTAGTAGGCTTGTGGAAATCACTGGCTTTGGAGTACTCTGCATGCAACTCCAATCATTCCTTTCTGGGCGTTCGTTGGGAAAAGATATGTGCCACTGCTTTGTCTTACGCTGTGTCATTATACTCATTTGTTTAATGTTCCGGTCTAACAGTAAACTATGGGCAACAGGTGTACTACGGTCGCCGGACGCTTCCGAGTAGTTGGCTCTGTGAGCACTACTGAAGGTACTTGCAGACTAGTTTAATTACTGTTTGTTTAACATCATGCCGCCTGTTTTAGAGATTTCTGTGTACCTTTAATAGCCATGTCTTAATGTAGGTCTCGGGTGAACAAACACATTAAAGCACTGCCTTGGAGACACTGTTGTGGCTGGTAGTCAGTACGTTTACATGCAGCAAGAAATTCGAATTTCTGATCGGATCAGATAATGACATGTGTAAGACCGGATCACTTGTCCGAGTATACATGCCGTTCAGAGAATCGGATTAACAGCCGGAGCATGGGCTGACTCTGGACGCTATGTGGCGCTGCGCATGTGCAGAATTGCACTGCGCATGCGCAGAATGCAAAATCCGATTCAGATCCGATTGCTGAGTATACATGCCGTTAAAAGTCCGACTATGAACGAATTATCCAGGTGTTGTTATCCGATTTTGAGATGTCTGAAGTAGGTCCGACGTAGGTCGGATTAAGGTGTTTACATGCACTTAAAAAGTCCGAACGATGTCTTATACGATTAGAAATTCGAATTTCTTGCTGCATGTAAACGTGATTCCCGCTGGGGTCCAGTCGCATATCGTGCTGTATCTGGGGTGTTCGGAGGTATAATGCATAGTGTACATTGTCATTTATGCCAACTATGAATTATGTTTGTTGGCTGTGTAGTTATGTATGACGCTGACTGTTTGTGGTTTCAGATAACAGTTGCCACTGCTGTTTTGCCTGTTTAGAAGTGTACGATAAGTTAGCTTGTGCCCAGTTTTGTTTGTTATTTTCGTTTCTTTTGTTTAATTATTATTTGGTTTGCCTCGCCACTAGTTGCCCCTTGTTCGTTCCCTCCCTTTCCCCACGTCACTGAGATACATGGGGTATTGGCTGTCCTGGTAGCTGTTAACACCATCTAATGTGCAGCTTTCCTTGTTCCCTCTCCCCTCCAGGGCAAAGCTGTTCACGGGACAGTTTGCGGAATTCTGAGTCTTCTTCATGCACCGCGCACCGCGTGTTTGTAGTGGTAATGTGCACTTCTTCACCATTGCTGTGATCACCTACATTTTGCAGTATCTTGTGCTTGTGTGTGTGTCTGCGTGGATAGGCACTGGAACCGGGAGCACGAGTGGGGTGTCAATCACGTTTCTTTCCAAGACAGGTAACCGCCCTGTCCCAACCGTGTTCCGTAATTGCTGTATTGTAGTAGTTCCCCACTGGGGCAGCCATTATCCCCTTCTCAGTGTCCGTTTCATTGTATTGCAATGTGGTTTTTAGTGGTCAGTTCTTCTTAATAAATCCTGTTATTTTTATAGCTGAAATCACGTCTCTGTCATTACTGGTTTATCTGTGTGAGGACCCGCTTGCCTCTAAAACAAGGTGTATCACTAATATCTCCTGGGGTGAAAGGCCCCAGGTGGCGTTGTCGTGCGCTCTAGAGCCAAGACCTTACAACACCAGGTCACACCAGCATGTTACACACACACACACACACACACACACACACACACACACACACACACACACACACACACACACACAAACACAAACATTTTATATGAACAAAATATGAAGTCAATACGAATGCTTCAATTAAAATGTGCTAATTTTAAATGTGTGTACTTTTTTCTACTCTTGAGAACTAGTTCTGGACCATTGGCATTGAAGACATCTCAAGCAATATTTAATAAATAACTAATAGTATCAACTCTACTCTGTACAATGTATACAGCATGTACAAATCTACAAAATATTTAAAAAAATGTTAAACAAGATAGCGAGACAGCATCCAATCAACCCAGAAAATGTTGTGTTATATGTTTAACCATGATTGACTCTGACGCTGTTTAGTTAAAGTAACTCTTGTGTTCTGCGACTCAATGCCTGCTAGGAAAAACAATGAGAACATTTGGTACAACTCAGAGCAAATAGTGGTCTGGCAGCTAAAGCTAACCTATTCATGGGACATTAAATCTGAAACAAACAAAAGCCAACTGGCCCATGAGGTAAGCTTAGCATTCCGGGTCACTATTAGCTCTATATTGTATCAAATTTTCTCATTGCTTTTCCTACGGACAGCACATGGCGACGTTATACAACAGGGCTATGGGTTGAATAACACTGGAGTTACACTAAGTCAAATTAAGGAAAATACCAAAGCAGGGCATCTTCAAACCACATGAACACTGCTCATCACTGCTTGCCATAGGGTCTGGCCACAATGTGCTTTTTTCCAGCCCCAATACAAATGTGGCAGCAGGTCAAGACCATTTTAAATGTCAATAACAGGGCTTGGCAAGTGTTGCCCTGAGGCGCGCCACAGTGTGCACAGAGATCTTGCCTCCCAAAAGGTGCCCGGTAGTAGGCCAGCTCTATGGGATCACCACACGAGAGAGACAGACCTGCACAGTTGATGTTTGGGCTCCAGGATGTAACTCCCACATGTGTAATCCATGCCATCATCTGACAGGGCCTCTGCCAGTGTGGCCTGGTAGCGAGAGGAGAGCAGGCGCATTGAGTAGATCACTCTTAGAGCATTCCTTGCAGCCAACTACTGCCTGTGCATGTTGGGCAGTAAACAGCCCAGACTCTTTCTGCTTCTTCTCCAGTGCGTCTGATAAGAAGTCACCACACGCAGCTTGTTTGTGTTTGTGGGAGTGTTGAGCAGAAGGTTGATGGGCATCATCTGTGTCTTTGCCCATAACCTCAGCCAGAGTATTTTGCTTTAAGCTGTGGGCATCATATGAATATGTGAACAGGTGTAATATTAGGCTAAAGTATGTTAAAAGTGGATAATCCATAAAAATATTCTTACCTTAAAATGTATTGAATGTTAAAGTAACATTCTTACCAGAAGCATCAGGCATTGGGCATTGGGTCTGAATCAGTCCCAGGCTGCCGGTGGATTCTGAAGGGGCTCGAGAAGCTCGTGGGGTGGGCCCGGATGCGTTTCAAACCCATCAAATCCAGATCAATGGTGCTGAGGAAAGGGAAGGTGGAGGACACGTTCCGGTTCACCATCACAGGCACAGCCATCCCAACCATCACAGAGAAACCAGTCAAGAGCCTGGGAAAGGTTTTTGACTGCTCTCTTAGAGACACCACATCTATTCAGTCAACCTGCACTGAGTTGGATGGCTGGCTGAAATCAGTGGACAAGTCTGGCCTCCCTGGGAAGTTTAAAGCCTGGGTCTACCAACATGGCATTCTGCCCAGGATCCTGTGGCCCCTCCTGGTCTATGCTGTCCCTATCTCGACAGTCGAGACCTTGGAGAGAAGGGTCAGGGACCACCTCCGGAGATGGCTTGGACTACCAAGGAGCCTGAGCAGCATCGCTCTCTATGGAAATTCCAACAAAATGCAACTCCCTTTCAAATCACTGGAGGAGGAATTTAAAGTATCGAGAGCCAGAGAAGTGGTTCAGTACAGGGACTCAAGTGACCCCAAGGTGGCTAAGGCTGGGATCCAAGTGAGGACTGGGAGGAAATGGAAGGCAGAGGATGCAGTTTGAGAGGCTGATGCAAGGTTGCGCCACAGGAGCCTGGTGGGAGTGGTCACACGAAGCCGAGCAGGGCTAGGTTCCTTTCCAACTCCCCAAATCAACACCAGGGGGAAGGAAGGGCGGCACCTTGTCCAGGAGGAGGTGAGAGCAGCAGTGGAGGAGACGAGAACCTGCAAGGCAGTGGGGATGAAGCAACAGGGAGCTTGGACGAGATGGGAGAACGCGGTCGAGAGGAAAGTGACCTGGGCAGAGATGTGGAAATCTGAGCCTCACCGACTTAAATTCCTTATCCAGGCAGTGTATGATGTGCTTCCGAGCCCATCAAACCTGCACACATGGGGCATAGCAGAGACACCAGCATGCCCACTGTGTTCCAAGCGAGGAACCCTGGAACACATCCTCAGCTGCTGCACAAGGGCACTTGGAGATGGACGGTACAGGTGGAGGCATGACCAAGTGCTTAAGGCCGTTGCGGAAGCCATCAGCACAGGCCTGGAGTGGGCAAAGCAGTTCCGTCCCTCCAAGAAAACCATCGACTTTGTCAGAGCTGGAGACAACCCAACTCCTGTCAGATGAACAACATCTGCAGGCATTCTCATGTCTGCAAGAGACTGGCAGTTGTTGGTGGATCTCGAACACCAGCTAAAGTTCCCCAGCCACATTGCCGTCACCACCCTGCGACCAGACATAGTTCTTGTCTCGGAGTCCACCAAGCAAGCAGTGCTTGGTGGACTCCGAGACAAGAACTATGCTAGCTAGCTAGCCGTCTGGACGCAAGCTGGGGTCTGATCAGCCCTGGCTGGGTCACCTGGAGGAGGGCGTATGATGTTGAGAGACCTGAAACGTCCGATGAGCCCAGGAACATCACTGAGGATGCGTCCAGACTAGGCATCAGTAGATGTATGTACACAGCACAGGAAGCCAGATCATCCTATCAGACGAGAGGGCTGGTACGGAACAGCATTCAGTGTCATCACATTTGCTTATCTGAAAGAAAGAAAGACTTATTTAGCATCTTTCATACATGGACTGCAGCTCAACATCCTTTACAGTCAATACATAATAAAATAGTCATTATGCGCTATAAATAAAAACATAAAAACAAAATAAGATCATTACCTGAAACAAATACTAGCTTTGCCGGCAGTGTTTCTGCACCCACTCAGTGAATGCTGGATCCTTGTCTGCTTGTTGCTTGGTCACTGTTGCAGGATTGATGGAAGGGAAGAGTGTGGTGATAACCTACATGACCGAATCTTCCTCTGCATCTGTGTCCGTGTAGCAGGGGAGCTTGTACTTTCCCTGTTTCCCTCTGGCAGCTACCAGCGGAAGCCGTAGGCACGTTAATGAGGGGGCGTCTCCCGCTCTGAGTATATTTACGGCCAGGTATCAGCGACTGCGCATCTCCCGCTCTCCCATGGTCGCCGGAGGAGCTAGCTTCGGTTCGTTTGGTAGCTGAGAGACAGCTTGGTTGGGCCTTGCTGTAGCTCGGCTTTTGTTCGGGTCTCTTGCATCATTCAACTGCAAGGTAAGCGCCCTCTCTTTTAAACTCACCTGGGGTTTGATGTGGCCGCGACACTGAATCATGCTTTTGTGCGATCGTGTTATTAGTTTATGCTTCCTTCTTTTAGAACGGGTCTTCGATTTTGGCAGTGGACTTTGTTCCAGCGTGAGTGCGTGCTCAGTGGAAACGTGCTGTTAAGCACGGGTCGGTAGCTCTCCTGTTGCTGTGTCGGATCAGCTGTGCTTCCAGACAGTTAGATCTACTGGAAGCCTGTGCAGTGCTCCGGATCGTGGCTGTACATAGGCCTCGCCGCTGCTGCTTTGTTTCTACTGCCGTACTACTGTCTACATATCCTCTGCTGCTCGGTCAGGTGGCTAATTCCCCTCTCCGGGTTCGTTACCTGGGAGACCACCGGTCGTGTCTACCGCTCATGCTGGGGGCTGTTTGTACGGTACTGCACCGACGTCCACTGTGTGCTAAACCGTCCCGGTACTGGTGTACCTGTGGGCGTACTTGTGCAGGTGCTTGTGTATGTGTGTGTGTGTGTGTGTGCGTGTGTGCAGGTGCTTGTATCGATTGCATGTGATTGTGTACGTGTTTGGGGTTGAGGGGCATGTCGGCTACTGCTGGGTTTGTGTGGCTTATTGTATCTATTGTCTATTGATTGTATTTTGCTGTGGACTATTGGGGCAGACTGCAGAGGCCGCCCGCCTAGCACCGAGCCCTAGAGCCTCGCCTGCTTAAAGATAAGTTTCCTACCCATCCAGGCTAGCTAGCTACTTTGATCTTGTGGATCTTACTAATCATTGTGCCTTTTCTCTCTTCTCTCTCTGTGTGGAAATCAGGAGCTGTGTGACCTAGAGCAGTGGGTCGGTGGTGGAACCCTTCCCTCATCAGTCCTTTCCTTTGTGCACATTTAGTGGTTTGCTTTCTTTTGTTTTCGTGTATTTTGATCTTGCCGTGTTCACGTGTGGTGTGGCTTTGGACCCTTCTCCCTCCTCGTCCGCCTCCCCTTGCGTGGTAAGTTACAGCCCTGCTTTCCCCACACCTAGATTTGAGTAATCGCTCTGGGCCCTGTGCCCCCCATGGTCCACATATTAGCGCTGTGTATGACTGCTCCCAATTGCTTGTGTTTTACGGAGTGACCACTCCATTGCTACTTCGTTAACCTGCCAATAAAAGCTGTTTTTTTTTGTATTTTTGGAAACACGTCTTTGGTCCTCTTGATGTATACGAATCTGTGTCCTTGACCGATTGAGTTTTACTTTAAGAACTAAACTTCTTGGGGCGCAATCCCCTAGATGGCGTAGTCGTCTATCGCCAATAACTCCTCCCCTCGGCTACATTTTGGCGTTGTCGGGAGGATACATCAAGGTACTAAGACGTGTTGCCCATTTTTTTTTTGTTTTTTGTTATCTTGGTAGGACCCTGTCCTGTTCGTGTACGTGTGGATGTATACCTTTCCCTGTTTTGTGTATGGGAGGTTTGATGTGCCGGTCGATTTTCCGTAGAAACAAAGCAGCAGTGGCATTTCCCGAAATCGAAGCCCGCCTCTAGAAGACGGCCCGTTCAGTACAAGGTTTACAGGACTTCTTCTAGCTGCAGTAAGCGTAAGTTATCTTTTGCTTTTTGGTCATGGAGGAAGAGATACAGGAACTCAGGGACCTGGTTGCACAGCTTAAGGCTGAGAATGAGCGGATGAGGCTCGAACGAACAGTAGCTGCTCTGGCTGACGCAGACCGCCCTAGGGACCCTCTGCCTTCTGTAGCCCCTCTAGCAGTTAATGGTCCTAATGCGTCGGGATCCCGACCGAATGATGGTGGTCAGGCCCTTGGCTCTGAGAGGTTGGTCTTTGTCCCTCGTGACCGCAAATGTCCAACTTTCAGTGCTAAATCCAGTATTAGTATAACAGAGTGGGTAGAGGAAGCACAGGCCTGTATGCGTGTCCGGCGCCTCTCCACAGCTGATCAGGCTGACTTCCTGTTCGACCACCTTGTGGGAGAAGCGAGGGAAGAGATAAAATATCGCCCTCTTGTCGAGCGTGGAGATCCCGATAAGATTATTAGCATCCTAACAGAGTTGTATGGGTGTTCACAGTCCTATATATCTCTTCAGGAGGCATTTTTCTCTCGCAAACAGCAGGAAGGGGAAACCTTGCAGGAGTTCTCCTTGGCACTGCTGAGTTTAATGGATAAAGTTAAGAGGCGGGCTCCTGATGCAGTACTCAATGCTGATGTGTTATTGCGAGACCAATTTGCAGAGCACGTTGTGGACGGGGCTCTACGAAGAGAATTGAAGCAATTGGTACGCCGTCAGCCACTATTGACATTGATAGAACTCAGGGCTGAGGCCATCAGGTGGGAACGGGAGGGTTTACCAGGGGGCGCTAGAAGCCGTAGCCATTCTCTCCCCTCCACCTACGGTATTCAGTATGCGGTTCAAGGAACTACACATCCCCCAGCTGGTAGTGGGCCCCAACAGTCAGAGCTGGATGAGGTGAAACAGATCTTAAAGCGGCAACAATGGCAGTTAGACCAGGTGACTCAGAGCATTGCACAGTTGCGTGACGTTCACCAGCCTCGTCGCCCTCTGCGTGACCAGCCCCTCATCTGCCGGAGATGCCACCGCCCAGGACATTTTGCCCGCGAGTGTGATAGCGAAAGGGCCATCCGCCCCCCATATTCCTCGTCCTCAGCAGGCCCTTCAAACAGTGGTAGGCCACAGCCTCCCCCACAGTCGGGAAACTAGTTCCCCCTGGGCTGCAGAGTCACAGCTTAGGTGGGGACATTGTTGGCTCAGAGAGAGTTGATGGTAATTCTGGCATGCTGTCTAGCCTAATGTCTACTTGCCCTCATTTAGATGTGTGCATTGGTGGTGTATTAGTCCCTTGCTTGATAGACACAGGCTCTATGGTATCCACAGTAACGGAGACATTTTTTTTAAGACACTTTGAGCCCCAGGGTCAGGATCAGTTGCGGTCCTGCCACTGGCTGCAGCTCCACGCAGCGAACGGGCTGTCTATCCCTTATGTGGGCTATCTAGAGTTAGAGGTAGAGCTGTGTGGTAAGTCTATCCCGGGCTGTGGGATTCTGATTGTGAAAGATCCTCCTGGCTCCTTGGGTTCCCGGGTACCTGGGGTGCTTGGAATGAATGTGCTTGGTAAATGCTATCGTGAGCTGTTTGGTCAGCATGGCCTAGCACTGTTCAAAGCTACCTCGGTGCTGCAGGCTCCCACGCCCGTGGTTGAGGCCTTGCAACAATGCCACCAAGTAGAGTTTGAATTGTCATCTGACCAGTTGAGTCGTGTGAAGGTACGTGGCGGGCGAGCATTTCGAGTCCCGGGTGGTACTATGAAGCTCATCCCGTCTACCTGCTCAACCATGTTTGCCCATGGCTTGGCGCTGTTTGAGCCTCCAGAGTCCGGTCTACCAGCTGGATTGTTGGCCTCCCCCGCACTAGTTTCGGTAGTGGGTGGCACAGCTGCTATCCCGGTGGTTAATGTAAGCGCCGCTGACGTCCTTCTTTTCCCACGCACCTTGCTAGGCACCTTACAGCATGCCCACATAGCCCGCTTGCCGGCTGGGGTCACTGAAGTTCCCTCCGTTATGGCCACTGTCAGTTCTCATATAGTTTCGGAACCGGCACCTAGTATACCGGAACGGATTGAGACCTTGGAACTGCCAGCTCTATCTACATCTGAGCGGGGCCAGGTCAAAGCTCTGCTTAAACGGTACCATACAGTGTTCTCGGCTCATGATGGTGACCTGGGTTGTACGAATTTGCTGTCGCATGATATCCCCCTGGTTGATGAGGTGCCTATCCGTCAACGATACAGGCGAATACCCCCGTCTGAGTATGAGGTGGTAAAAGCCCACATTCACCAGCTCCTGGATGCACAGGTCATCCGAGAGAGCTGTAGCCCATTTGCCTCCCCTATAGTCTTGGTTAAGAAAAAGGACGGTAGCCTTCGCTTATGTGTAGACTACCGTCAGCTGAATTCCAAGACTAGGAAGGATGCGTTCCCATTGCCACGCATCGAAGAGTCGCTGGACGCCTTGACTGGGGCCAAGTGGTTTTCCACAATGGATTTGGCTAGTGGATATAACCAGGTCCCGGTCACGGAGGGAGATAAGGCTAAGACCGCTTTTTGCACTCCATTTGGACTCTTCGAATGGAATCGAATGCCATTTGGATTGTGTAACGCCCCCTCCACGTTCCAGAGGCTAATGGAACGCCTCTTTGGTGACCAACAGTGCCAATCCTTACTTTTATATTTGGACGATATTGTCATTTTTTCGTCTACCGTAGCCCAACATCTAGAGCGGCTGGAGCTTGTTCTGGGCCGGCTGAACCACGAAGGGCTGAAGGCCAAATTGAGTAAATGTGCCTTTTTTCAGCGAGAGGTCACCTACTTGGGGCATGTGATTTCGGACCAGGGGGTGGCGACAGATCCCCGCAAGGTGGAGGCAGTTGCGCAGTGGCAACGCCCAAGTAAGGTCTCTGAGTTGAGGTCGTTCCTAGGCTTCGCTAGTTACTATCGCCGCTTCGTGGAGGGTTTCGCTAGGTTAGCAGGCCCCCTACATAAGCTGGTAGCGGCTTACGGGGGGACAAAGTCCCGGCCACCTAAGGCGGGTTTTGCACAGGCTTGGTCCAGTGATTGTCAGGCCAGCTTTGAGGCACTGAAGGATAAGTTAACCACCACCCCCGTGTTGGCCTATGCTGACTTCTCCCTTCCGTTCATCCTAGAAGTGGATGCCAGCTATGGGGGGCTGGGAGCTGTTCTTTCCCAGGAGCAAGGGGGCAGGGTGCGTCCGATAGCTTATGCTAGTCGGGGTCTACGGCCCACTGAGCGCAACACCAGTACCTATAGTTCCATGAAACTGGAATTGTTGGGACTCAAGTGGGCCATGACGGAGAAGTTTCGCGAATACTTGTTGGGGAATAAGTGCCTAGTGTTTACAGATAACAACCCCCTTAGCCATCTGACCTCCGCCAAGCTCGGAGCCACGGAGCAGCGCTGGGCAGCCCAGCTGGCCTTGTTTGATTTTCAGCTTCGGTATCGCTCTGGAAAGAGTAACACGAATGCTGATGCACTGTCGCGACAGCACCAGCCGGATGTGGATCCCGACCGTCTTGCTCCAGGAACTTCTCTTCCGGCCTCTTTGTTGCAGGCTATTGAACTGGAGCCATTAGTGGCTGCCAGTCAAAATTTGGTCGTTGCTTTCCCGGGCCACACGCTAGCCGACTTGTCCGCCCTGCAACAGGCGGACCCAGTTTTAGGGAAGATCTTGGGCTTCTGGAGACAGAAAAAACGGCCAAGTGCTGAGGAGCGTCGCACCTTCTCCAAGTCAGCCCTGACATTGCTACAACAATGGGACCGACTGCTGGAGCAAGGGGGTGTGCTCCACCGCCGTATTTACCGCTCGGATGGCGGTGAAGAGGTCTTGCAGCTGGTTCTGCCTAGTACTTTAAAGCAGGAAGTGCTCACCCAGTTACACCAAGAGCATGGTCACCAAGGCGTTGAGCGAACATCCGAGCTGCTCCGCTCACGCTGCTATTGGCCAGGTATGACCGCAGATGTGGCACGTTGGTGTCGAGAGTGCAACAGGTGCCAACTGGCCAAGGACACACAACGGCCAGCCCGTGCTTACATGGGTCATCTGTTAGCCGCTCACCCGAACGAAGTGTTGGCCATTGATTTCACGACACTGGAACCCTCTGCTTCCGGGTTGGAGCATGTGCTGGTAATGACGGACGTATTTACTAAATACACGGTGGCCATCCCCACCAGGGACCAGCGGGCCAACACGGTAGTTCAAGTGCTGGTGTTAGAATGGTTTTATAGGTTTGGAGTACCGGCCCGGATCCATTCGGACCAGGGCCGGAGTTTTGAATCTTTACTCCTCCATCAGCTGTGTGACCTCTACAGGGTCCGGAAGTCCCGGACCACCCCATACCACCCAGAGGGTAATGGTCAATGCGAGCGGTTTAACCGCACCTTGCACGGCCTCCTGCGCACTCTGCCTGTGACTAGAAAAAGGGATTGGGTGTCCTGTCTTCCTCAGCTGTTGTTTTGCTATAACACCACCCCCCATCAATCGACTGGGGAGAGCCCTCACTTCCTGATGTTTGGGCAAGAGCCGCGCCTCCCAATCGACTTCCTATTGGGTCGGGTGCAGGAACCAGGGGCTGGGAGAGTGCACGACTGGATCCTTGAACACCAGTCCCGCCTCCAGGTAGGCTTCGAGGGAGCACAAGAGCGATTGCGGGTAGCTGCTGATCGTCGGAAAGCCCACCATGACCAACGTGTCCATGACACACCACTGGTGGAGGGCCAACAGGTATATCTCCGCAATGTAGGTGTGAGAGGGAGACATAAAATCCACGACCTCTGGAGCCCGGTGGTGTACCAAGTGATCAGGGCACCGGCAGCAGGGGGTGCTGTGTACACTATAGCTCCTGTAGAGGACTTATCGCAGAAGAGGCAAGTTCACCGCACTCTCTTGAAGGCAAAGGTGGAGCGGGATTATCCTGAATCAAGTCCAGGTACCAGGCCATCAGTGATGGCTACACCTTCGCCTCCTCCCTATGAGGTCCGCGATGGTGATTTGTTCGTGTTAGCTCCAGAACAGTCACATTCATCGACATCTCAGTTGGGTGAGAATCTTGACCCACTTGAACCTACCTCTGGTGCGGTGCCAGTGAGAGTCGCGGAAGGGCAGCAACCATCTGCCTCAGAGTTGCAAGTGGTCTCTGGCCTATTGGATCCAACGTCTACCGGAGTGATTTCTGGTAGCGATGGGGGACAAGGTAATCCTGCCCTGACTTCATCCGCGACCTCGGGTGAAGGCGGCGATGCAGCACCACGCCGTACTCTTCGAGGTAATGCGGGGCAGCACCCTAACCCATACCGGCTGCCACAGTCTACCCGTGGGGGCCTGTGACCCCCGTGTTCCGCCTCACCCTCTTTGTTTTATTTGATTATCGTCGGGTCGACGACACAAAAAGTGGGGGTGGATTGTAGCAGGGGAGCTTGTACTTTCCCTGTTTCCCTCTGGCAGCTACCAGCGGAAGCCGTAGGCACGTTAATGAGGGGGCGTCTCCCGCTCTGAGTATATTTACGGCCAGGTATCAGCGACTGCGCATCTTCCGCTCTCCCATGGTCGCCGGAGGAGCTAGCTTCGGTTCGTTTGGTAGCTGAGAGACAGCTTGGTTGGGCCTTGCTGTAGCTCGGCTTTTGTTCGGGTCTCTTGCATCATTCAACTGCAAGGTAAGCGCCCTCTCTTTTAAACTCACCTGGGGTTTGATGTGGCCGCGACACTGAATCATGCTTTTGTGCGATCGTGTTATTAGTTTATGCTTCCTTCTTTTAGAACGGGTCTTCGATTTTGGCAGTGGACTTTGTTCCAGCGTGAGTGCGTGCTCAGTGGAAACGTGCTGTTAAGCACGGGTCGGTAGCTCTCCTGTTGCTGTGTCGGATCAGCTGTGCTTCCAGACAGTTAGATCTACTGGAAGCCTGTGCAGTGCTCCGGATCGTGGCTGTACATAGGCCTCGCCGCTGCTGCTTTGTTTCTACTGCCGTACTACTGTCTACATATCCTCTGCTGCTCGGTCAGGTGGCTAATTCCCCTCTCCGGGTTCGTTACCTGGGAGACCACCGGTCGTGTCTACCGCTCATGCTGGGGGCTGTTTGTACGGTACTGCACCGACGTCCACTGTGTGCTAAACCGTCCCGGTACTGGTGTACCTGTGGGCGTACTTGTGCAGGTGCTTGTGTATGTGTGTGTGTGTGTGTGTGCGTGTGTGCAGGTGCTTGTATCGATTGCATGTGATTGTGTACGTGTTTGGGGTTGAGGGGCATGTCGGCTACTGCTGGGTTTGTGTGGCTTATTGTATCTATTGTCTATTGATTGTATTTTGCTGTGGACTATTGGGGCAGACTGCAGAGGCCGCCCGCCTAGCACCGAGCCCTAGAGCCTCGCCTGCTTAAAGATAAGTTTCCTACCCATCCAGGCTAGCTAGCTACTTTGATCTTGTGGATCTTACTAATCATTGTGCCTTTTCTCTCTTCTCTCTCTGTGTGGAAATCAGGAGCTGTGTGACCTAGAGCAGTGGGTCGGTGGTGGAACCCTTCCCTCATCAGTCCTTTCCTTTGTGCACATTTAGTGGTTTGCTTTCTTTTGTTTTCGTGTATTTTGATCTTGCCGTGTTCACGTGTGGTGTGGCTTTGGACCCTTCTCCCTCCTCGTCCGCCTCCCCTTGCGTGGTAAGTTACAGCCCTGCTTTCCCCACACCTAGATTTGAGTAATCGCTCTGGGCCCTGTGCCCCCCATGGTCCACATATTAGCGCTGTGTATGACTGCTCCCAATTGCTTGTGTTTTACGGAGTGACCACTCCATTGCTACTTCGTTAACCTGCCAATAAAAGCTGTTTTTTTTGTATTTTTGGAAACACGTCTTTGGTCCTCTTGATGTATACGAATCTGTGTCCTTGACCGATTGAGTTTTACTTTAAGAACTAAACTTCTTGGGGCGCAATCCCCTAGATGGCGTAGTCGTCTATCGCCAATAACTCCTCCCCTCGGCTACATCCGCATCTATGATCGTCATTGGCTCTCCCTTCAACTTCAGCCGACTGTAGCATCCTGCCACTGTGTCCAGCACTGGCGCAACTGAAGTGCTCCAAGCCTCAGCAAACTGTGGGTTTTTCTGGCCCACTTTGCGGATCTCTGCCATTGAACTGCACCTCTTCAGCAGTTGTTCCATGTCCTCTGCTGTCTTGTCTCTCTACAACGCAGAGTTCTGCAGGCCGATGTTAGTATAGTATACTATAGTCAGTATAGCCATCACTCTCCACTGGATTCTGACAGCTCTGGCCTGGAGCTGCTCTTTAGTTTAGTTTAGTTTATTTGACAAACCACTGAAATACATGTCGGTACAAATCATGCATTAAAACAGTGTCAAGGATAGCACAAAAAGTCATAGACTTATTTCCATTGTGGCCCTTGAATTGCTCTGCAGGCAATGAGCATGTCCAGTCCTAGCATCTTAAATATTGCGATCAGACTGAGCTGAACTTTGACCAGTAGGTTGCGATGTTCTGTGACGTCACTGTACTCAGTGGTGGTTCTACATTGAATTACACCCCGGGCGAGATTCCCTCCGAGGTGGGCAGTGGCCATGTCTCCTTTCATCTGCTGCAGTGACTTCATTGACTGCTTCTTCCATCTTAGAGAAGAATTCCTCAAAGTTGTCACCAGGACGACCACTGTTAAGGGTACGCAAGTCAACAATAATGTCAGGCTCTCCATGGAGAGCCACTTGGATGCGCTGGTTCATGAGAGGATTTGATAGGACTGAAGAATCATGGGAGATTTCCTGATAGATTGCCTCTATGATACTTGGGGTCACCCTAGCCACGCTCGTTACCTCCCTCTTGAAATCTTCCTTCATGTAACTGGTGTGGTACCATGGGAGAAATGGCTGCAGAGAACTGACAACTCGATTGGTCTGGGTCAGCTGCTCATCCTGTGTTCTGTTCCTTTCCACTTTCCACAGAAAGGTGATGCCAGTCTTGCTGCCCCCAGGTTGGTATTTCAGCACATCAACAGGTACAGACAGCTGGATTCTGTTGATGAAGTCAAATCTGTGCCTGAACTTGCAAATGGTTCCTCCAGGTGTACAGTGTCATCCAGGAGCACAGGGGTTAGAGTATCTGTTTGACACATAACATTGTCCAGCAACCGGTACCTTGCAGCCACCACAGGGGTGTTTTTGTGGTGTGTCACGGCAATGTTCTCAGATAAAACTCTGACAGGTTGACTTGAGTTAGGATTTGCAAATGTAGTGTCCCTCTTCCTCTTCAGGTACTCCACATAGTTGCGAAGGCAGGTGGCAAGACTTGAAATGTCCTCCTTCAGTGTTCTCCAAGCAGCAGTTGAGGACATGTATTGGTCACACAAAGACAACAGGGCTTGGGAGTGAGTGAGAGTGTCCAGAAAGGCAGCACACATGGGTTGCTCCTTTATTTTCTTTCTCTTCACTTCATTGTATCCTTCAAAGCTCCAGCATGATGAACAGGAATCACATCTCTCTCTTGGTGAGACGCATCACGTATCACAGTTTGCTGGTTTGTATGCTTCCGGTTCCGGCGCCGCAGCGAGTGGCAGCCCGACACAGCAGCTCCCGATCTACTTTCCTTTTTTTCTGAGATTAAAAGTTTTTTTTTTTTTAACTTTAATCTATATAGTACTTGCAGAACTATAGCATTAGGCTTTGTAAATATGTAGGCATTATATAAGGGCTCTTAAACGGGTTGTACAATAACAAGAATGTGCGGGACGATCACCACGATCGCTAAACAACAATGGACCGGCGCCTACTCGCGGGACAAGCTCCTTCAGGATCGACCAGTGGTGTGCCCGAAGGGGATCCCGAGGGAGCTAAGGATTAAGCGGTGTGGGACTAGAGCAGGAGCCATGGTGAGGAACAAGAAAATGGAGAGGAAGTGGAGATACAAGCCCCGTCTTCCCTCGGTTATCATGGGGAATGTACGCTCACTGCCCAACAAGATGGACGAACTATCAGCCCTCATTACCGGACAGCGCGAGTACCGGGAGTGCAGTGTGTTGTGCCTGACATGACTGAACAGGAATATACCAGACTGGTCAGTGGAACTAGCTGGGTTCATGGTAGTTTAGGCGGACAGAGACAAACAGAGTGGTAAGAAGTCGGGTGGCGGACTTGCCGTCTTAGTTAACTCCAAATGGTGCAACCCGGGACATATTACCACAAAGGAAATCACTTGCACACCTGATGTCGAGCTGTTAGCTGTGGGACTGAGACCGTACTATCTGCCCCGTGAGTTTTCGGCAGCCATTGTTGTTATTGTTTACACTCCACCATCGGCTGTGGCGGCGCTGGCTTGTGACCACCGTCGCAGACCTGCAGACTAGACATTCCAACGCTCTTATTATAGTAAACGGAGACTTTAACCATGTCAACATATTGAAGACACTGACTGACTTCACCCAGTATGTGACCTGCAGCACCAGAGGAGATAAGACCTTGGACTTACTGTATGCCAATGTTAAGGAGGCATACAGTGCAACAGCCCTTCCCCCCTGGGCAAATCTGACCACTGCTTGATACTACTGTCTCCTATATATAAGCCTCTTGTGAGGAGACAGCCCATCTTATACACACCTGGAGAGGCCACAGAGCATGGTGAGGATCATGTTCTTCGACTTCTCCAGTGCTTTCGACACCGTCCAGCCAGGCCGGCTGGCTGAGAAGCTCCTGGTGATGCAGGTCGATCCTGACATGGTGGCATGGATTATGAACTACCTCACGGACAGGCCGCAGTATGTCAGGCTGTGACACTGCTTGTCAGACATGGTGACAAGCAACACTGGCACACCCCAGGGAACTGTACTTTCACCATTCTTGTTCACCCTCTACACCTCGGATTTCTGCTACAACTCCCAAACATGCCACCTGCAGAAGTTCTCTGACGACTCCTCCATTGTTGGATGCATCACAGACAATAGGGAGGAGGAGTACAGGGAACTAGTGAAGAACTTTGCGGGATGGTGTGAAGGGAACCACCTTTAGCTCAACATCGGGAAAACCAAGGAGCTGGTGGTGGACTTCTGGTGCAGAAAGAGCCCCCCATTACTGGTTTCCATAAATGGGGAGGAGGTGGATATGGTGGATACCTGTAAGTTCCTTGGGGTGCACCCGAACAATAAACTGGACTGGTCGGACAACACTGAGGCCCTCTACAGGAAGGGACAGAGTAGGCTGTTCTTCCTGAGGAGGCTCAGATCTTTCAATGTGTGCACTAGGCTGCTACGGATGTTCTACCAGTCTGTGGTAGCCAGTGTCAAGCAAGCTGAATAAGCTGGTGAGGAAGGCGAGCTCTGTGGTGGGGATGAAGCTGGACTGTGTGGAGGCGGTGACAGAGAGGAGGATGAGGGGAAAGCTGCAGGCGATCCTGGACAACCCCTCTCACCCTCTCTAAGCTGAGCTGAGGCAACTCAGGAGCACGTTCAGCCACAGACTCACTCAGCCACGTGCCTCAAAGCGCTTGGAGGGCTCTTTCATCCCATCAGCTATCAGACTCAACCACCCGCTCCCAACGTCTCGAAAGCCCCAACACCTCCAGATAATGGACTGAACACCACACCCCACACCTCAGGACTGTTTTCCTAGGCCGTTGTTACTTTATGTCTTCTCACATGTCTTACTTACACTACCTGAAAAATCCTGTATATTTGCACATTTTGTATTTTACACATTTTGCACACTTGCCCATCTATTCTGCCCCATTTTATCTGCACATTTATTTTTTAATATCTACACCTCAGCAGGACTCAGTAACCAATTGCACTGTTCATCTCAATGATGACTACTATGTAGTAGGTTTTCATTTTTTCATCTGACCTGATTCTAAGAGCTTGCATATAATTTTATCTTAATTTAGGTGAATCTATTTATTGTTTAGTGTTTATTGTCTATACTCAGGTCTTCTACTGCACTCCTCTATCCCCAATGTGAATTTCTTTTAAGGGGGATTAATAAAGGAATACCTTATCTTATCTTATGTACCAAAGGCAATTTTTTAGCGTCTAAAAAAAAAACTAAACAATATTTAATATTAAAGTTGTTTAATATTTCAGTATAACTCTTTTGTACATTTTTATACATTTAATTTTAGTAGAAATACAACAAGGTGCACTGATGTTTAATACATGTCTCAAGAGTGAAGTAAGCCTACTGTAGGCATAGAAGGAATAGACAGTGCATGCATGGACGCACTGTGGTGTCTTGTTTAGAAACAAACTCTTGAATATCCTGTATAATTTGCACATTTTGCATTTTGCACATTCTGCACATTTGCACTTCTATTTTGCACAACTTACAACTGCATATCTATTTTTATTTTTATGTCTATTTTTATTTTTATATCTACACCTCAGTAAGACTGGTACCAATTGCACTATTAATCTATTCATCTACCAATTGCACTGTCCATCTTAATGATGATTACTATGTTGTATATAGGTCCTAATTTTTTTTCCACTTGATCTGACTTTAAGAGCTCATGTATAACTTAATCTTGTTTAGGTAAATCTATTTATTGTTTATTGTCTATAGGCAGGTTTTTATTTTTTTTTTACAAATCTTTTTATTAGTTTTTGCACAGATAGCAAAAACAGACATTTTCAAGACATTAAATGTAAAATACTGTGTTTTCTAATACAAATGTTAAAACAAAAAAACAAAACAAAAAAAAACCCATTACCCCGCAATCTCATTCACACATGCATACAAGGGGGGGGGGGGGGGGGGAAGGAAGGAAATAACAACAAAAACAAATAAAGGTTGAATATTAGAAAATGTTGCAGAGAAAGGGGAGGGATGGGAGTTTCTCTAGTCAGAATTAAGTTTTGGGTTCTTTATCAACGGTAAGGGTGTCAATGTGGTCTAAAAAAGGCTGCCAGGTTTTATGGAACGTCGTCAGGGAGCCTCTAAGGGAGAACCTAATCCTTTCAAGTCTGCCGCAGCACAAGATTTCATGAATCCATCTATTATGGGTGGGAGGAGAGGGATGTATCCATTTAAGGAGAATAAGCCTCCTAGCAAGCAGAGTAGTGAATGCAATAACTCGTTGTGTGGTAGTGGGTGTATTGGGTATTGAAGGAATTCCGAAAAGGGCAGTGAGGGGGCTAGGATCCACTGTCTCACCTAAGACCACCCCGAGTGAACCAAATATTGCAGACCAAAACTCTTATAGTTTAGAGCACGACCAAAACATGTGCATGTAGTCAGCCGGAGATTGTTTACATCTATTACATGCATCAGACCTGTCAGGATATATCCTGGCCAGTTTTGCGTTTGTAAAATGTACTCTGTGCAAAATCTTGCACTGCAGTAAACTATGCCTTGCACATATAGAAGAGGTGTGTACCAGGTTTAATATATGTCCCCACTGATCATCTGACATGTTAATCCCAAGGTCCTGGTCCCATACAACTCTAAGGGAATGTAAGCAAGTAGGAGTTATCTTAAAAATGTTGTCGTATATAATGGAGGTGAGCCTCCTTGAATCGGTCTTAAGTGATAGGAAAGAATCAATCATCGAATCAGGAGGTCGGCCTGGAAATTGGGGTTATTTATTTTCCACAAAGTGCCTGATCTGAAAAAATCGAAACAAATGGGAACTTGGAAGATCAAATTTGTTGGCTAAATCTGCAAACGATGAGAAGACAGCCTGGGGAAGTTTTTCAGCAAGGGTGTTAACTGGGAAGTATTCGCTTTTCTGAAGGTTGAGTTTGTAGCCGGATAGCTTCTTAAATTGCTCTAAAATGCTTAGAATTATAGGAAGGGAGGACGATGGGCTGGAGATATACAGTAAAAGGTCATCTGCATACAAAGAGAGCTTATGCGAAAAACCGAAGCGTGTGATGCCCCTAAATCCTTCCTCACTACGAAGCCATATGGCTAGAGGCTCGATGGCGAGCGCAAATAATGACGGAGATAAAGGGCAACCTTGTCTATTTTTACGAGAGAGCGAGAACAAACCAGACTTAACACAGTTGACGCTGACTGAAGCTACGGGAGATGTATAGAGGAGTTGAATCCATGAAACAAAGTCCCTGCTGAAACCGAATTTGTTAAGTATATAAAACAAATATCCCCACTCTACTCTGTCGAATGCCTTTTCCGCATCCAAAGAGAGAACAACCTCGGGGGAACCAGTAGAGGGAGAATAAATAATATTAAACAACCTTCTGGTATTAAAAAATGACTGTCGTCCTGAGATAAAGCCCGTCTGGTCGGGATTGATCAGGCCTGGCATCACCCTCTGAAGACGGCTAGATCGAACCTTAGACATGATCTTAAAGTCTACGTTTAAAAGGGATGTCGGCCTGTAGCTGCCACACAAGAGTGGGTCCCTATCTTTCTTCAACAACAGAGTGATTGAAGCCTCCGACAAAGTAGGTGGTAACCACCCCTTCAGAAAGGCATCATTGAATACTCTCACCAGGATCGGGGCGAGTACAGAACAAAAACTTTTAAAAAACTCTGTGGTGTAGCCATCAGGACCAGGCGATTTACCACTCTGTAAAGATTTGATAGCCTCTGTAACTTCAGAGACGGTTAGCGGAGAACCCAGATCACCGGCACCACTCCCATCAATTTGGGGATAAACTAGAGTGTCTAAGGGGTTAGGGCTGTCCCAATCCTGTGGAGAAGACTCTGAGGTGTATAATACAGAATAGTAGTTCGAAAAGATATTACTGATTTCAGCAGGGTCTGTAGTAATATCACCTGTTGGCAACTTCACTCTAGGGATCAACCTAGAGGCGCCGGCCACTCGCGAATGATATGCAAGCAGTTTGCCTGCCTTATCTCCCTGCTCAAAAAATCGTTGCCTGCTTTGCAGAAGTTGCCTCTCAATCTTACCAGTTGATAACAGATCATATTGAGATTGAAGCTGAAGCCGTTTTTTATACAAAATAGAGGTGGGATTAACCGAGTATTGGATGTCTAAATTTCGGATATCAGCTGTAATTTCTGTCAATTTGGATTGTTCCGATTTCCTGAAATGGGAGACAAAAGAAATGATCTGACCACGATGATAAGCCTTTCGGAGTATCGTTTATCTCGAAGAAAAATGTGATGTGTGTTGCAAGGAAAGCCTTAAATTTTGGTTCAGACAGCAAATGAGGGCTAAATTTCCAGAATTTAGAGGGTGGTCTACCATGGGGAAAATTGATTTCCATAGAAGTGGGCTGACTCAGTGGGACGATGACATAAGTGATCTCTTTTCAATCATTTGTAATCAATGAAACGATTATTTAGTGAAATCAAAGTCCGATGCTGCAAACAGAATAGACATTTTTATCTTGTTGCCAACCTGCCATCCACAATGACATGAACGGATTTTAAGATTTTTTTTTCCCGAATAATAACGCGAATATTTGGGTAGAATACATATATGTTTGTATCCCGTTATCTGTGCTTTCCGAATAACGTATTCGTATTCGGGTGCATCCCTAGTACGGTGATCAATTCATCAAATGTAATAATAGCCTACAATAATTCAAATATTAGAGTTCACTTACCGTCAGCAAAATTGAGCCTTGAGTTGTGCTCTCTGGAAGAGAAAAGCCCACTCCCCTGGTCCGCAGATTCTTTAGAATGTCATTTTTCAGCTCGTCTTTTTTGGTCTGTACATCTTTCGATGGGGGCAAATGAGTAAAAGGGTTCGTGGTACTCGTGGAGGACACAGATATTTGCTCTGGGGCGCACTTCAGTGCGAAATATCTGATCTATATCTGTTCTAACATAACAAAACTACAACACTAAACTAAGTGTTAATAGTGTCCACATAACTCAAAATTAAGTCTTTGTTAGTTAGACTATGTTCCCCATACTAAAGTGAGATCTTGATCATTACTAATTCACTAGTAGTTGAACTCTTATTAACCAACACATGTTCCCTAATCTAAAGTTACCTCTTTTTCACACTTAGTTTATATATTATACTGCAATGAACAAGTGATGGGTTATACCTTACACCTGAAAAAAATTGGAGTGACAAAAGCTAGGCAAGTTTTTCCACACAGAAAGTGCTTGTAATCTTTACTCGGGCTATTTCTAAGTAATATTTACTTACTAGAACCACTTCATTTTTATGAAATATACACAAGTAAATTGCACTGGCAATACTCACCTATGGATTGACCTATGTGATTGTAGCAGGATGAAGCTGTCGGTGTAAGTATTTAACTTGCGGTGCAGTGATTGGCTCTGCTTACTCCACGGCCAGCCAACCGCCAAGCCCCTTCTTAAACCAGAAGTTGCCATTTGACAAGTGACGTCACCGGCATGCGACATTTGACTCGTTACGTTACCTGTCCAGCAACCCGGCGTCTGACCTGCTGAACCCTTCCACCGTAGCGCTGCAGGTATGGCTAGCTCCGTCTCTCTTTCCACTCTTTCGAGTTCACAACTTGGGCTTATAAGGAATGTTCTCGTGTTGTAGAACCCCTTACACTGCGTACCCTGACACCAGCGGAGTACTTGCCCTGCTATCGACCACCTGAGCTTGGGGTCCGTGTATCACGCTGCTAATCATAGGTATGTCCTTGCAATGAGGGTTAGTTGAATGATTAACTTAGTTCAACTCGCTCTTAGCTGGACTCCCTGAAACCACGATCAAACCTTTGCAATTCTTTGACTTCGGTTTGGTGTTGGCCTTTTAAAACTCTCCCTCGACAAATGCCATTCCTGCCTCCCAAAGGTCAAATACCTTGGACACATAGTGTCAACAGCTGGTCTATTTCCTGAACCAGCCAAGATTTAAAAAACTGAGATCCTTTATTGGATTATTTGGCCATTATTGCAGATGCATAGCAAAATATTTCAGAACCTTTAAAAGTACATAATCACTTTAATAGTGGTATAACTTTGTAAATACATAATTTATAATGACAGTATTGCATATTTTATTTTGGATTGTTTGCTTATTAATGTATGAGTTAATTGACTAATTGGGGCAGCTTTGTTAAGTGGTATGTTACTAAGAAAAGCTGTCCCGCAAACCGGTTCTGTACCAATATGTCTGTACAGCCAAATGCCAAACATGCCTGCTGCATTTTTCCTAATGGTCTACTCTCTATGACTCTTACAATATGGCTTCCACGTAGACGCATGTAAAATCACAAACGTGGTATCTACATTCATCTATGGTTACATCACCCACAACAAAAAATTGTCCTGTCACATAAAAGCATGATGGGAGCTTTCCAGAGCCACCAAAATAGAACTCTGATCTCTCTTCTCTCTCTCTCTCTCTCTCTCTCTCTCTCTCTCTCTCTCTCTCTCTCTCTCTCTCTCTCTCTCTCGCTCTTCCCCTATCTCTCGCTCACTCTCACTCCCTTTTCCCCAACAACAGTAGCTGCAATTACTGCATTATCACCTCTTCATGAGCATTCTTATGGACAAATTAGCCCACATTTCTGGTGCATATCCAGTTCCTAGCCACACACATGCAAGCACTCACACACACCATACGCACACAGATTGATGACAGAGTGACAACACACACATGGGAACCAAGATAAGATAAGATACTCCTTTATTAATCACCCTTAGGAGAAATTCACATTGACCAGCAGTACAGTGGGAAAAGAGTATGAAAACAAGAGTATATGTACAATAGATTTACTAATGTGGAGTAAAATTATATAAAAAACTCAAAACTGAGTAAGATAGACATACTATATACATGTCCGGTTGAAGGTGACCTGTGCTTAAATAATGTAAAATATGGCTAAAGTATAAATAAATATAAATGTGCCAATGTGCAGGGTAATTTTCCTGAGGTAATGGACAAAAAATAAATAAATAACAGGTTTAAACAACAGTCATGGGTTGTGTGGTTCAGTCCATAATCTGGTCAAGAACGGAGGTGTTGAGGCTTCCGAGACGTTGGGAGCGGGGGGTTGCGGTGTTGAAGAGTCTGATAGCTGATGGGATGAAAGAGCCCCCCAAGCGCTTTGAGGCACCTTCCTCACCAGCTTATTCAGCTTGTTGGCACCTCGGCTCCCAATGCCTCCTCCCCACTACACTACAGCAAAGACGGTGGCACTGGCTACCACAGACTGGTAGAATATCCGTAGCAGCCTAGTGCCCACATTGAAAGATCTGAGCCTCCTCAGGAAGAACAGCCTACTCTGTCCCTTCCTGTAGAGGGCCTCAGTGTTATCTGACCAGTCGAGTTTATTGTTTAGATGCACCCCAAGGAACTTGTAGGTGTCCACCATTTCCACATCCTCCCTGTGTATGGAAACAGGTATTGGGGGGCTCTTTCTGCGCCGGAAGTCCACCACCATCTCCTTCGTTTTCCCGGTATTGAGCTGAAAGTGGTTCCTGTCACACCATCCCACAAAGTTCTTAACTAGTTCCCTGTACTCCTCCTCCCCATTGTCTGTGATGCATCCAACAATGGAGGAGTTGTCAGAGAACTTCTGCAGGTGGCATGTTCGGGAGTTGTAGCAGAAATTCGAGGTGAAGAGGGTGAACAAAAATGGTGAAAGTACAGTTCTCTGGGGTGTGCCAGTGTTGCTTGTCACCACATCTGACAAGCAGTGTCGCAGCCTGACATACTGCGGCCTGTCTGTGAGGTAGTTCGTAATCCATGCCACCATGTCAGGATCCACCTGCATCACTTGGAGCTTCTCAGCCAGCTGGACTGGCTGGACAGTGTTGAAAGCACTGGAGAAGTCGAACATGATGATCCTCACCATGCTCTGCGGCCTCTCCAGGTGTGTGTAAGTTTTGTGAAGCGGGCAGATGATGGCATCCTCCACGCCGAACCAACCTCTCAAAGGTCTTTATGACGTGTGACGTTAGAGCCACAGGTCTGAACTACTTTGAAGCGTTGGGTCGACCCTTCTTCGGCACAGGGACTATGCATGATGTCTTCAATAGTGTTGGCACCTTTTTCAGCCTCAGGGAGAGGCCGAAAAGATTTGTGAACACACCTTGTCCTGATCCTTGTGAGCTGCCGTCTCATGTGGCTGGTGTTGATTGTTGGGGTTGTTATTGCTGGGGTCGCAGGAATAGTAGGGGGTGTGGTGAGGGGATGACTGTCCTCTGGGCTGGACATTGGTCCAGCCTCCCTCTGAGTGTGGAACGGGAGAGAGAGAGAGGGTGGTGCTGCGAGGGGAGGTGCAAAAGCTGCCATGCCCGGGTCTTGTGGTGCAGCAGAGAGATGAGTAGTGCAGGCGGGGGTGGGGGGGGGGGGGGGGGGGGGGGGGGTTGGTCTGGCCCCAGTTGGTGAGCCAAATCTGTTAAAAAAAAAAACAGGTTTAGCTTGTCTGCCCATTCCTTTGTTCCCTCCCATGATCCTCCAGCATTTTTCATGCCAACCAACACAGAGGCTATCTCAACATCAAGTGGTTGGTTTGAAAATACACCATGTGCAAGAGCCTTCAATGGCTTTAAACATGTGATGAAGCTCTGTCAGGGTCAGGGGCATTTTGGATTCCTGCTTGTTTAGACTGTGTGGGTGTGTGCCACATGTGTGGCAGGCCACACATGTGCTAAATGGTGACACTCACACACATGCACACACAGCAACACAACACCAACATGCACACACACACACAGACACACACACACACACACACACACACACACACACACACACACAGTACTAATTCTCTCTTGTCCCATCCCTCTTTCTGTCTCTCTGTCTCTGTCCTACTCTCTCTGGTATTTCCCTCTCACTTCTTCTCTCTGTTTCCTTGGCAGTCTCTAATAGTTGTTTTTTCTGTCATCTGTTTGTGTTTTTGAAAGAGAGTCCTAAGATAGGTACTTTCTTTCAGAGATGATTGACAGCTGTAATGTGGTAAAGCTGTCAGTTGCCAAGTGGCCGGAAAATTTGCTATCCATTAAATTACAAGAACATAATTTGTGCTGAAGTAAAAATGTATCTGTACATTAGGGCCTAGCTCAAGCCCAAGCCACCTACATTTTTTTAATCCCACACCTTGAAGACTTGAAATTGATTGTTGGCATCTTGCTCACCTTAAGTGGTAATTGTTGTGTTTGTCACTTTCACAACATACATAATTCACTCGAACACCGAAGTAAAGTTAACGTTGCCTTTATCTAGGTATTGGAAGAATCATTACAATGCACAGTCATTGCTTGGCATGTCACTACTCTATTAATGAAGGTGTGATTACTCTAGGTCACCTGTAGGTTAAGTATCAATGCGCATAACATAAAGTAGTCACTGTAAAATAACTAAAAGTAGTCCCCATATTAATGTGAACATAACATTTCCTCCCTTCCAGCATTGATGTCTATCTGATACATTAAAGAAAATAATTCAATACCCTTTACCTAGAGGCAATTATATCTTAAGGTAATCACATTAATCTAAACACCTTAACTTTAACCTTAGTGCTAAACTTCACACTAAACATTTAACACACATCAAACATAACAAACACAATGTATTCTTTTGTTAGGTTAGAGCGTCAATCTGTCAGGAGGACGGTGAGCTCTTTCAGGATAGCGTCTCTCTTGAGTATCAGAGCTCTGAGCAGGAACCTCGGGGTCTGCATTATCAGGTGTAGCGTTTCCGTCTTCAACTTGAAGTGGAGGCTCTGGGGCTGTGCACATGAGTTCATCAGAATCCTCAGAGACATGAGCATCATCCTCAGGCCTGTTGTTGGTTGCATGATGAGCAGTTGCATCTAGCAGTTGGTCAACGTGTCTGCGCCAGATGTGCTGTCCAACTTGCACCGTGTAGGTCAGGGGCCCTGTCTTGGACAGGATTTCACCGCGCTGCCACTTCTGCTTTGGGTGACGATAGTCTCTGGCTAGAACTTGTTGTCCGATCACAAAGTTTCTCACATGACCAGCCTTTGCTTTGCGGGGCTGTTTTTGCATGACATCTCTACGCAGGTCAGGCTTTAGCAGATCGAGACGTGACCTCAGTCGTCTACCCATGAACAGTACAGCTGGGGCTTGGCCTGTCGTAGCATGGTCAGCGTTTCTGTAGGCATGTAGGAACTTTGCCATCTTTTCTTGAAGAGACATGTGGGAGTTTGACATTGTTTTCATTGACTGTTTAAACGATTGGACGAAGCGTTCAGCTAGACCATTCGTAGCAGGATGGTAAGGTACAGATGTGGTGTGCCTGATGCCATTTCTCCGGATGAATGATTGAAACTCTTCAGAGGTAAATTGACAGCCATTGTCACTGACAAGTCGTTCGGGCAATCCTGTTCTAGCGAACAGTGTGCGGAGCACTTCGACTGTTTTTGTGCTTGTGGCATTTTTCACAATGAAGACCTCTGGCCACTTTGAATATGCGTCGACCACAACAAGGAACATACGATCGAGGAATGGCCCGGCGTAATCTACATGAATCCTTTGCCAAGGAGCGGTGGGCCACTCCCAGCTGTGGACAGGAGCGGGTGGAGGTTGCTTTTGTCTCTCCAGACATCCGTTACACAACTTGGCCATCTCCTCTATCTGTAGATCAATGCCTGGCCACCATATGTAGCTTCTCGCAAGGCTCTTCATCTTTACAACGCCCATGTGTCCCTCATGGAGTGCTTCCAGGACGTAGGGGCGTAGCTTAGGCGGCACTACGATTCTGGTTCCCCACATGATGCACCCATGACACACGGATAGCTGTTCACGTCGACTGAAGTACTCAGGTAAGCCCACTGTGTTTTTGGCAGGCCACCCCTTCACCGTTAGCTCAAGCACCTTTGCCAGGGTTGGATCTCGGCTGGTTTCCAGTTTGATCTGTGCGCTTGTGACAGGTAAGTTCTCAACATGGGCCAGATGGAACATTTCAGCTGGGTCTGCAGATGCTTTGTCCTCGGGTTCACAAGGCAAGCGCGAGAGTCCATCAGCATTTCCATGCTGTAGTGTGCCTTTGTACTCTATCACATAATCGTGTCCACCGAGGAACAACGCCCACCTTTGCAAGCGTGCTGCAGTCATCGCAGGAATTGACTTCCTAGGGTTAAAAATGGCCACTAGGGGTTGGTGGTCAGTAATTAAGGTGAAGCGCTTTCCATATAAGTACTGGTTAAATTTCTTCACACCCCACACAAGGCTGAGCCCTTCCCTGTCAATTTGTGCGTAGTTCTTTTCAGCAGCACATAAGGATCGAGATGCAAAGGCAATTGGACGTTCGGAGCCGTCTGGCATTTTGTGTGAAAGGACGGCACCGATGCCATATGGCGAGGCATCACAAGCCAGTCGTAGGGGCAAGTCCGGGTTATAGTGAGTCAGTACTCTTTCCGATGTGATGAGTTCCTTCGCACTCTTGAACGCCATGTCACAGCTGTTCGTCCACTTCCATGTCACCTTGGTTTGCAGGAGGGTGTTCAAGGGGTGAAGCACCGTTGCAAGATTCGGCAGGAATTTGTGATAGTAGTTCACTAATCCTAAGAATGAGCGAAGCTGTGGGACATTGGTGGGCTTTGGCGCTTTAAGTACGGCATCAATCTTATCCTGAGATTTGTGGAGACCGTCTCGGTCAATTCTGTGTCCACAATACTCGATGGAGTCTTTAAAGAATTCACATTTGTCCTCATTGGCTCTAAGTCCACACTCAGCTAGCCTGTTCAGGACTGCTTCCAGATTAGCTAAATGAGAGCTGTCATCTTGCCCTGTGACTATGATGTCATCTAAATAGCACTGCGTGCCTGGGATGCCCTGCAGCACCTGGTCGATAGCACGCTGCCACACTGCAGGGGCGGATGCGATACCGAACACTAGCCTATTATATTGAAAAAGGCCTTTGTGGGTATTAATGGTGAGGAACTTTTTCGACTCAGCATCCATTTCCATTTGTAAATAAGCCTGGGCCAAATCAATCTTTGAAAAGTGTTGCCCTCCTGCTAGTGAAGCAAAAATGTCTTCTATGCGGGGCAACGGGTACTGATCTGCATGAAGGACTGGGTTGACCGTTACCTTGAAGTCGCCACATAGCCTTATTGCACCATTTTTCTTCACAACTGGCACCACTGGGGTCGCCCAGTCTGACCATTCAACTTTGGACAGAATACCTTGCTCCTCTAGCCGTTGTAACTCTGTCTCCACTCTTGGGCGTAGCGCATAGGGGACAGGACGCGCTTTCATGAACTTGGGCAAGGCGTGCTCATCCACTGTGACACGTGCCTTCATCTGCTTGAGAGTTCCTATGCCCTCTTCGAACACTGGTGCTGCGCGTTGGAGTAACAGGTTCAGCTTTTCCTGTGTAGCTTTACTGTTTCCATTCTCACTGAGCTGCATGGCTTTAATCGACTGCCAATTGAGCTGGATCATTTGCAGCCAATCACGTCCGAATAACGGTACTCCTCCACGCTGCAGCACATACAAGTCAAGCATTTTCCTTTTATTTTCATATTTCACTTAAACTTTAATTTTTCCCACTGGCGCCACCTTTTCTCCAGTGTATGTTTTCAGTAGGATTGGTGTCTGTTTCAATTTCACATCTGCAAAATTCTCTTTGTAATCTTTCAGTGATATAAGTGAGAGTGCTGATCCAGTATCAAGCTCCATCTTTATTTTCTTTCCATTAATCTTTGGGGTCACCCATATCATTTTCTTCTCACTCTCTGTCATTAAATGCAATTCTATGTGAGCCAATCCATTGTCTGTCTCGTCTGAGGCTGATCCACTAGCATCTGTGTCATTCATTTCATTTACTCTTTTATCCTTTTTCCAGCTTCTGTGTTTTTCCTCATTTCGTTTTGTTTTCTGTTTTTCCTCATTTCCTTTCGTTTTACACATTCTCTGTATGTGCCCTTTCCTATTGCACTTCATGCAGTTTTTGTCACGGAACCAGCAGTCTGCCTGGTCGTGCGATCCCTTTCCACACCTAAAACATGCATTTGCTTTGGCAGATTTGGCTGTGAATTTGTTAACACTGTGTGCTTCAGTAGACACTTTCTTTTGCAATTGCATGGTGTCTTTGGATGCCGTTTCCATTGCAATTGCGAGTTCTAACGCTTTTTGTAACGTCAAGTCTTTTTCAGTTAGGAGTCGTCTCTGTACGCTCTCATTGTGCATGCCGCAGACAAGCCTGTCTCGGAGTGCGTCATTCAATCCCGTGTCAAACTGACAACGCTCTGCCAACTTCCTAAGCTCTGCAATGTAATTGGCAATAGATTCACTCCTTTGTTGATTTCTGTTATGAAAACGAAATCTCTCTGCTATTACAAGTGGCTTCGGATTAAAGTGGTCTTGGAGCAGTTTGGTTATGTCTTTAAACGATTTCGTGGATGGCTTTTGCGGTGCACATAAACTTCGTAGCAGATTGTACGTCTTTGCGCCCATAACACTTAGCAGGACTGCTACCTTTCTGTCATTTTCAATGTGATTAGCAACACAATATTGCTCCAGTCTCTCAATATAAGTGTCCCATTCTTCCACGCTATTGTCAAAAGCATCAACATTTCCGATTGCACCAGCCATGGTTTCTTTCAAATTTCAGACACTTTCCTCCCGTTTTAGTTACTCACTGTACCGTCGAGTCATTCACTTTGGGCGGCAGAAGAGGGGGTTAGCTTCCTAGCTTTCGTTTCGTGAAGGCAGCAACTTGCGTGGACAACAGGAAACTTCCATTAAAGCTTCTGTACACGCGAGTACATCCAGTTAGTCCTCGTCGCCAATTCTGTTGTGTTTGTCACTTTCACAACATACATAATTCACTCGAACACCGAAGTAAAGTTAACGTTGCCTTTATCTAGGTATTGGAAGAATCATTACAATGCACAGTCATTGCTTGGCATGTCACTACTCTATTAATGAAGGTGTGATTACTCTAGGTCACCTGTAGGTTACGTATCAATGCGCATAACATAAAGTAGTCACTGTAAAATAACTAAAAGTAGTCCCCATATTAATGTGAACATAACAGTAATACATCCAGGACCAGACTAGGATCAGGTGAATGCTGACAGCGGTGTTTCTGACCTGCTAGTTGCTGCTGGTTCATAAGCATCATAGTTTCTCTCTTTGTAGTCTTTATGTTGCAGTGAATTATTTTGTCACTTAATCGGCAGGTTAAACAGCATGTGGGTGTGGGACCTGGCCTGCACTCTTCCACTCTACACTCATGACAATGTTGAGGATTTACAGCCCAACGTGACATCATCCAATCCATCATTTGATGGTTACAATCATATAGGCTTCCCTATGTCTCACAAGATTTGGGTTTTGGGGTTTTCTCTACTTTAGAAGTATTGAGTTGTGAGGACAGTATAGCTAAGTAGTATTTAGGGGTGTTTGAGTCACAGACAAAAGGTTCTGGTTCCAAACCCAAATTTTTTTGGTGTATTAGCTAAATTACTCATGGGTGTATCGATCAGAGGTGTATAGTAACTAAGTAGATGTACTTCGTTACACTACTTAAGTTTTTTTTTTGAGGATTTGTACTTTACTTGAGTTTTTTTTAATCAGGACTTTTACTTTTACTTCACTACATTTAAAAGTTAAAAAATATACTTTTACTTCGTTACTTTGACATTTGTCAAAGTAAATTTCCAAATTAAAATAGTCAAAGAATTATCTGGAATGTGCGGGTCCGAGAGGACAAGAAGAACCATACGGTACTCTGCGAAGTTGAAGGTAAATGCGGGCCCAAAAAGCCCAAAAAGAGCACGGCTAGCTGCGGACACTTTTGAAAATCAGCTTCTGCTGAGGATGAACCGCAAGTTCAACTTCTCCACTTGAACCAGACATTTTTTTGTGTGGTGTTACTGTGCCTCAGTTCATGAGGATTGACCCAACATAGTTAAAAAGTGAAAAAGTGGTTCTTATGTTAAGTGTTAAAGACATTGTTTATTTTTTGAGTGGTATTCTATACAACATTTCATTCATCTGAAAAAGTTAAATAAAAAACCAGGGGAGAATAATTTTGGGTTGTTTTGCTTCTTTTCATGCATACTGTTAAAATACTTGTACTTTTACTTTTGATACTTGAGTATATTTTTTCACAAGATACTTTTGATATTTAAGTACATTAAATGTGAGCTACTTTAAGACTTTTACTTAAGTCATTTTCCTTTAGGTGACTTTAACTTTTACCGAAGTCATCAAGTACTTTATACACCTCTGGTATCGATTGTATCATAAATTATCACGGTTTGATAAAACAAAATGTACAACCCCAACTGACCCCAGCAACCCCAACAGAGGACAACAGATATATTTCCTCTCATCAGACAGACAGACAGACAGACACATAATTACATTGAGAGAGATTGGCAACAGACAAACAGGGAGATAGGCAGACAGAGTAGGTGGATGTCTACTCAGGCAGCCTTGACAAAATGTGACCATATACATAAACTCTTAAATGACCCCTACAGGTCTGCATGCACACGCACACACACACAGACACACACACACACACACACACACCCACACACACACACCCACACAAACACACACACACACACACACCCACACACACACACACACAAACATGCACGCGCGCACACACACACACACACGCACACGCACACACACACAAAGATCAGTGCCTGGGCCATGACTTCAAGGGTCCGCGTATCGATTTCCCTCTGGGTTTTTAGCATTTTTAATAATTTTGGTGAATTTGATTAACAGAGTGAGTGACATGAGTATCATGTTTTTTTAGGTATTTCTTTTTAATGGTGGTCTGGAGTATTGGCTTACACTGGTTATCATTTATATTAGCAGAGAAAGGATGGGCCAGACTTCAAACAAAACCCAGAAAACAGGGAGGAAGAATTGAGAAAGGAGTGTGTTTGTGTATCTGTATATATGCAATTTCAATTGCAACTTCCCAGCTTGGGATCAATAAAGTATTTATATTTCTATATGTATGTGTATCTGCATGCATCTGTATGTCTGAGTGTATGTGTGTGTGTGTGTGTGTGTGTGTGTGTGTCTGTGCTTGTATGTGTATCAGTTGTTTAAAAGAAAGAAAGAAATATAGAAAGAAACACACAGATGATCTGATATCTAATGAGAGGCGATCATTAGTTTTCCAGTCCTTCAAGCAGCGTAAGATCTGGTGGTGTATGGCCTACCACGGTACCATGGCCAGCACTACTATGTATGTAGCATGAGACCGCCAGCCACCCATGCCTGTATTGGTACTGTCATGGAGGAGTAACTGTAAGGCAGCCCTGAGTTTGTTCACTGTAGTTATCACAGATTAATGGATGTGTGACAGACAAAAGGCATAAGAAGAACAAGCATGGAACGGCTCCCTGTCCAAACCCCGCTCGCTAAACACTGGGGTCCCTCAAGGCGCAGTACTAGGACCGCTTCTGTTCTCCCTATATACCGAATCTCAAGGCTCTGTAATCACATCACACGGCTTCTCCTATCACTGTTATGCGGACGACATTCAACTGTTCCTCTCCTTCCCCCCCTCAGACACTCTGATTGCAACATGCATCTCAGAATGCTTGGCAGACATCAGCTCTTGACAACTGCGCATCAACTCAAACTCAATCTCGCAAAGACTGACCTCTTCATGCCGGGGAAAGACTGCCCTCACAGGGACCTGCTGGTCTCGGTCGCGGGCATCACAGTATCTGCCTCAACGACCACAAGGAACCTGGGCGTAATATTCGACAACCAATGGTCCTGCACTGCAAACATCACTGCAGTGACCCGCTCCTGTAGATATGCTCTCTACAACATCCGCAGGATCCAGCCTTTCCTCACCAGGGAAGCGACACAGCTCCTGACCCAAGCACTTGTCTTCTCCAACCTCAAATACTGCAACTCGCTCTTAGCTGGACTCCCTGTAACAGTGAATTAAACCTTTGCAGCGGATCGAGAACGCTACAGCACGCCTTGTGTTCAACCGAAACAAATTCTCCCACGTGACCCCCCTCTTCCAAGACCTTCACTGGCTTCCTGTAGTGGCTCGCATCAAATTCAAGACGAAACTACTGGCCTAAAAGCCGTCAATGGAACTGCTCCTTACTACCTCCAAACATTAGTGAAACAGCACGCCCCTGCTCGAGCACTCCGCTCAACTACCTCAGCTGGTCGACTGGTACCACCATCACTAAAAGGAGAAAAAGATCGGATGGCGAAATCTGAACTCTTCTCTGTTTTGGCACCGCAGTGGTGGAACGAGCTCCCTGCCAATGTCAGGACTGCAGAGTCACTCCCCATCTTCCGAACGAGACTGAAGACCCACTTGTTTAGAGTTCCCCTGAACCCTGCATAACCCTACCCTCATGCTCTTATTTGTTGTGCGTCTTGGCACTTTAATCGCTCTTTGTAATTTGGCACTTTGATCGCACTTTGTAACTTGGCACTTAGTCAGAGATGTTTTATTCTAGCAATGGTTAATCTAGCAATTGAATAATTGAAACTTGTTATGGTGACTTTCTTACTGTATTAACAGCAATTAAATGTTTCACCTTCTTATGACAAATGTACTCTTTGTAAGTCATTTAGGATAAAAGCGTCTGCTAAATGCCCTAAATGTAAATGTAAATGAGTAAATTCAGTACAGTAGCTATTGTGTACGTGTAGTGCCCTCAACAAAGGTCTGTTGATTCAACTTGATTACCACTGCACATTTTCCTGCAGCTGGACTGTTTTACCCCTTCCTATTTTCTACAGCTGGAGTCTTTCACTGTGATGACTACATGCATGGTCGTCTGGTTTTAAGTCCTTCTGACCCACTTGTTTGTAAACTAGTCTTGAGTTTCATTGAAACGCTCCCCATCCCTCACATTCTCCATCTTCTCTTCCCAGCCCTCACATTCTTCATATCCTCACCACCTCTCACATTCTTCATATCCTCACCACCTCTCACATTCTCCATATCCTCACCACCCATCACATTCTTTATATCCTCACTCCTTCTCACATTCTCTATATCCTCACTCCTTCTCAAATTCTCCATATCCTCACCACCTCTCGCATTCTTCATATCCTCACCACCTCTCACATTCTCTATATCCTCACTCCTTCTCACATTCTCCACATCCTCACCACCTCTCACATTCTCTATATCCTCACTCCTTCTCACATTCTTCATATCCAAACCACCTCTCACATTCTCCATATCCTCACCACCTCTCACATTCTTCAAATCCTCACCACCGCTCACATTCTCTATATCCTCACTCCTTCTCACATTCTCTATATCCTCACCCCCTCTCACATTCTCTATATCCTCACCCCCTCTCACATTCTCCATATCCTCACCACCGCTCACATTCTCTATATCCGTACCACCTCACATTCTTTATATCGTCGCCACCTCCAAACGTTCTTATTTACTCCCCACCCCAATCATCTGCTTATATTCAGAAGCAAAAATAGATCTTGTTTTGTGTGTGTGTGTGTGTGTTAGTGTGTGTTTAGAATAATATAATAGTATAATATAATAATACCATTTAAACTATGTTTATAATAAAATAATATCATATAATATATATCGTTTTTGAATGAAAATGAAATGGATGCAGTGGATGTTTGGCATCATGGCTACCCTCTTGACAAGTGTCACTTTATTTCAAATGAGGGAGAGAGGGGGGAGAAAGAGAAACTGGGATAGAAGAGAAAACATTTCAAAGAAAGTGCAGTGAGAAACAATGTTTGAGAATAAACATGCTTTACTTAAACACACATACTTAAAGAAGTGTGTAGCGACGCATACACATACATACACAAATACACATTCGCACATCCATACTTACACACAACACTACCAGAACAAGAGTCTGTGAGACATTCCCTTGTTCCCTGACACATTTTCATTAATCTACTCTTAATGCACTCTCTCTCTCTCTCTCTCTCTCTCTCTCTCTCTCTCTCTCTCTCTCTCTCTCTCTCTCTCTCTCTCTCTCTCTCTCTCTCTCTCTCTCTCAGCAATTTGTTGAGATGGGGCAATGATGAAATACAGCTGTTGAAATGTAGCTTTTCTATGTATGTGTGTGTGTATGCATGGAGGTGTGTCTGTGTGCATGTGTGTGTTTGTGCATGCCTATGCACATCATACATGTGTGTGCATGTGTGTCTATGGTGTGTGTATGTGTGTGTGCATGACTATGTAAATCTGTAATTGTCATTATTCATATGTATCAATTATTGATACATATGTATGGGTGTCTGTTTCTTCCGAATTGGGGTTATCCCTCTTTGCCCTAGTGTTACTACTGGCACATACCTATCTAATAACCTATGCACACACACACACACACACACACACACACACACACACACACACACACACACACACACACACATGCACACAAATACACACACACACACACACACACACACACACTGTTTTAATGGCAGGCTGATTACAAACAACTCACTCATTGGCACGTTCCCGACATCTGCTCTCTGTCCACTCAGGAGTCTGCAATGCTACAAACCTGCTCTCTCTCTTTCTCTCTTTCTCTCACCCTCTTTCTAAATCTCGTACCATCTTCTTTACAGACTCCTTCTCCTGTCACTCTCTTTTCAACTCTCTCTGGCTCGCTCACTATTTCTTAATTTCCTCCCATATGCATATACACATGCATGTGCACTGAAAGCCAATGCCAAAATGGTGTTAATTTTAGGAAAATATAAATACACCAATATCTAAGAGCACTTTAGCATGGAAGCAATCAACGCTTTCATGGTATGCACACACACACACACACACACACACTCACACACACACACACACACACACACACACACACACACACACACACACACACACTCATACCCACACTCACAGAGAGGGGAAAACAGCCCCATGTGTAATACCCAGCAAAGAAAAGCATTGCTTGGAAGCAGGTGCTGTGGTGGTTCCAGCGTGCTATGGACCCAGAACAAAATAAGCACCATGAAAAGGCATGACATCATGCACCTCCTCTAGGCTGCCAGCCTGACTCCACATGCCCATGGTCTGTGGGGAGGCCTGGCTCCCAAGTACACTTGTCCATAGAGATAGAGGGTGAGAGAGTGAAAGACATTTCAAAGTTAACCATCCAAATTGGATGCTTAGAGAAACCAATGGTTGATGGATAGATGGATGGTGGGTTGATCACGAAGCCATTCATCCCAATTGGAGTATCGGGGGTTTCATTACAACCAAGTGAAATATTACTCATTTCTCCTCATTAAGCAAATCAGTTGAAACATGATTTGCTGCTGTGCTGGAACACTACAAAACCAATTAAGGTGTAACTGTGATACCAATGATAATATACACAAACACTCATACCCACAAACCTGTAAGCCTCAAAGAGGTGGTGTGATTAGTACAAGTTGTAAGTGTTGCACACACAAAGGTGTGAGTGGCTCATTTGGTGTTTCCAGTTGAAGATGGGTGGGGGTGTTTGGTGTGGTGGTTAATGGCTCGGCTGCCCCATTATACCACCTTCTAGAGACATCTGATACCAAGCTGTCTAGACAATCCCGTATTGATTGGTTTTAGAGGCTTGTTTGTTTTTTTCTTTTAAGATTAAGATATTCATGTTGGTGAAGATTTAACAGCCCAAAAAAAAAAAATGAAATTAATCAATCTGGTATTAATTATTTCTGGAAGCCCTGAAAGGCAAAGAAAAAACTGAAACATTTTCTCTATTTTCTCCACACAATGAATTGATTACAAAAAAGACGTAATTCTAAAGACCTTTTTTGTAATCCAGGGAGAAATTAATTTTGGTGAACCACAATTGTTGAACCATAACTGACACACTGTGGAAAAATGATAGTATTATCAGCTGTGCAAATCTTCCTTTTGGGGGTCTTTCGTAAGGTTCTGTGAGATTCAAGAAAATATAGCGAGACAGTATGGCAAAAACCGCTTGATAAAAGCAATCATATTGTCTGGATCCCCGTGTCCCTTATAGTCCAACATCCTGCGGGGAGCATATTGGGGTGAGGTGACTGCATGTGGTGGCTTTATTTCCATGGCTGTATGTGTCCTTTTGCCAAGCAGAGGCAGAGCTGATCTATAATTTGTATATGTCAGTTGGTCTTTATAGATTATTTTCCTCATTGTGGAACATTCAATGAGTTGTGCAGTCCCCTTATTCTCAAGTTGTTGGGAATAAGGGGACTGCACAGCAAGAAAGCCATCAAGAACATCACTGATGCTGCTGAGAAGGCATCAAGATGGCTGTGGATCAGGAGGGGTGATCCGTGGGCCACACAAGCTACCTAGACACAAGCCGGGGTCTGATCACCCCCGGCTGGGTCGCCTGGGCGAGGGTGTCTGATGTTGAGAGACCCGAAACACCCTATGACCTCAGGTTACATCACTTATGATGTGTCTAGGTTGCACCAGAGGGTGTATATTAAACCAGAGTTGCTGAACCAAACATATATCAAATATATTATTTAAAAAACAAGGCAAGAATGATATATAATCAAGAAGAAGGATGTGGAAGAGTTGTACGGTTGGGTACAGAGCTAATTAAGTCGGTGCGACTGATTACCTAGTGTTTTTGAGACTTTCGTATGAAACCAATAACAACTGAAATGCATCCTATTTCCGGGGAAATGTTACAGTATGGGACAGTGAATGACACACTTCTATTTTAAGTAGAATAAGATTTCACTTTTGAAATAAAAATATCATATTTTTAATTACAATTATACTATTATTGTTGCAGTTTAAATTATCGACAGTTAACAGCTTGTCAGCCATGTTGGCCATGCTCTTGCTTTCATTGACAGGTCAGCCAGTCTCACGCTCAATCCACCCTCGCATGACAGTCTGAGCCCCACAGGTTGTGTCCTTCACCAGGCGCAGAAGGTGTTACACCGCCAGAGTCCCACGCTGCTACCACTAGATTTTTCGAAGGATCTCACATCTTCTCACACTATGGTGATTGGCTGGGGATTGTAGTGATTGATTTGGGAGGGGAGACTAGTAAATATTAAATATTAAACAAAATAGTAAATATTCACTATTTACTGTCTTCACTGTCTTTACTGGCTGACTGTTCTTTTTGCACTGTTAATATTACAAATATATCCTACAGAATGTTTTGCTGCCATTAAAATTGCCTTTTTGCACCTAACTTATACAGACATTTATGCTGCTACTTACATTATAGTAGATTCCTACATTGCATATTTATTTTGTTGTCTATCTTTTTAACTTTTTATTGTATCTATTGTGAAATTGTATGTTTACTTTCAGTATTAGGAATGTCTTGTCCTGCCTGTTGTGCCTGTGCACTTTATTTGTTTCATCGTGGGAGAGCGAGAAACATCCTCTTGATTCTATTGTATGTCTTGACATGACAAGGAATTGACATTAAAGCTAATTTGACTTGACTTTTGACTTTTGAGAGGGAGGTAATGGAGGGGATTTATTGTGTGTGGTGTGAAAATTTGGTAAGT
>JAXIVH010000004.1:960261-962761 GCA_036785325.1 Urophycis tenuis
AGAAAGAAAGACAAACGTATTTTCTGTGCATGTCTGTGTGTATGATTTGTTTGTGTGTGATATCAGACACGTGAGTCCGTGGCAGATGTGCGTAACCTGATGTGGCCATTATGTACCACACACATACAAGCAGACACACTCATGGACTGGAACGCATGGCACATGCCACAGATGCCTGCTGGCCCATGGGCGGGAAGTCAGTCCCTGAGGGCAACTGGAGGTGGATAGATAATAAACAGTCAAACTGTCTTTATGATGGCCAGATTCATGGTGTCTTGTACACCTCTGAAGGGTGTGTGTGTGTGTGCCTGTGTGTGTGTGTTTGTGAGTGTGTGTGTGTGTGTGTGTGTGTGTGTGTGTGTGTGTGTGTGTGTGTGTGTGTGTGTGTGTGTGTGTGTGTGTGTGTGTGTGTGTGTGTGTGTGTGTGTGTGTGTGTGTGTGCATTTAAAGGAATAATCCCATGATAGCCTGGTTTGCAGATTGACAATGGGGCTCCCTCATGCACACAAGCCATTTCTGATAACTTTAAGATAAGATAAGATAAGATAAGATATTCCTTTATTAATACCCCTTAGGAGAAATTCACATTGGCCAGCAGTTCAAGGGGATAGAGGAGTGCAATAGAAGACCTGAGTATAGACAATAAACACTAAACAATAAATAGATTTACCTAAATTATGATAAAATTATATGTGAGCTCTTAGAATCAGGTTAGATGAAAAAATGAAAACCTATATATATATACATAGTAGTCATCATTGAGATGAACAGTGCAATTGGTAACTGAGACTGACTGAGGTGTAGATATAAAAAATAAAAATAGATGTGCAGATATAAATGGTGCATTCAGGGTACAATCATTTTCAACATGTCCTTTAAAGGCAGAGCATTCTCTCAAACTGCACGGTACTGGAAACAATGCCTATGAAGGCTCAGAGAGAGACAGAGAGAGAGAGAGGTTGATTAGTTTAAGAGGGCCTGAGGGCTTCATTAAAATATCACAACAAATAATTACCATCTCTCTGGAGGGCCACACACACACATTATTTAATTGAAAAGGAAATGTGTTACACTGTAGAGATTTCAGATCCAAATAAATACAGTCACCATAAAAACAAATAGTTACAATTAAAAAGTTGTAGTGTTCAAATCAGATAAATGCACCTATTTGTACACTAGCATCATTGTAAAGTACTCTTAGATGATGCTAATGGGCTGGTGGGGAGCTGCACACACACACACACACACACAGACACACAGACACACACACACACACACACACACACACACACACACACACACACACACACACACACACACACACACACACACTGTTCTTTGCCTTTACATTTTTGATTCACTACAATAGCATCATGAAAACTGGAGAATTCACTTTAGTATGAGCAAAAAAACTATCTTTTTATAACATTTTTCATTTTCATTCATTTGTATTTATCCGACAAAAATTTATCAAAATTAAATATATACATTTAGTTACACAATTACATTTTAGCTGAGAAATACATGCAGACTTCAACAATGAAGTAAAAAGCTCCCCTAATTAAATAATAACACTTAATCACCAGAACAATTATATCATAACTGTAACTAGTCACCCAGCTGTGGCCACCGCATATTAATGTTTACTAACACAATAATCTTTTGTCGCCAATGTCCAGGTGTCTTACTGTTGGTTAATGAGCCCCTTCCTTGGACTGTATATCTAATACAGATTCATTTAGTTGTTGTTGTGCATCTGACATTGCCAACTGAATAGACAGAGACACTTGAGATGGCTCTATAAATAAAACACAGACAACAAACAACTTTTTCTTTTCTAATCTTCTGCAGTCACAACACAGACACGCAGACAATTTTTTCATGTAGTTAAATGTTTTAACTAAACTGACAAAGTTGGCAGGAAATGAGATTTTTTTTCTCTCTATTTTGCATTATGTAGGTTTTTCATCAGTGTTATGTGGCACCAATAACCGCATTTCAGCACTTTTAATATTCTCTCAAATGTTTTCTTTTTTTGAAAGTGAACTCCAGCAGAATAGAGGACAGCTCCTGTTACCGTAGTCATTTTCAAATATGGGTAAAACATACTCCAGATCACAGGACAGCAGTCTATGAACAATGTGATTGGTTGTTGGTTGCATGGTTAAAATTGCTCAAATAGAATACTGAACCATTACATACATTGATGAACTGATGATGAATGATCAAGATTATTTATAAAATAAAATAAATAAAAATACAATCCATACTATGGACAGTGTGCTTACAAATCTTTAGCAAACAGTTGTGAGTATTGACTTGCTGGTGGACATCATAAGGGAAGGGTTGGAGTTAACTGTGTGGTAACACTGGTCCAACCACCAGGCAGATCATACATAGCTTTTCCTTTTGTTACCGGTAAACATTGCACTATAAGATTGTGGTTAAGCTCTAGTCATACATATCATCTTTTGCCGTAGCTGCATATATATCTATTTAG
>JAXIVH010000004.1:965261-980261 GCA_036785325.1 Urophycis tenuis
TCCAACCTAAATGACAGAATAGGCTGTATGTCAATATGACCTATTACCTCCTCCTACTCTGGATGTTCAAACTCTGAAGACAGTGTATTGAGTTGTGATTGTGGTGGTGACCGATGCATTGAGTAGGGCCAGCCTACGCAATACAAAAAGCACTACAGAAGAGGTAGTGCAGATCCATGTTGACTCTATTAGAGCACATATGCCTGTGTCAAATGTAAAATGGACAGAAATAGCAAAACAAACACAAAGTGATGACAAACTAAAAAGGGTAATGGAACAGATCCACTTACCAGGACAGATTAAGTTGGACAAGCCATACAAGCACTTTAAAGGGAAACTATCAGTTTTGGACGGTGTTCTGTTAAAAGGCACCAACATTGTTGTACCTACCTCAATGAGACAGCAGATGGTCAGATTAGTGCACGAAGCGGCGTGCATGAGACACATTGTACTGGCCATACACGCATAGAGACATTGAGACATCATGTAACCTCCAGCCCTCTCTACCCGCAGTCGAATGGGCTAGCAGAGAAGGGAGTACAAATTGTGAAACGTATTCTGAAGAAGGCTGCAGAAAATGCAGAAGATCCCCACCTAGCTATCCTGAACTACCGAGCAACACCCCTGGAGCATGGACTTTTACCAGCGGAAATGCTTATGAACCGAAAGCTTAGGACCAGACTCCCATCAGCCACACACCAGATGGAAAAGTGTGTTTCAACCCATCCAGGTGTGAGCCGGATGGAACTGTACAACAGAACGACCAAGCCTCTAGGCCCACTCGCACAGGAGGACATTGTCCGGTTAAGATGTGATGGGCAGTGGGGAGCTCTAGCTATGGTGGTCAAGGAGACAACACCTAGATCATATGAAGTTAGTGAGCATAGGACATCAATGAGGCCGAACAGAAGACACCTTCTCAAAGTTCCTCAGAAAGAACTCATGGACAATGATACAAATTGCATGGACAAGGCCTCAAATGACATGTGTATTCCAAAGATGACAGGACCAGAAACGTGTCTTGAGGCAGACAATGACAAACAAACAGAGGTCACACAGGTGGAAAGACCAAAAAGGCTGGTTGTGAAACCAAAAATACTGATTGAAGAGTAGTAAGAGATACAGTAATTGAAAAAAAGGGGAAATGTGGAAGGAATTTATTGTGTTAAGTTCTATACAGTGAGAGGAATATATTGTTAGTTGTAAACAGGAAAACAGGTTGTATGTTGTAAAGTTCTAAACAGCTACAGTAATGTACAAAGTGTGACATTTTGAAAACAGATAAACAAGAAGGGATTTATTTACAGAAAAGAAATGATTAATTTTAGAATTGTATAAGTTGACCTTATTTGAAAAAAGGGAAGATGTATTGAGTGGTGATTATTAATGCCCTTACCACTAGTTGGCACTGTGATGTTATCCTGTATCAGTTAACAGGAAGTTGGACTACATTGAGTTGGCGCAGTAAAGCATGCTGATGAACTAGCCTGTGTGTAAGTCTCATCAATTCAGCCAGGATCGGAGGGATGTGGATTTTCAGAACGTCCTCCCTGTATGCTTCTGGGTCTTCAAAGACTGGCCCACTGATGAGGCCTATCAAGTCTTCCACATATTCTGTTCAATATTTTACAATCACAAACAGTTCTATTACCATGTACATCGTTTCTCAACTATTTAATTGTTCATTTTTTACTTATTTTTTGTTTCATTTAGCGTGAAGATAGCATGAAGTGCAATAGTATGCAAAATGTACAGATCTTATTGTTGAATAATTAAAAGAAAAGTATAACTTACCAAATGTTGTCTCGGTATTAGTGGGTGACACCCTGCACTCTCCCTTGATGGATGAGGTGGCCTGGTCTCGCTCATCATTCTCATTGTAATGTAGAGCAGCCAGGTAGAGTCTTGTACAGTAAAGACAAAACCAAACATGAAAATAATGGTATGTACAAATCATCAACATTCTGTGTGATGAGTTTCCTTTACCTGCGAAGCATCTCAAGGAATGGAAACACTACATTTTTAGGAGCAAATTGCAAGATGACGCTGTGAAACGACTCTAACGATGAGGTCTGGAAGTGGGGGCAAACGTTAGCCTAGACCAAGGGCTTTTACTTGCTGGCAGCATCCATTGTGGATAACAGATTTAATTTCAGTCTAAACAACATGTAAACAAACACAACATTACCACCATGTTTATCTGAATGAGTGGCTGGTGGGTTTTACCAAGTGGCTAAATTTGGTAAATGTTCATATTTATAAAAGTTAATTTCCAACCCTGCTAGACAACATTTTAACAAGCATTACTTTCAGAAATGATCAAGGTATAATCGATCAGTGGTGCACTGCTTTGCTTTATGGAATGGAGAGAAACATTCTAAGCAGGTGCAGGGCTAGCAGTAACGTTTACTTTGGCTAAATGGCAAAATAAGAACATGCTAATTCATGCTTAACTGCTACAGAAACACAAAATTAAATTTTTTGAAAGTACTTACATCTCCATCTGCTGACTTGACATGGACAGTAGGTACAGAGACCACCGTTAGGCAAAGTGTGCTGGCGAATCCATCTGCGTACTGTCCAAGGTTCAAAGCAGTCTGCTGTAAAGTGGTTTGCACAAACCGCAACATTCTTGCCTATTGTTGCAGGGACATGGCCATCAAAAATTAAATCAAGCCACGCAGTTCTTGAAAATGGAAGGATTTGTGTGGCTTTATGCAGCCAACAACGCAACACTTCATGTGTGATTTGCCTGTAGCCATAGTGCTCTTATGCTCGATGCTTGTGTTAGGGAATAACTCCCGATAGCAGCTATCGCGCTACGATACCGTGGTCTAGGGGTAGGCTATGTATCTGGATCCCACTGTCTACCGGAGAACCCCTAAGATCTATGCGGCCATATGGCTTGTTAGTAGGAGGTGTGCGAAGCTAGTGGTGTCTGGGGTGTACCAGGGGGGGCGTGCCAGCTTACCTTGCTGGGCCGATTGGCCAGCCCAAGCGAATGGCCCCGTGCCGAATAGCACCGGCGTGGCAGCTAGGCGTGGGTAGTTCAGATGGGGGGGTAAACAATAGAAAATAAACGAAATGTCCGACAGGCAAAGATGTACCCGGTACTACTAGTCGCTGCGTGAGAGCCCAGCCGTCTCTCTCCGCACCGCTACGTGATCCCCTCGGCTCGCCTGAGTCCTTCCTGGTGAGCCCTTTTCAAATGCTGCTCATCTCCTCTCAGCCAATGAGCAGCCCCTGTAAACCAGCACTCCCCCTGGTGTATGGGATGTGAAAGTGGCAGTGTACTGTCTATCTAGTGCAGCTCTTTGCCTATCGTAAAACTTGTAAGACAACAAGCTGATCAAAGATGGCGGATCTTCAACAAATTTACTGGGTGTGGGCTTGACAGGTGGGAGTGGTTCTATGCAAATTTCCCTATCGTGACGTCAGGATAGGGGACCATACCAAAAGGCTCACAGCAGGGTTGTGTTTCTTGACACCAACGTTTCTCTACTGACCCAAATATGAATACAACAGCCCGCAAAAAGTGAGTTTTGCATAATATGTCCCCTTTAATGTTTGTATCATTGCCATTGGTGCCGTTATGTAAAGTGTTATTTCGCATAACTGATGTTCTTAAACAAACCCACAGATTTTTCGAGTGACCTGGGGATGACATTTTTTCTTCTTCTTTGGGACAGACGAGGCCGATTAGTTTTTGTGTAGCAATTGTTTGGCTGGCGGTTACTGTTCACTTTGCTTCCGCCGAGAAATCCATTCCAAAGGTTGATTTCATAAATACATTTTGTTTACCAACATAATCATGGCAAATGAACACCTTGAAAAACTTGATGTTTTTATTAAAAGTACCTAAAATAAAACTTAACACTTAATTTAACACTTAACAGCTCAGATGACTACGTAATACAAAGAAAATGAGTCAAACTACACGTAAACTGAGTGATTTCAGGGGCTGCAGCATCCATATCAATCACCACAGCATGATGGAAAACAGTGCTTTAACAAACCAATGATCATATACATTCACTAAACTAAATCATTCTCGCTAGAAATTTCCTCTGATAATAAAACTAATGTCATCCATCGACATAAGTTTCATGTCAATGGCAGACAGAAACTTGACATTTGTGATGTTTCAGTGTTTTCAATTCAGTAGTTTAGTTTGGAGAACATACTGGTAATTAAAGCAGCTACTCAGGGTGTTGTTCACAAGTAACTCATTTGTGGGCAGTAATCAAAGAAGGTAAATAAAGTTTGTGTCTTAATGAACTGATTTACAGGTTGTAATGGAAGCAGGTAGAGTAACGAAGTGTCCCACTTCTATTTATAGAGCTTTTAATTTGTTAATTTGACTAAACAAATATTATTAAGTAAGCCTATGAAGACATCTAATTGGGGTTAAAGTCTGTAGGAATTAATCCCTATCGTTTTCCCGCTGGATTAGGATTGTTCTTCCAGTGAATGTTGGTCGAGTTGGGGACTAAAACTATTGAACATCTTCAAAATTAGTTCTAGCCATCTCACATCAGTTAATGTAAACATTCTATGTATTCTTACATTCTCAGTTTCATGCTTTATAAATGTACTATATGTAACAAATTGAAGGCACTAAATCATAAATTGACCAAGATATTTGATCAGAGATTAAGTAAACATGCTAAATCGAGATACTGACTTCTCCGACAACGGAACCAATTATGTTCTCTTTGAAATTTCTGTTCCGGGCCAGAATGTTTGTTTTTGTTTTGCCTGTGTGTTGGGTTTCATTATTCTCTGAGTACCTTTCCAGACCTTAAACACATTGGCAACCAACCCCAGTGAGCTACAGCCATGAAAGCAATCAAAATCAATTGAGATTGGATCAATTGAGATTGTGCTAGATTCTACCCATTCTGGGCTCATCCTCTTTTGAAGAAGCTCCATGACCAGAGCCTTGTTAAAATACAGTCACATATTTGCAAATGCAATGTTGCATTTGAAAGATGGATACAACTGAGAGCCCAGAAGGATTTTATGACGGATGTCACATGAGCTGGTTGATAATTTGCAAACAATAAAGAATTTGCAAACGTATACATTAGCTGATCAACTTACAGTGCGGGACTCATCATCACTTTCCCCACTCAAAATATAATGTTGTGCTTGGCTTGTCTTGCACTCGTGTTCATTCAGTGTCGTCAAGCAAACCACATTAGCTTCATGTCTGGGTAGGAAGGTGAGGACAAAGAAAACTCTCTTCAATAATGTGCATTTGGACTTTCTCCATTTTACATGTGCTCAATGTCAGTGTAGTACCTTGAAATGGTCGTATGCCGGCTGAATTTTCAATTATTTATGTTTTGTATTTTCTACTCTACTACTATTTACAAAATAACAAATACAAATATCCCTCTCTCTCTCTCTTTCACTTTCTTTACTATATATATATATATATATATATATATATATATATATATATATATATATATATATACATTATATGAACTGTTTATTAAAAAAAGTATGTGAAAGCTGATGGGAGTGATTTCATTGATCAACACCTGTACGGAAATGGCCATTGATGAGGTAAGGCTTTATGTTAGTCTGTACTGATGCCATTAAATGTCATTAAAATATAAAACAACATTAAATTGTATCAGAATAACATTAGATATATTACCTGATATATACCACATAGCCAACACTACTAGTATACAGTGTACTTTACACATAGCTACTAACTTTAGTTGATGAGCTGAAACTAACCAACCATGGGACAGACATGTCATATTTTAGAGATTAGATAAATACATAAATCAATTAAAGGAGAAACCGACTCTTCACCCAGTTTAGCCCGACAATCTGTAACCTGCCTGCCTCCCTTCCCTATAGAGTTTTAAACTTCATGTCCAACTGTTCTGTTACCTCTTCTTGAATTGTATATTGATTCTAGTATAACAAGCCTAACACTATAATGTTCATATTCATAATGTCTACAACACATCAACACAGGTTTGTCATTGTACAAATGACCATTTCTTTCAGGGTGAATCAGACCCTACATGGTTGGAGCAACGTAATGGGAAACCATCTTATAGGCCTGAGGACAGGCCATCAGCTAATGCCCACACAGAGGGAGAGGCTGCTGAAAGAGGAGGGGGAGAAGAAGTACACCAGATCCTCTTCTCTTTTCAATCCAAACAGTGACCAGTAGCCTACAATGCTCTTAATGATTAATAAGTAACTTTAAATGTAAATCCTCTGGACCACTCCTTTGTTACCGGAAAGAGCAAATTAATGAGAGTTCATAAGACATTTAAATGTTATTTTTTATTTTTTAGGGCAGGGTACTTTGTAATTCGCCTTTTGTGTAATACTAACCAAATGATGGCTCTGTACAGAGGAGTGTTGCTGCCCCACCATCTTCCGGGCAGGTAAACACTGGATTATACCGGCGATCTGGTATTAGCATCACATTTCTACTTCAGAGCATGAATATCTGTTGAAGAGAGTGAAATTCGAACACAGATCTGGCTACAGCTTTCGCATTCAAGTGTCAGTGTGGACGTCAGACCTGTGTTCCTATGTGGTGAATCTGATCCCAAAAGTGTCAGTGAAATGACAAGGGGATAATGTTAGATGCTCTGGCGACAACTTAAGACTTAACCACTTTAACCTCCAAGTGACATTTTTTGTTCTTGGTTGTCATCATTCTAATTCATAGCTAAACTGTACATTTACTGCAGTGTCTTTGGAATGAAACGTGTAATAGATTGTTCATGTATTTAGTTTGGTATTTAGTTTGGTTTTAATATAGATATAATATGATATAGAATATTGTTTTCTTTTATCATTATACCATTTGCAAAGTGGTGCAATGGATAAATACAATGACTGTCTCCTTTTTTTCTTTTCTTTTGCATGGTTATTGTTTAGCATGCAAGGTTGCCCAAGGCAACCTTGTGGTACCTCTTTAACAGTCTATTCCCACTCTAGTGGACTAATAGACCTGGGTAATGAATTTACTCTCAATTGCTAAAGCAATTTTTTAATAAAAGACAAATTTCCTCTGTCTGACTGTTATTGCCAGCAGTGTCATTACTGCCTCTGAGACCAGCAAATATACCCTAATGATATTACACTGTCTCACTAACACATATTTGCATTAAATCGCTTATATGGTTTATGCAAATTTGAAGTTAATATTATATTAGAATTATTCCCTGCCAAATATCATTTTATGATCTCAATAAAACAATACAACTGTTTTTATATATCTCTACTGTACTGTCTAGGATTACTAATTTTTTTTCAAATCAATAAGAATTTGTTACTTGAGTATATAGTATCTATTGGCATACATGTGGACAAAGGAAGCTTTAAATGAAACATTAAAATGTTACTTCTCATGATCACCTGAAACATTTTATATATAACTAAAATGAAAAATAAAAAATAAATGAAAACCTCAATCAAAATGAACCCTCAGCTGGCAGTAGTTTCATCATAGACGCACATGTGAACTATAGCTTAACTTTAAATAGCACTTTAACATCATAGTGTTTAAGCACCTATGCTGTGCTTGTTTATGGTGAAAAATTGAGAACTGCTACTGTGTAAATAAATGATATAATGTAGTGAAACATTCCCCTTAATTCACCCTTCTAAAACCTCGAAAAAAAGGATAGGCAAAGGAAATGAAATTATTTTATTTTCCACGCCTGGAGTGGGGGTGGGGAAGGGCTGACATATTGGTAGGAGTTGATAAATGTCATGGACAGAAATTGATGTTAATGCCAATGAGCAAGTGACAAATGTCTGCAGAGGCCACACTGAGAAAATACTGTAGCCACTGTTCTCTCTTGTACGTACCTTGCCAACAACCACCTTAGCAATTTGGATAATTATTTTTGCTATTTTATTTTATCAGAATTTTGGTTGTGTAGTCTTTTACCATAATCAATTTCTAAACATTATTTTTAAGCAACTTTAGATTAATGACACATTGATTTCGAAATGCATCAAATGTTATGCTCTAAATGTTATGCTATAAATGTTATGCTATAAATGTTCAGAAATTCATTTAATGAGAGTGAAGTTGCTGCTCTTAGCACTAATTTTGGAAAACAGAGGGTGTCTGTTTATCCATCTGTGTTTATCTCTCTATCTCTCGCTGCTGGTTTCCTTCTCTATAATATCCATCTGTCTGTTTATCTCTCTATCTCTCCCTCTCTCTACATTTCCCACATCATCTTTTTCCATACCTTTCTCACCCTGTTTCCCTATCTCAAAGCCCCCCCCCCCCCCCCGTATTCTGTCAAGATCCACAATGCAGAATTCCACCACGAAAGCCACTCTCCCTGAATGCGGAAGCCCCCCCCCACCCCACCTCTATCCATCCAGGGTAATAAATACTGCTCTCTATAAATCACTAATAATTTACAGAAAATCCCTCTAACAGCTTTCCATGGTGCATCAGTCAGCCCCTTGGGTCCCGTCTGCTCTCGTGGCTAATGCAGCACTAATGCAGAGAATGGGGGGCTTGTTTTTATTAGCCTGTGTCCCATTGTTTGGATAATCTCTGGATTGCCCAAAGCCCCCATGTTGACAGGCATCCACACCAGGGTCCTGCTGAGCACCACCTAGCTGAGATATCCTAACATGCACTGATGAAGCCATGAGGAGGTCTGTGAGGAGGAGTAGTAGGAAGAGGAGGTGGTGGTGTAGGAGGAGGAGGTGGAAGTGTTGGAGGAGGAGGGGAAGGTGGTGGTGGAGAAAGAGGTGGTGGATGAGGAGGAAGAGAAGGAGAAGGATGTGGAGGAGGTGGTAAAGGTGAAGCAGGAGGTGGTGGTGGAGGAAGAGGTGGTGGTTGTTGAGGAGGATCAAGTGTTAATGGTTGTGTTGAAGTAGGAGATGAAGGAGGAAGGAGGAAGAGGAGGAGGAAGATGGAGTGAAGGGAGATGTATATGGACTCCATATTGACAGTGAGAGGCTGTTTCTCCTGTTGAAGTGAAACAGGAAGACAACCTGCTCCTAGGAGAGTTTGAAAGATTTGTGATACTTTGGTAACCCTTTTGTCTTCAAGGAAAATCAACATAGCAGCCCATAATGATGTGGTGAATAATCTCTTGCCACAAGGATGCTTGGTGGGAGACACCCATTTAGGTAGGGCCGCCTCGCAATCAGAACATGTCAAACATGATAGCCATCAAACCCTGCTTTTGGACAGCTACCAGGAGAGGAGATGGTCCTGACCCGTGTCAGCTCCACAAGTCCAACGTAGAAGGTAAGGTCTGATGATCTTAGTGTGCAAATCAACTTTTATTGTTGCATTAATAGCTAAATCTTCCCTTATTTTCAGTTTTTGGTATTATCCCTCAATGATTGTGTGCAACATAAGTTACTTGTGTAACATAAGTAACCTAAGTTACTTAGAACTGTATGTTATGTTTATATGTTTAAACATGTTACATTTCATAAATATGTGCAAAATGTAGAAGATGCAGTGTTGTTGCACTGACTAGGTACAGTAGCTAGCTGTGCTAGTGTTCTAGGCGGTGTGGGTGCTGGAGGGAGTGGGAATGGGCACTGGCAGGCCTTCCCTGCTGTCTACGAGTCAACTCATTGGAATGGTTGATGAGTTCACACCAAGCTGAGCCGGGCGATGATGGGATAGCTCTTAATGTAGACAGCCATAAACACAGAGGGCCATCGCTAATCCTGAGAGGCTCCTTTGTGTATCTCGTGCTGCACAAACTGTTTTGATGAATAGGTCGACCCCTGACCCTCTGTGATGACGGATTGTGCTCTGGGGGGAAATGGAGCCAGAGGGCCTTCCTGTTTGGGAGACGGGCCCACTCTTGCTTCATCACTACAAGTTTTTTTACCATGATGTATTTGACCTGCTATTGTACACAGACGAGAGTAATATCAGCATACCAATAATAACAATACTACTACTAATAATAATAATGCTACCACTACTTATACTACTACAACTACTACTAATAACAATAATAATATTAATACTACTACTACTACTACTACTACTACTACTGCTACTACTACTACTACTACTACTACTACTAATAATAATAATAATAATAATAATTAATCAGAACCTCAATGTTGGATGACAGTTTTTAGTTTCTTTTAGATAGCTCCTTGAAGTCTTCAACACTGGGACTAGACAAGAACCGGCGAATATCCCAGACAGTGTGTGCTGAAAGGAGTGCAATATTTTAGTGGTTTAACATCTGTGTCCCAGACACAATCAGTTGACATGGAGCATAAACTCTAGTTGTACCACATAATGGAACCACTCCAATCACATTCAACATCACATCAATCAGGATTCTTCTCAATTTAAAACAATGACCACTGTTTGCAAATGTATGTGAACATTTCTTCATTTGTAATTGTTTGGACAGGAGTTGCATACAATTACGTTAATCTCAATTACATTGTGAAATGATTTTTGTATAATTTAAAGTTATTAGTAATAACCAGCAATAACCATTCATACTGTGTCTAACTTTTTATGCTGCACACATTTTCACAGAATCAAGGGGTCGTCAGCAGTAGACCTGAAGCTCTTCCACACACACTCACTCACACACACACACACACACACACACACACACACACACACACACACACACACACACACTCCCACACATACACACACACTCCCACACACACACGCTCCCACTCACACACACACACACACACACACACACTCCCACACACACACACGCACACTCGCACTCACACACACGCACACTCTCACTCACACACATGCACACTCCCACTCACACACACGCACACTCTCATTCACACACACGCACACTCACACTCACACACACACACACACACACACACACACACTCCCACTCACACAAACGCACACTCACACACACACACACGCACACTCCCACTCACACACACTCCCACTCACACACACACACACACACTCCCACTCACACACACGTACACTCGCACTCACACACATGCAAACTCCCACTCACACACTCCCACTCACACACACATAATCCCACTCACACAAATGTGTGCACACATGCATAAATGCAAATACACATAGCACTCTCCCACTCACGCACACTCCCACTCACACACACACTCCCACTCACACACACTCCCACTCACACACACTCCCACTCACACACACTCCCACTCACACACACTCCCACTCACACACACGCACACTCCCACTCACACACACACTCCCACTCACACACACTCCCACTCACACACACTCCCACTCACACACACTCCCACTCACACACACGCACACTCCCACTCACACACATGCACACTCCCACTCACACAAACACACACACACTCTCACTCACACACTTGCATGCACTCACACACAAACACACACACACACACACACACACACACACACACACACACACACACACACACACACACACACACACACACACGCACCACAAGCCCAGGTTATGTCGTCTCCCAACACAGTTTCTGTTTGTGAAACTGACAGTGGAAAATATGAGCCTCTGCTTCGGCCTCCGTCTGGTCTTGGCACTTTGATTTGTTTGACTGAGACGAAAATTATAACAGCGAGGGAAAGAAATATAAAAATATGATGCTGTAATGCTTCCAAAACACAGACATTTTCCTTGCTTTGCTTGAAGACTGAGGGCCAATGCAGGGGTGTATGGTGTTTTTCTGCGAGCACATGTTCACTCATGTGAAGCCCAATCTGTATTTATTGTATGTGTTTACCGACGAGTGTTTACCGTATGTATAAATCAGTGTATGGCAATCTATGCTGATGACATGACGTTCTAATCATTTGTCTACATATTGCAGGTTTGTTTCCATATCTCAAGGGCTCCTTCATAGCCGCCCTGACTCCCATGAACTTTACTTTCAGTCATCTATTTATTTATCCATTCGACTATGTGTTGCTTTGATTTGAACAGCCCCAGGGTTCTTTTGGTTCTACGTCTAATACGTCTCTTTTTCAGTAACTGAACTTTTCAATGTAAACTCCCTCAATGAAGATGATGGTTGAGTTGATGAAGGCAAACACAGAGCCTCAGATTTGATTATTCATTATGTGACTTTTTTCTTATTCAAAAGGAACACAGGAATCAGCCTTGTTGGTGTTGCTTTACGACGCTACTATAATCACATGCAAATGTTCTCCTTGACATCATTCATCTCATTATGGCCATATTGTTTTTTTCCATGTATATTGTTTTATTTCTTGGAATTTGTTGCTGGAGCTTTGACTGCTACTGTGTGACTGCATGTGGTCATAGCTTCTAAGTGCACCAAATTATTGGTTCCGTTGTAGCAATTTACAAGTCACATTATTACAAACAATCAAATGACAAATAATAATGATAATAAGACATCCCTAGCCATCTCCAGACACGTAGGATACAGCTACAGATGCAAAATAAACCCAATTCACATTGATAATTTTGAATTTTATTTCTACTACATTTCTACTACTACTAATTAATGTTTTCATATAAAACACTTGGAAGTGATTGTGACTTGGTTACGCATCATTCTCCTGCTACTATTTAATTATATTATCTGTTGCTATTTAAGCTGCTTGTTAAATACATCGACGCTTTTATCCAAAGCGACTTACAATAAGTACATTTGTCAGAAGAAGGTGAAACACTTCATTGCTGTTAACAGTAAACTGTCACCAGAACAAGTTTCAGGCATTCCAATTGCTAGGTTAACCATTGCTAGTATACAACATCTCTGGCCTAAAATGCTATTTGCCAAGTAACAATGAGCAATTATAAAGTGCCATGACGTACAACATACAAGTGCATGAGGGCAGGTAGAGGATGGATGTTGTGCAGGGTTCATGTGAACTCTGGACAAGTGAGTCTTGAGTCTTTTCCGGAAGATGGGGAGTGACTGCGCAGTCCTGACATTGGCAGGGAGCTCGTTCCACCACTGCGGTAACAAAACGGAGAGGAGTTGTGATTTCGCCACCCAACCTTTTCCTCCTTATATTGATGGAGATACAAGTTTTTACCAGTTATTTAAATATATTTAAGGGAATTTATTTTGGGAATAAGGAACCCTATGTTTTGAATTTTAAAATACATTGAATTTTGTATATGGTAATCAAGGTAATCAATATGTATTAGAGTTGAATGAACTTATTTTACATTTAAATATGGCATGTCAAGTTTTTCAAAAACAGGATTTCGAATATGTATTTTCAATGTTCAATAATTCCGAAACAAAATGTAAGTTGCATATATTCAAAGTGCCATTTTCATTACTCACATTCAAGTGCTCAAAATATAGATTGTCAAAGAAAACAGCTCAAGAATTAAACTAAAGGATGGGGAACAGGAAGATTCAAAGGGCTTGATTAAGTTGTCCGATTAGATGTATTCAAAGTCGGAGCTTAATGAGAACAGGGATTTTTGGAGTTTAAAAACCATCTTGACATAATATAACAGCTATGATGATGCACTTGCCCCACGGGCAATAATATTTAGCTGGAGCTTATACTGGAGTGTAAACCTTACACTCCAGTATAAGGCTAAGTACTTACACTTCAGTGTTTTGTAAAAAAAGAAAACTATCATCCCATTGTTTGACAATTTATGCCTAAATTACATGTCACAATAAATCAGTACAATCATATATTCATAAATTGTAACATAACAATAGCAGTGGATGACCAATTATGTTAAGTAATTTAGCTGAATTGCACTTATTATGCAGTCCCATGTTGCATCATACCTTGAGCTCCGAGACAACTTACTGGAGGCCTGTGGTTCTCCCTGTTCACTGTCGGTTGTGTTCATTCTCCAGCCATTTTCTATCTTTGATCACCTGATGGACATACTGTGCTCTGATAGGCCAGCAAGTGGTTCCACTACGTTCAGTCTAATTTGCTTATGCCTATCCTTGGAATACCCTGCTACTTCAGTTTGAGTACAGTAAGGTCAGTATTACAGTCAGTATAGCCAGTAGTCCTCAGGTGTACCCCCACATGTTCTCAGTGGCTGAGTGTAGACTAGCATCCCAGCAACAAGGCAAGACTGAACAAGTATTGTGTGCTGCCGAATTCAGACCCATTCAGTCTTGATTGCTTAGGCCAGCTGTTGAAATACTCTGCAACTTCAATTTTCATTTTTTTGCTCAAATTTTCTGGTCCATAATTTGATCAAGAAATATTCAGTTAAAACATAATATTTTGAATATTGGCCATTTTCATTTTTTTATCTGAATTAGTGAACATTTAAAAAATATATTTAATATATAACAATATTATATGGCATATGTATTTATAGCTTATTTAAATTTGAAAGTGGAGAATTCAAAACAAATACTGTACATTCAGATAACCTTGTTTTCAAAGTATATTTGAATATATACAATATTAGTATATTTCCACATATAGAATTAAATGGCATTTAAAATTCTAAATATGGCAGTGACTTAAACACATACAAGGAAACCTGCCTGTTGTATCCAAGCAGTCCCCTTGGTGTAGTAAGTTGCTGAGACAGTTTTGGGCTGCATGGTTTGACTGTTGGCGATCGGCCCTTTGCCAGAAATTGAGCTAAATCCACTCCCAAAAAAGTGACAACACACTAAATACACTGTTGTTATTGTGGTATGTGCAAAACCCTGCAGCAGAAAGGGAGAGAGTAGAGAGGAGGAGTGTGAGAGAAAGGGAAACAGAAAAGAGAGAAAAGGTGAGAGAGAGGAGTGTTGGAAAAAAGAATGAGGAAAAAGCATTTCAAATTTGAGAAAAAACATGAGAAGGACTTTTTTTTAATAAACATTAGGAAAGAACAGGACAGGGAAAGTAACATAATTAAGGAATTATGTCACCTGACAGTGAGGGGTCTGGACTCAAGTACTATAAGTACAAGTACACACACACTCACACACACACACACACACACACACACACACACACACACACACACACACACACTTGGTACACACAGCACAGAACCCAAG
>JAXIVH010000004.1:982761-987761 GCA_036785325.1 Urophycis tenuis
ATGAGATTTGTCCTCTGCGTTTGACCCATCCTATGGTACATAGGAGCAGTGGGCAGCTATGTACAGCACCTGGGGAGCAATTTGTGGTTCAGTATCTTCCTCAAGGACACTTTGACATGTGGAGCTGGGGATTGAACCTCTAACCCTACCCTAGTGGATGACCCACCTCTTTCCACTGAGCTACTGCCACCCAAAGTTTCACACAGTTTGTCATGACACACATGCTTATTTAGTAGGCCTACTCTCTGGAAATGCTAAAAGTGCCGCCATTTAACAAAATGAACCCACGTGAAACATATACAGTACATGTATATGTCACTCATTCAGGTCTAATTAGAAACTTCCAGGTTCCATAGAGGGATCAAACAGCTTTGACTGAGTGCTGTCCATTTACTAAGGGATGACCGGATAGCCGACAGGTTTAACCCGCATGCTACTGGGACAGTTGGGAATCAGTCTACATTTTTGAAGACTTCCTGGGCCAACCCCACAATATAGTTGTTATACTGTGGGGTTTTTACCAATGATGTGTCCAGCAATATGTCATCAGACATCTCAAAATGTCTACAACACCTTTCCATTCAATTGCTCTACTAGCACTGATAGATCCATATCTATAGCTCTTATCTTCACTTGCCCTCAATGGGGGAAGTGAAGATAATAGCTAAATAGAAAATGGCAATAATCTTTGCCAATTTGGTTAGTCTTACTAAACTAATAGCAAACAAAAACAGTAGTAAAATAAAATCCTATGTTTTTGCCAGTTTCCGCCAGCTACTTTCTACTCTGTTCATGATGTCTATTTTTTTTTTTTTTTCACACAGAGTCGATACCCTAATGCCAAAGTATGTGTGGATGTGTGGGACTCTGCCTCAGTAACAGTTGATGTTGTTGGCTGCGTCCAAGAGAGGTTTAAGCTACTCAGACACATATAACACTGATTTTTGTAATGCTCAAACTGAACGACTAGTACTAGCTTATAAAGAAGTATAAAGTTGCAATTGGTCATAATCATAGGGATAACATGGCCCCTCCCTCCTAGAAGTCCATTACAAATTGTGTTTAAATTCACGCTGAAACAGTGCACAACACTAACCCTTTAAAGGCCCTATCCAACAGAACACAGACAGCATTTTTTGAACATCTTTTGTCTGCATAAAAAAATGTTGGTGGCTAGGGTTTGAGCTTGGCCTTGATATTTGATTACATTAAAAACCAAACCAAGCAGTCAATAATGGTGCTATGAGTTACAGAGTTACTACAGAGTTACTTTGGACAAAAGTGTCTGCTAAATGCCCTTTTACCCTTTACCCTTTGTATTGAACAGTCACGTTTGAGTGGGCTTTGCTTTGCATACAGTTAACCAGCAGAAGTGGAGAGCAACAATATCTGACCTCATCGGCTGTTGTCTAATGATGATAGAGCTTTTCATTAGCATTTATATGTGTCTATAGCGATTAGCCGAATTGTCGTCTGGCAGGAAACACCTACAAAAACTATCGATGTATATGTATTCTGTGGAGGAACATTTGACTCACGTACTTGTCAAATAATCTGGTCATCAACTCTATTCATGCATCTCTAGTTGAACTCTATGTAACCTAATTTGTATCTAAGAGAGCAAATGTGTGATTTCATTTAGTCATTTTGCCATTTTGCTGTAAGATTTATTTAAAGTAGCAGCATGGTTTTTACTTTGTCTTCCATTTACAGGCCGGCAAAAAGAAAAAAGGAATTCAAATGACTTTGTTGATAACAGGGATTAATTGATGTAAGCTACTGTGGACCCTTGACAAAATGGACATACAAAGCCACATGGGCTGCTAGTCGTGTGCAAAGAAAGAAGTAAAACAACATAGAAAACACTTGACACTTAAAAAAAAAGGTTTTTCTTTTAACAATATCTGGAGACCTGGACAAGTCTCACAAAGCTGATATTTCCTACTTGTAAAGTGTGTTTTGCCCCAGCTAACACGAAACAGTTGTGTCTTTTAATAGGAAAGAAAAAACAAATTAAATATGCACACTAACTGGTATTTATGTGTGGGGATGGTTGCTCGGCTTGTGTGAAGAGAAGTATTGAATGTTTGAGTAAACTGTCTTTAGACATTTGATTACCTGGAGCTTGAATTTAGACTACCTTCTATTACAGTCGGCGTTGAATGTTGGCGGTTTTCATCAATGTAAATCAAAGATAACTTTAGAAAATAGGTTCTTTCTTGCTGTTACATCTAGCCTTATTTAACTATCCACACAAACCTTATCAATCTTCCCAGGAGTCACATTGTACTTCACTGTGTCCATCAACCCTCCCCCCCATCTGACTTTGGGGGCAGCCAGCAAATTCCTGAGGGCTATCGGGTTTCGCGTTGCCTTGGCAACGAAGCACAGAGGCAGATCCATTAATCATTGAGAGCTGCTCACTCCAGAGTGGAGGTCAGACTGATTGCTGTGGATAGGATATCACACCCACACACACACACACACACACACACCACACACACACACACACACACACACCCACACACACACACACACACACACACACACACACACCCACACACACACACACACACACACACACACACACACACCCACACACACACACACACACACACACACACACACACACACACACACACAGACACACACACACACACACACAAACACGCATGCACGCAGACACACAGACACACACACACACACACACACACACACACACATATGTGACATTGAACTTAATTAAAAACAATTAGGCTATTCTACTTTCCCACATTAAGTGTTTGCTCATAGAGAGCATGCCCCCCCCCCCCCCACACACACACATACACCACGTTGTCTTTTCACTACGAGGACTACTGAGGCAAGGCCAACATACAGAAATACAGCTACAAGTAAACACATGCTTCCTCTCCCTCTTTACACTCTCACACACATGCTCACCCCTGTCTCTCACATTCTTAGATTTCTACCTCACTCAAACTCACATACAGATGAAACCTCACCATTTCTCTCTCTCTCTCTCTCTCTCTCTCTCTCTCTCTCTCTCTCTCTCTCTCTCTCTCTCTCTCTCTCTCTCTCTCTCTCTCTCTCTCTCTCTCTCTCTCTCTCTCTCTCTCTCTCTCTCCTCTCTCTCTCTCTCTCTCTCTCTCTCTCTCCTCTCGTCTCTCTCTCTCTCTCTCTTTCCCATGTGGCCCTGGCCCCAGGACATTGGCGGTGGTGGTGTCATGTGACATGACTGCGTGGAGCCTGCTGGATTAAGAGATTAGTGGTCTGCATCTATTTTTCAGGGACTCAGCCCTGAAACTCTAGACCTGCACAGGTGTCTAGGAAAACTGAGAGAGCGGGGCAGAGAGAGAGAGAGAGAGCCAGATTGATAGAGATAGAGATTGATAGGTGAGAGACAGAAAGAGGCAGATGGAGGGGGAAAGAGATTTATAGACCTTACATTACAGAATATATTCACATCCGTTTGCCTGTATAAAGATTTCTTCTCGTCTCTGGACAGGATATCCTGGCATTGAGACAGAATCTCACATCCTATTTGCAATGTATGCGATTAAAAAAAAAACAAGAAAAGAAAATACAAGAATACATGCATATGACAGTAGACTAGGAGTTTAGTCAATCTGGACTGGTCCAAGGGCAGGTTAAGAGTAACAGTTTTGCCCTTAGAGTGAGCAGTAGGAGGATGTTAGTGAGGTGACCACAGTTAAAGGTAAGCTGCATAACACTAAATGAGGTAAGGAATCAAGGCCTGACTATGACTATTGAGTGTGATAACAGTAGCCTATCGTGCAATGGACCCTCCACACAGAGGTGTCATTATAGGACACACACAGGTGTCCCTCATAACACTTATTATGGGTCTGCTACTTTTATGTACCGGGGCAGCTCATGTAGTAGATTTAACCAGTGAAGGTATCCAGAGGTGTATAGTAACAAAGTAGATGTACTTCGTTACACTACTTAAGTATTTTTTTTGAGGATTTCTACTTTACTTTACTTTTTTTTTAATCAGGACTTTTACTTTTACTTCACTACATTTAAAAGTTAAAAAATATACTTTTACTTTGTTACTTTGACATTTGCCACCTCGTTACTCGTTCCAAATTAAAATAATCAAAGAATTATCTGCGAATGCGCGGGTTAGAGAGGACGAGAAGAACCATGTACGGTACTCTCACAAAGTTGAAGTTAAATGCGGGCCCAAAAAGCCCAAAAACAGCACGGCTAGCTGCGGACACTTCCTCAGCTTCTGCTGAGGATGAACCGCAAGTTCAACTTCTCCACTTGAACCAGAAAGTTTGTTTGTGTGGTGTTACTGTGCCTCAGCTCATAAGGATTCCCCCAACATAGTTATAAAAGGGAAAAAGTGGTTCTTATGTTAAATGTTAAAGACATTGTTTTTTTGTTTTTTTAACCACATTTCATTCACCTGAAAAAGTGAAATAAAAAACAAGGGGAGAATAATTTTGGGCTGTTTTGCTTCTTTTCATGCGTACTATAAAATACTTGTACTTTTTTACTTTGATACTTGAGTATATTTTTTTACAAGATACTTTTGATACTTAAGTACATTTAATGTGAGCTACTTTAAGACTTTTACTCAAGTAATTTTCCTTTAGGTGAATTTAACGTTTACCAAAGTGATTTTCAGTTATGGTACTTATACTTTTTACTTAGTTATTTTTTTTCAAGTACTTTATACACCTCTGAAGGTATCACTCATTAACCATGGACAAGGTGCTCTGGTATATAAAAGTAACAGACCCATAATTAATGTTATGAGCAACACTTATGTTTGTCCTTCAATGACTCCTAAAATGGGTCTCAATTCACTGTGATCAGGTCAGCTTCGTAATAAAAGAGTTGCTGGTTTTATCTTTCTTAGCTCCTCCGGAGTGCCACAGTGTCCTAACCCTTCACAGTGTCCTTTCCCTGCCTCATGGCTGGTTAATGTGAGGAATAAACTTACTGTCATGGGGGACATTACACTA
>JAXIVH010000004.1:992761-1007761 GCA_036785325.1 Urophycis tenuis
CTTTAAGTTCTGGGAGTCCACATCTCCGAGAACCTCTCCTGGTCCCTCAACACCACTGCCCTGATCAAGAAGGCTCACCAGCGCCTCTTCTTCTTAAGAAGACTAAAAAAAGGCCCAACTGTCTCCTCAGATCGTGGTGAACTTCTACCACAGCACCACCAAGAGCATCCTCACCAACTGTGTCACAGTGTGGTATGGTAACTGCTCCGCCTTGGACTGAAAAGCACTGCAGAGGGTGGTAAAACTCGCCCAACACATCACTGGTTCCCCACTCCCCTCCATTGAGGAAGCGGTGCCTGCATAAGGTGCGCAGCATCGCAAAGGACATTCTCACCCCAACCATAGACTGTTTTCCCTCCAGAAAGCGCTACATGTCTCTGGGCACCCGGACCAGCAGGTTCAGGGTAAGCTTTTTCCTGCAGGCTGTCACCCTCCTTAACTCCACACCCAGATTAACGTTTACTACTTGCATCTGGTTACTGGATACTTTACAGGGCCACTGTTTACTTACTACTGTCACTTTACAACTGTCTACTCTTATGCACTATTTATGTACATACTGCACCTTAATCGCTCCTCCTTCACTGGAGGCAGTCAGATAGTGTTGCATAGTCCGGACAGTAGCTGCTGGTAGCCAGCCGCAAGCAAGCCTCCAAATGATTATCAGTCATGGTGGTACTTAATTACACATAGACGCTTTTATCCGAAGCCACATACAATTGTACATTTGTCAGAAGAAGGTGAAACATTTCATTGCTGTTAATACAGTAAGCAAGTCACCAGAACATGTTTCAAGCATTCTGATTGCTAAGTTAACCATTGCTAGCGTACAACATCTCTGGCTAAGTGCTAAGTTACAAAGAGCAATTACAAAGTGCCAAGACATACAACATACAAGTGCATGAGGGTAGGTTTGTGTGTGTGTGTGTGTGTGTGTGTGTGTGTGGTGGGGGGGGGGTGATGTTTGCAGTGCAGGACAGTTGGTTGTCGAGTATTATGCCAAGGTTCATAGCGGTTGCCCGAGTAATGACCCGAGACCAGTAGGTAGCTGTGAGGGCAGTCTTTCCCAGGTACGAAGAGAAGCTCAGTCTTTGCAAGATTGAGCTTGAGTTGATGCACAGTTGTCCAAATGCTTATGTCAGCCAAACATTCTGAGATGCATATTGTAATCAGAGAAGAAGAGCAATAGGTGAGTGTCATCTGCATAACAGTCATAGGAAAAACCATGTGATGAGATTAAAGAGCTGAAATATCTGGTATATAGGGAGAACAGCCCTAGTAGTGAGCCTTGAGGGACACTAGTGTTTAGCAAGCGGGGATTGGACAGGGAGCTATTCCATGTGACCTGATAAGTGTGATTCATATGGTAAGATGCTAACCAGGATAGTGCAGTGTCAGTAATGCCGAGATCAGTGAGAGTATTGAGGAGGGTCTGATGGTTCACAATGTCGAACACCGCAGACAGGGCGAGGAGAACCGGCAGTGCCAGTCGATCGCGATCGATCAACGTAATGGGCACTGCTGGCTTATTTAGTCCAATTGCAAAAGCTTCACCTTGAATCAGCTACCATGACTTCATAAGAGCCGAATGAGCAACCACTGCAAGTGAGTCTTCAACGTGCAAGTGCACCGTGATATTGTTCGACATTTTGTTCTATAGGGATGTAGTCTCCTTGTAGAACAAGATGACATTCTTCTGAACCAACATCTTTGTAATAATCATCAGTGTTTATGGTTTATGTGTGTTTAAATTAATATTACCTTTTGGTATTAGAGCCACACCGGACATCATGAAGAGGAGCTAATTTGACTTATTGAAATGGGCCTTTCATCGTACTATTAAACATGCTATTTAATGCTTTAAATTGCACATTAAGAAGCTATCCAAAAACTTGCCTTTTACTTTGTTGTGAGTTCATAAAAAAATTCCTGAAAGACATCCAGAAAGCCATTTTTAACCACAAATATTTCACATTTTACGGTGGGTGTGAGCTATAAAACAATGCCGAACATTGCGAAAGCTTAAACACCTTATTTTACATTGATTTTAATGAACACATCGTGGTGAACACACCTGAAATGAGGTGTAGTTTTGATCCCTTTGGCCTTCCATTCCTTCACACACACACACACACACACACACACACACACACACACACACACAGAGTAAAGTAAAGTTTGGCTCTCATTTCCTGGGCCAGTTGAGATGTTCCAGATCTGCCTGCAGTTGAACACGGTAGAAACAGGCGGACACGTGTGCAGGGAGTGGGGCTTCTTCTGTGGTGCTTACCTATTTCACGCAATTAACCTTTAATTAAGGAGGGGGAGGGTAGGACCCAACGACTCACAATACACTGTCTGTTCCTTCACTGGGCCTCTTTAGGACCTCTGTCTAAACCTGAGCTCCTTGCTCACTGTCTGCCTGGACCCACAGAGAGAGAGAGAGAGAGAGAGAGAGAGAGAGAGAGAGAGAGAGAGAGAGAGAGAGAGAGAGAGAGAGAGAGAGAGAGAGAGAGAGAGAGAGAGAGAGAGAGAGAGAGAGAGAGAGAGAGAGAGAGAGAGAGAGAGAGAGAGAGAGAGAGAGAGGACATACACTTTATATTTAATAAATCCAGAGACAGAAGCTTGTAATCATTTATATCATTTATATTCTAAATGAAAATCAAGTAATTGAAATGAAGAAAGCATACTCTAAATTCAAATTCAAAATTCATTGTTAAATGCACATTTTTTACTTTTAACAAAGATCATTACATATTTCCAATACAACCATCAAGGCCATGGAAATTGACTGTGAGCTTGAAAGGCATAAAGCTTATTTGGCCTAACAGAAATAATAACATTACATTACAATTATTTAGCAGACACTTTAATCCAAAGCGAGTTACAGTAGGTGCAACAACAATATATCTTCAAACTATCTTCAACAGGGAAGATATAACCCTAAAAGAGCAAAACTCATTTGAATACATACAAATGCATAACATTTGCAAATCAACAGCTTTTAAAGAGAACAGATATAGAAAATACTTTATAAAATACTGTATGTTATGATGTGATCTGTTCAGATTAGGGTTTCAGCCTGCAGTGGAAAATGGAGTTTCAGCTGTCCTTATGTCCACGGGGAACTCTTTCCACCATTGTGGAGCCAGGACAGCAAGTGGCAATATCAGGGACTGGTATGGATTTGAGCAACTATTGGTAGCCAGTTTAGGGTGTTGAGGAGTGATGTAGTGTGGAAGAACTTGGGTACGTTGAAGACCAGCCAGGCTGCTGCATTCCAGATGAGCAGCAGAGTATGAAGAGCACATGCAGGCTGACAAGCAAGAGGGGAGTTGCAGTAGTCTAGCCGCAAGATGACAAGAGCCTGGACTAAAAGCTGGGTGATCCCCCTGATGTTATACCACATGAATCTGTAGGAGTGTGTTGTCGCAGCAACGTTTGCAGCTATTAGCAACTGGTCATCCAGTGTCACACCCAGGTTCCTTGCTGTGTGTCTGCATGTCTGCATATTGGTTGGCCAGACATGAGAGAGATGCAGAGATCTGTGCTTCTACTTGGGTTTTAGACTGTGAAAAAAACTAAATTAGTTGTCTATAATTTCAGCCATAGGCTCACTCAGCCACGTGCTTCAAAGCGCTTGGGGGGCTCTTTCATCCCATCAGCTATCAGGCTCTACAATACCTCAACCACCCGCTCCCAACGTCTCGGAAGCGCCAGCACCACCAGATAATGGATTTGTATACCACACCACACACCCCAGACTGTTTTCTAGCCATTTTCATCTTATGTCTGTTCATCTCATTGATAACCACTGTCCATCTGTCATCTTTCATTGCATGCACCAGGCTGCTACGGATGGTCTACCAGCCTGCGGTGGCCAGTGTCACCTTCTTCACTGCCGTGTGCTGGGGAGGAAGCATTGGGAGCGGTGGTGCCAGGAAGCTGTACAAGCCGGGGAGGACGGCAAGCTCTGCAGTGGGGATGAAGCTGGACTGTGTGGAGGCGGCGACAGTGAGGAGGACGAGGGGAAAGCTGCTGGAGACCCGGAACTACCCTCTCAGCCTCACTATGCCGAACTGAAGCAACTGAAGCAACTCAGGAACACGTTCAGCCACATGCTCACTCAGCCAAGTGCCTCAAAGTGCTTGGGCGCTCCCTCATCCCACCAACCATCAGGCTCAGGAAGCTCCAACACCACCAGACAAAAGACGAATGGAATGGACTGAACTTCACATTCAAATACACCACACCACACACCGTGGACTGTGTCCTAGCCGTTGTTATTCCAGGTCTATTCATATGTTGTACCTGGAATACCTGTATAAATTTGCACATCTTGCACCTTGCACTTTCCGCATATTTGCACTATCTATCTACTTTGCATTTTGCACCATAAACAGCTATCAAGGACACTAGTATGCATACAGGTTCTCACTCGTCACCAACCTGACTTAAGAGCTCGTATTTAATCTAATTTATTGTTTATTGTGTATTGACTTTAGCCAGGCTCTTACTGCACATCTATCCCCTGTACTGCTGGTCACTGTGAATTTCTCCTAAGGGGGATTAATAAAGGAATATCTTATCTTATGTTATCTTATCTTATCTTATATTCTGCATCGCTGTGGTAGGAGAGGCCATGCAAGTAAATTACAGAACCCAGTGACTTTGTATACAGGGAGATGAGGATGGGCCAGAAAAGAACCCTGAGGGAACCCAGTGGTGAGATTTCAAGGATACAACGCATATCTTTTCCAGGTTACCCTGTACGTGCGAGCCGTTGGGTAGGATGGGATCAGGGCAAGTGCTGAGCATGAGATTCACAGTTCTGTATGTCTCGTACCACTGAACAACAAATTTCAAGTTTATTGTCACGTACTAGATAATGTACATAATTACCAGCAGTGAAATTTTACTTGGGTGAACTCAACCTGTATTATAAATTATAATAACCTTGAATAAATAAATAAGAGGCTAAAACAATAAACCAAATCAAGAAAGTGGCAGAGTAATCTAAGAAGTGGCAGAATAAAGTGGGTGATGTAGATAAGTGTGACACTTACGGGGTTGAGCGGAGACAAGCGCAAGACCAAGCAATGTATACAGTGGAACCGAGTTTAATTAGGTGCCGGACGAAACCGGCACAGGCGCACACAGCGAGGTGTGTGCGTCTATCAAGTAGACAGGAGACAAAGTACGTCCATCTACGATATACAAATACAAACAAATACAATACACACGCAACTACTCACCAAGGGGAGACGGACACACGAGGTTAAGTAGGGAAACAAACAAGACACAGGTGAGACACATTGGGAATTAGACACAGGTGGCTGCTAATGGCCACCGGGGATTCTGGGGGTTGTAGTACCGGGACCGGTGATCAATAGCCAGGCGACGCCGATCGAGGTAGAGGGGGAGGCGTTGGCGTGACAGTACCCCCTGAGGCGTGTCTCCTGACGCGCGGCGTCGCCCACCAGGAGGGCTACCAGGAGCGGAGCAGGGAACGTCAGGCGGCATCCCTCTGGAGACCGGCGGCGGGGGCGCGGGCCCTCCGGAGGCCGGCGGCGGGGGCGCGGGCCTTCCGGAGGCCGGCGGTGAAGGCAGAACCCCTTGGACTCCTGAACTGCCGCTGGGGCAAGGGCCTCAGGGGAGGCTGAGGCTGCAGAATCTGGCGGCGGAGTCTCTGGAGCGGCTGCAGACTCAGGGGGCGGCGTCGGACGGACGGCCACCTGCGTGCGTGGAGCGGGCGTCGGCCGGACGTCCCCAACTGGGGACAGCTGCGGCCCAGCGGCGGAGACAGGAGGCCGCTGCGGCCCAGCAGGGACAGGAGGGCGCTGCGGCCCAGCAGGGACAGGAGGGCGCTGCGGCCCAGCGGGGGAGACAGGAGGCCGCTGCGACCCAGCGGCGGAGACAAGAAGCCGCTGCGGCCCAGCGGCGGGGACAGGAGGCCGCTGCGGCCCAGCAGGGACAGGAGGCCGCTGCGGCCCAGCGGCGGAGACAGGAGGTCGCTGCGGCCCAGCGGCGGAGACAGGAGGCCGCTGCGACCCAGCGGCGGAGACAGGAGGCCGCTGCGGCCCAGCGGCGGACACAGGAGGGCGCTGCGGCCCAGCGGCGGAGACAGGAGGGCGCTGCGACCCAGCGGGGATAGGAGACCGCTGCGGCCCAGCGGCGGCCTGGCTGGACAGCGGAGCTGCAGGCTTGGTGGCCCGTCTCGCAGACCGCGGTCCTCCGAATGCCAGACGGGCATATACACTTTTTATACACTGTTATACAACTGTTTATACACTGTTTATACTTTATACTTTATACTATACTTTATACTATACTATGTCCATACTGTTTATTTATTACTGTTTAACACCCTCCATACTGCACCTCTTACTGTTTACACTGTTCACAACAATTGTACATATTCGCTACCACATTTTTATTTAGATTTTTGTACTTATATTTTTATATATTTATATTTATATTTGCATGCTTGTCTAGCACCGGGGATCGATGGAAATGGCATTTCGTTTTTTGTGTATGCCCTGTACATTCATGAAAACTGACAATAAAGTTTACTTGACTTGACTTGACTTACAAAAATGAAAACTACATAGCACAGCCATACGGAAATAGACCTTTGTAATACAGTTTGAATTAAATCTCGAGGTTCAGTCGTTTGGCTTCCTTTAATTTCATGTTTTGGTGTAAAGAAGACGGCACGGTGGTGCAGTGGTTAGCACTGTCGCCTCATAGCAAGAGGGTTCTGGGTTCGAATCCACCTGGGACCCGGGACCTTTCTGTGTGGAGTTTGCATGTTCTCCCCGTGCTTGCGTGGGTTCTCCCCGGGTACTCCGGCTTCCTCCCACAGACCAAAAACATGCAGGTTGGGGATTAGGTTAATTGGTGTCTCTAAATTGACCATAGGTGTGTATGTGAGTGTGAATGGTTGTTCGTCTATATATGTTAGCCCTGTGATAGGCTGGCGACCTGTCCAGGGTGTACCCCGCCTCTCGCCCGTTGCAGCTGGGATTGGCTCCAGCCCCCCCGCGACCCTCGTAGAGGATAAGCGGCTTTGATAATGGATGGATGGATGGATGGATGGATGGTGTAAAGAAGACTAATATGACTGATAGTGATATCTAGATGTAATGGATATTGGATAATGCATAATAATAGATAGTTAGATAGATATACTTTATTGATCCGGTTACGAACCTGGCTCAAAGGTTTGCAACAAAGAAGGAGGAGTCCACGCAACAACATAGTGCAATAACCATTTATTTAACTAAAACTAACTCAACGTAACTGTAATGAATGCTAGTTATCAGTGGTGTAAAACAAGTGTATGTGTGAGTGGTAAAATAAGGAACAAACGCAAACACAGAGTTCCCATGCTGCCAGAACCAGAGTGAGAAGAGAGAGAGACTCAAAGATGGCCGCCCTATTTATAGCTCCACCCTCTCAAGGTGCAGCCAACCAGCTGACGGCCTGGAACATGCTAACAGGAAGAAGCATAAGAGAGGGTTAGTAATAGGCCATCACAATCCCAAGATGGGAAATTGCAGTGTAGCAGCAGCATTACACACATTAGCAGTAATCTAACAGTAACAATTTAAAGAATTACAGAATAAAATGCAATATAAAAAATGTATGAATAAAAAATATTAAAACATATATAAGGTGCAGTGAACAAATATGTACACACACACAAGGTGCTTGGAGACTGTGTTGTTATGACCAAAGTTATTAGCTGTTATTGTACAGTGTAATGGCATGTGGCAGGAATGATTTCCTATATCTGTCCCTTTGACAGCGGAGCTGGAGCAGCCTGTGAGAGAAGGTGCTCCGCTGTCTGACCACTGTTTGATGGAGAGGGTGCTGATCATTGTCAATGATGGATAACAGTTTTTTCAGCGTGCTCCTCTCCACCACAGACTCAAAAGACTCAAGACTGAGACCTAGTACAGAACCAGCCTTCTTGATGATTTTATCAAGTCTGTTGGTGTCGCTGGCTCTGGTGCTGCTGCCCCAACACACAGCAGCAAAGAAAATGGTTCTAGCAACAACAGACTAGTAGAAGATCTCCAACATCTTGCTGCACACGTTGAAAGATCTCAGCTTCCTCAGGAAATAGAGTCTGCTCATCAGAGGTAGACAAGTAGATAACATAAATAACATAATAAGGTGCAGAGGTGCAAAGACATAGCAGCTAATGGTTTTACCCAATGAGGGTACAATCATTAATCATTCAGTAACTTAAGTGAATGCAGCAATAAGAGTAAACAGTAAAACAGTAACTAATGTTGACATTGATATGATGACATTCACATCATATGTTCTTCATAAAACCTGTATTAGGTATTCACAGAGTATCTGTTGATAAATGCAAAATTGAAAAAATAGAATAATAAGAAATTAATAATAAAAAGAACAAACAAATATATGTATATAATAAATGCATAAATATGTAAAGTAATGATTATAATGAAAGACAGAGTGAATTTGAAAAAAGCCTTTTACTATTTAGTAACATACATTAGGCATACTTTTATCCAGACAACAGTGATTTTGTTTTGATTGAGGTTGAGGTTTTTGATAGGTTAACATCTTGATCATCCCTCATAGTTAATACTGATTTTTCTTCAGGTATCAAAATTAATGGCTATGAAAAATGCACTTAGCAGGCTGTGTTTGTAGTTTTTTGCTGCAAATATTTAGTTATTGTCTCAGAAATATATTAAAGTTTGTCTACCTCTACCACATGAAAAAGTTAAAAATAATCTGGTATTATCATTATAGATAATGTATTTTCCAACGTTATCCACGTGTCATAAATATGGAGTCATGCTGCCAGCGCTGCATCCCTCATGCCTCTACTTGATTAATAAGTCATCTTGAGACCACAGTCAACATGATGGAGTATCTCAAATGCAGACAGAAAGACTCAGTTTACCTGTGATACAGTGTCATGTATGAGTACAGTGTACTGTGTCAGGCTCTGCAGTGTACAGCAAATCTCACACATGCACACTTCCACCAGTGCTGACCAGGGTCCTATTTCTGTAACAAAGAAAATAGAAAAAAATAAATCTCCTGCGGCCAATTAACAACCCCAAGTGAAATTAGATTTTAAAATAACCCGTTGTCCAAGTTCATTACAACCATATGTAGCTTTGATTCCTAACTTAACATGCAACCGGTAATAAGATGCGTATACGTTTCACTTTTAGCAGGATATATTGTGTGAAGATAACGATTTGTTGATGTGTTATACAGAGGAAATGTATTGATGTCTGCAACCCAAGCTGGCTCATATACATATGGTACATGGCACATACTGTATACATACGGTATATGACTTACATGCATACTAGACACGGCTCATATAACTACAGTACATGGGTCACTTGACTGATGGCTCTGTACCTGTACTCTGTACAATGACAATAAAGTTTAATTTAAATCTGAATCTTGAATCTACATGTGTGTTTTTGATAAGAATGATGCATTGGTATATATCACAGCCTTGCTGAGAAACTTAGCTTAATATAAAGATTAGGAAGATGATGAGAAGTTTAGGAAGAGGGGATATGGAAAAGAAGAATATAGAGATATACTCTGTTCTCTCTCTGGATGAAGTGCTTTACGACAGGCAGCACATGACAGTGTTTATGGCCAGTGGGTCTCAGTGCTCTGGTTAAGAGCTTCAGCAGCAGCTAGGCCCCCAGGTGGAGAGCAATGTCCACATCCTACAGCAACAACAGATATAACAGTAGAACTCCATGAAGCTATGGGGATGGCAGATCTCATGGCTGTGTGTTCATGTGTGTGGGTGTGGGTGTGTGTGTGTGTGTGTGTGTGTGTGTGTGTGTGTGTGTGTGTGTGTGTGTGTGTGTGTGTGTGTGTGTGCATATACTACTAAAAACCTCTCACACACTACTGAAAACCTCTCACCTACACATACAAATAGTGTATAATATTAGTATACAATTAATAAAAAGTCTCTAAACTTAAAGAAGGGAATGATACAAGTTAAATGAAGCTTACACTAATAAAAGAATATACTGACAAATACAGTTGCAAAAAAAAGGTTGTGACCCTTCTGAATCCTCTGCATTCCCGCATTAATGGCTTCCAAAATATAGTCTGATCTATATAAGTCATAACAACATCTATACTTTTGTGTATAATAGTGTTTTTTTTAAAGAACACAGAAGATTTTACTTTTATATGTCTAATTATGTTCAAACATTCGATACATTGCATGGAAAAGATGAAATTCTAGGATGAAGCATTTTATTCAAGGGAGGATGGAGACAGACGAGACAACATTCTTGCGTGAGTTAAAGGCACCCTGTCATCTAAAACCCCAGGAGTTTGGTTACGAACAAAGTCTGACCCTCAAAAAGGAGTTGGGGAGAAGGCTGGATAATGATATAAAGGCATTACCAAAGACTTGGACCTCCATCAGTCTACAGTCAGACAAACTTTAAACTGATGGAGAACATTCAGCACCACTGCTACTCTCCCGAGTGAGGATCCAACAAAGATGACCGCAAGAGCATGTGGTACAAGAAGGTGAGAAATAACTCAAAGGTAACAGCTAAGCGACAGGAATGTCTTGCACTTTCTAACATCTGGATACATATCTCCACAATAAGTTGTTGAACAACAGACAAACTTGAGATGGGCAGCAGTATTTGTTGTGAGAGCAGCGGCTCCTTCTGTGGCAGCTTTTTATACAGAAATGTGAATAAACCAGAAGAGTTTGTGAATATAATATAGTTTTTGTTATATAGTCTTCCATGCCCTTCTTAATAATAAGGAATTATAATAAATGATAACAGAAATCATCAAACCATTGCTAAAAGAACACAGATAACAAGAATATGAATAATGATCATAAGGAATCATAAGGAATTGTCATATGGAGTTATCATTAATAATAATCACAATCATCACGGTATGAATAATACAATATTCCAAAACATAACATAAATACTTTCAAATGTGTTTTTTTTTTACTTGGTTTTAGTTCAATACACTGCATTTCAGTCGTATTTAGTGTATCTGAGTAGTGTATGAGAATACATCTCAGCCCTGCATGTCTTTTTTGCAGTGTACGTGTAAGTATATTTCACTAGCGTAAATGAGAGAGTTTCAGTATTATGTGCGAGGGGTTTTCACTATTGTATGTGAGAGGTTTTCAGTAGTGTGTGTGTGAGAGGATTTCAGTAGTGTGTGTGATGTTTGAGTTTCAGTAGTAGGTTTGAGAAGTAGGCTTCAATATGGCCCCTCAAACTGTTCTCTCTGCTCAGCCTCCATCAATTCACATGATGTGACCCCAGAGACAAGCTTATATCCCACAACCCCCTTCTTAAAAGGGTATAATGGAGGACAGAATTGCATATATTATTGACATTGAATAATAACAGTCCTGCATGTCTCTTTTGCAGTGTATGTGTACGTATATTTCAATATTGTATGTGAGAGAGTTTCACTAGTGTATGTGAGAGGTTTTCAGTAGTGTGTGTGAGAGGTTTTCAGTAGTGTGTGTGAGAGGTTTTCACTAGTGTGTGTGAGAGGTTTTCACTAGTGTGTGTGACAGGTTTTCAGTAGTGTGTGTGAGAGGTTTTCACTAGTGTGTGTGAGAGGTTTTCACTAGTGTGTGTGAGAGGTTTTCAGTAGTGTGTGTGACAAGTTTTCAGAAGTGTGTGTGTGAGAGGTTTTCACTAGTGTGTGAGAGGTTTTCAGTAGTGTGTGTGAAAAGTTTTCACTAGTGTGTGTGAGAGGTTTTCACTAGTGTGTGTGAAAGCTTTTCACTAGTGTGTGTGAGAGGTTTTCACTAGTGTGTGTGAGAAGTTTTCACTAGTGTGTGTGAAAGCTTTTCACTAGTGTGTGTGAGAGGTTTTCACTAGTGTGTGTGACAGGTTTTCAGTAGTGTGTGTGTGAGAGGTTTTCAGTAGTGTGTGTGAGAGGTTTTCAGTAGTGAATACTCTACTCTCCACTGAGCATCCATCAATTTGCATGATGTGAAGCCACATGATGAGCTTACATCCCACAACCCCCTTTTAAAAGGGTTTGATAGAGAACAGAATCGGATAGATTATTGACATTAAATAATAACAATCATTATTAAAATAAAGTAATATGTAATAATATAATAATAATTATTGGGACCTTGTGGTCTTTATTTGTCATTCCCATGACATGGGAACGAAATTCGTTCTCTGCATTTGACCCATCCTATTGTATATATTGTACATTTGACCCATCCTATTGTACATATTGTACATTTGACCCATCCTATTGTACATATTGTACATTTGACCCATCCTATTGTACATATTGTACATTTGACCCATCCTATTGTACATATTGTACATTTGACCCATCCTATTGTACATGTTGTACATTTGACCCATCCTATTGTACATGTTGTACATTTGAGCCATCCTATTGTACATATTGTACATTTGACCCATCCTATTGTACATGTTGTACATTTGACCCATCCTATTGTACATATTGTACATTTGACCCATCCTATTGTACATATTGTACATTTGACCCATCCTATTGTACATGTTGTACATTTGACCCATCCTATTGTACATGTTGTACATTTGACCCATCCTATTGTACATATTGTACATTTGACCCATCCTATTGTACATATTGTACATTTGACCCATCCTTTTGTACATATTGTACATTTGACCCATCCTATTGTACATGTTGTACATTTGACCCATCCTATTGTACATGTTGTACATTTGACCCATCCTATTGTACATATTGTACATTTGACCCATCCTATTGTACGTATTGTACATTTGACCCATCCTATTGTACATGTTGTACATTTGACCCATCCTATTGTACATATTGTACATTTGACCCATCCTATTGTACATGTTGTACATTTGACCCATCCTATTGTACATGTTGTACATTTGACCCATCCTATTGTACATGTTGTACATTTGACCCATCCTATTGTACATGTTGTACATTTGACCCATCCTATTGTACATGTTGTACATTTGACCCATCCTATTGTACATGTTGTACATTTGACCCATCCTATTGTACATATTGTACATTTGACCCATCCTATTGTACATGTTGTACATTTGACCCATCCTATTGTACATGTTGTACATTTGACCCATCCTATTGTACATGTTGTACGTAGGAGCAGTGGGCTGCTCTGATCAGCGCCCGGGGAGCAGCACGGGACTGCCTTACTATTTAGACTGAAGAAACAGAATCAATAAAAAAGTATATTGTGTTTATGTTTAATGTGTCTATGTGTATGCCTGTTTTTTATCTAGCTGTGTGTGTTTGTGTGTGTGTGTGTGTGTGTGTGTGTGTGTGAGTGTGTGTGTGTGTGTGTGTGTGTGTGTGTGTGTGTGTGTGTGTGTGTGTGTGTGTGTGTGTGTGTGTGTGTAATCTAATCATTTGTCTAATTTAACTTCTAACTATCTTTATTGTGAATTGTGTGAATTGTGAATTAGAACACATACATATACCAAAAAGTATTATCATGTTCCAGGAGAAGAGATGAACGCTCTGGGGCTATCTCTAAGCAGAACCTGTTCACTACAATATATCAAACCGCCATTGTGCACCATGTGAAAAGCGCAATTTGATTTGATTTGCAGAGTGGTTTAGTAAATTAAAACTGACCAGCTAATAAAAACTTGCCATCTGCTCTGTGGGGCCGTACAGGTCAAAGCAGCAGCCCCTGCCCCTTCCAGACAGACAGACATGGAGTCTGTTTTCCTCTACACATCAACAGGGGATTTTCATACTTTGTGTCTCTACATTGCTGTTGCTCTCTTCAGGGGGAAGAGAGAGTATGAGAGGGAGAGAGGGAGAGAGAAAGAGAGGGAGGGAGAGAGGGAGTGAGAGAGAGAAAGTAAAAGAGACGATATATCCTGTATCAGTTCCTGTTGTGCCAGGCAATGTCTTTTTGACCTTGCTTGTGATACACCAGAATGTTTCTCAGTCTCTAGCTCTCTGACAGCTTAGATGTTTTGTCCAATACATGTTATCTGTCTGTCTGTCTGTCCGTGGATTTTTCTTTCTATTGATCGTTCTGCTGCTCTGTCTCTGTCACCTCGCCGTCGGTCTGTCTTACAAGACAGAGTGCCTTTTTTTTACCAGTCAGAAGTGCAGAAGTGCAGAAGTGTTCTGGCAACATGGATGGCAGCTCCAAACTCCCCAGCCCACACCCACCCTGTGTCCCACAGCCACCACCACCATCAACCTCCTCCCCCTCATTATTGTGCATAGGAACTCTGCACAATCTAGATATCGCTTTTCATCATGTTGTTCTTCTTCACACCAAATGTCTGCAATTAATGGACGCTAAACGACTGAACCTCGAGATTTCATTCAAACTGTATTAAAAAGGTCTACTTCCAGATTAAACATGCAAAAAACTTCCATAGAGATAACATTGAGCTTTTTGACTCCGCCTACTGCCTTGCTCCTTTTACCTTTGATTCGCTTGTAAAATTCTTCTTTGAGGCACATTTTTCAAATTACAGCCAAGGTAACTGCTCGTGTTTTACTCTTTTTGTCATCAAACTTTGTACATGTCTTGAAATGACAGAGCAGACTAGCTAGCCAAACAAGTGAAATACTGTTAGCAGCTTATTTGATGGCAGTCAACTGGACCTCATAGCTCAGAGGGTAGAGTGTGGGTTCCACAACTCTAGGGTCACAGTTCAATCCCCACCTCAACTAAGTGTATCTCAATAATTACGGGCATTCCTATGCAAAAGTAATTCCTCGCATGGAATGACATTTTCTAGTTTAAACACCAAATGTTTCATTTTGGAGGTAAAGGTGAGGGATGAGGTGAGGAGGTTAAATAGAAAAAATGAAAAGGAAAGATAGACTTGAAATACAAACTGGGCTGGTTGGGCTTGTCAGTGTGTGGCAACTGGAGGTGTGCAAAGCAAAGTAAATGTAATTAGTTTTTTAATTACC
>JAXIVH010000004.1:1010261-1012761 GCA_036785325.1 Urophycis tenuis
GACAGACAATGAATCTTCAGGCAGAAGATATGATATCCAAGGTAATGTAATGCAATGTAATATCACCAATACCAATGGAAATGAATTCATGCAAATCATTTAAATGTTCATCATCAAAGGGTCCAGCAGTCATGTAAAGTAGCTCTGCGGAATGGTTTGTATGGCTGGCTTGCACTGAGGTTGTAATATATAGAGGTTGTAATATATATAGGTTGTTATGTTTTGTTTGAGGTTGCGTTGAAAGCTTCATCCGAGGGAGGGTTAAGCTTCTTGGACACAATATTGCTGATAGTAAAAACTGAAACTCTATGATGTGTACATGCTTAAAAAAAAGGAGCACAAAGTTGCTGTGGGTCTAACCATAGCATCCCCCCCCCCCCCCCTTCCTAAAAATATAATTAGTAAAATTGTTGTGCAAAAGCACAATTTTAATACATTGATCTTAGTTGTGCCGTACAACATACTAGGCCTAAAGTATTTCGTAACATAGGTATAATTGAAAGAAAGTGGATGACACAAACAGAACATAAGACCACATAAGTCCATCACATTCCATAAACCATTCTGTAATTAAACCCATTAAACACACAAGTCCCCTGGTTTGTGTGGACATGAATTCTTCTGCTTCTTCACAGCTGGAAGTTGGCACTTTTGGCACCTGGCACATCTTCCTACAATAGATCTTCAATAGGCCTATGTATAAGGTACTGTATATCACTTTCACTTGCAAAAGGACTTGCAAGAGAGAGAGAGAGAGAGAGAGAGAGAGAGAGAGAGAGAGAGAGAGAGAGAGAGAGAGAGAGAGAGAGAAAGTTATACAAATAAATAAAAATTTAAATCCTTGTCAATGCTTATTGAAGATTGTATGATATAGCAGCATTGCAGTTGCAGTTTTGAACAAATACAATAAATAATAATTAGGGCACCTCTCTGTCCAGCCTGTATACATTACAATTAGTGTAGGATTATATACAAGATTCATAAGGATGAGTAAATTGGGGAGGGGAGGCCAGTCATTTAACCATGGTTGCCATGGCCACTCCTAGGCCCCCTACATGGAGTGGAATCCTCAGAACTATTTTTTACATGGGTGTCATTGTAGGACAGACCTATAACTACTGCTGTGAGTCACACCTGTGTGAAAAGGGTCACTGGTATTGACTTTAACTTTATAAATATTTTACATTCTATTTATAGGTCTGTTAGGTCTGATATTAGCTGGTTAGTGCATAGAGTGTACATTATGTTGCCTAAATTCCATTTCTTAAACAGTACAATGTATATTTTGCATATATACACGTATACACACACACATGGCATTATCATAGCACAGGTGCATAAATACAGCATTTCTCGCCTCACATGGCCAGACAGGCCATGTTTTCTGGTCACTTTGATGTAGTTAATTTGATTTCATTTCGACATTTCGGCCAGGCTTCTGGAACGTTAAGCCTGACGTCCTGTCACGCCTATATTCTATACGACCCCACTACCCTTACCTGTCACACCTATACTCTATACGACCCCACTACCCTTACCTGTCAAACATATACTCTATACGACCCCACTACCTATACTCTATACGACCCACTACCTATACTCTATACGACCCACTACCTATACTCTATACGACCCCACTACCCTTACCTGTCACGCCTATACTCTATACGACCCCACTACCCTTACCTGTCACACCTATACTCTATACGACCCACTACCTATACTCTATACGACCCACTACCTATACTCTATACGACCCACTACCTATGCTCTATACGACCCACTACCTATACTCTATACGACCCCACTACCTATACTCTATACGACCCCACTACCCTTACCTGTGAAATGTAGTTTGTGGTCACCTGAGCTCAGAGCCAACAACCTGAACCAGATACCACCCCCCCCCCCCCAACTGATTTATTAGTCCCCAACTCCCCAACAACTCTCAACCTGCACCCTGAACCCTTTTGGGCCACCTGCTCATCTTCACTGCGAGTTCCACCTGTGCACAGAATAAGTCCTCCACCAGTCGACATTCCAGCCAAAGATGCCCCCTGTTCATTCAAAATAATCTCTGGTCAAGACATCTCATTAAACACTCATCACCTTCGTCTTCCCCTATCCGAGGGTAGTATCACCTTTCTCAGTGTCATCGACTGTTTCTCCAAGACCTCCCACTTCATTGCCCTACCTTAGCTTACCTCTTCTAGGGAGACCACTGACTTCTTGTTCTCCATGTTTCTCATTTACATGGCATCCCTACAGAGTATAATTTCTCACTGGGGGTTCCAGAAGTTCCAGGTTATCTCCCAGAAGTGGTGGAAATGCACAGCTCTGGGAGAGCTAATCATAGCGGCGCTCCGGTGCATTAACCCTTCCACTTGGAGTTCCCAACTCCCCTGGGTGGAATACACACAAAACTCCCTCACCAACGGTTCCACCGGTTTGTCCCCCTCCATGTGTTACTTGGTTTCCCTTCATGGAGGCTGGCTGACTG
>JAXIVH010000004.1:1017761-1102761 GCA_036785325.1 Urophycis tenuis
CCTCCGGTTAAGCCCAGCTGTGGTGCTCTGCAGGGGCGCCCTGATTCACTGTCTTTGTTACGGGGAAAGGAAACCAAAAGGAGAGAATGAAAGAAAGAAACCCCATCAATAACATTATAACAGTACAGTAGATTATAACATGTGAAGATATAAACATGCTCTATAGACACTTCTTAGACTGTACATGTACACACACACACACACACACACACACACACACACACACACACACACACACACACAGTTTGGAGTCCAGCAGCTGTGTGTAACAGCGGTTACATTTTGGTTGACTTGACCTTGAGGTGTAAATGCTACATTAATGCCCCTGTCTTCAACGCTGAAACTACCATAAGTGCACATGCACAAGCGCTACACATTCACACACAAACCACTTGCACGTCCTTACATACATACGAACCTGACAAGCATGCAAACATATCCTGATAACCGCATGCAGAGCACTGCAGCTGCTCACATACACACACACCATTCCTTTACAGGAACACACATATACATGTGTGTGTGTGTGTGTGTGTGGGGGGGGGGGGGATACACACACTTGTGCACACATTGACAGCAAAAATTAGCCTGTGTAACATTCTGCCATTGCTCACAACAACGGCAGGGCAGGAAATAAATGTGTCCAAGCATTAAAGTCTGTTTCCAATCTCCAGGCTGATGATTAATATCTGCTATCAGCCCCATGTTGCTGCTGCCCAGAGTGAGACAAAAGAGCCTTATGACATTAAACTGTCATTAGGATGCCTATTGGATTATTCTCCCAGCACAGCATTATTACCCCAACACCCATGCACCAACCCCGGCCATCTGCTGGGCTTATGAGAGTGGGGGGGCAGAGCGTCTGGAGCAGTCGGAGGAGTTCTTAAGGTACGAGAAATACTGGGGAGATAGTTGTGTAGTTGGATGGCTGGAAGGCTGAATAGAAGACCAATTCAAATGTTGAGTGCATCATTCAAAAGAAAGGAAACAAAAGAACATAAGGAAAGAGGACAACACGTGGAAAAGACTGCAAGCCTACAAGACATAAAGGCTGATGGACATTTCTGATGTTTAAAGTCCAAAGGATCTGCAAAAATGCAACATGGTAACTTACAAATACCTTTCCGAGACACTATTGTAATTACTCATATCTAAGTAAATATTACCAAATCAGTAACAAGTAAAAAAATATCTGGTTCAAGCACGTTTGTATGTGTGTGTGTGTGTGTGCGTGCGTGCGTGCGTGCGTGTGTATATGTGCGTTTGTGTGTGTGTGTGTGTGTGTGTGTGTGTGTGTGTGTGTGTGTGTGTGTGTGTGTGTGTGTGTGCATGTCAAAGAGAGCCCTGGGAGATAATGTCAGGCACATGTTAGCTTGTATCAGCAGGAGGAGGAGCACATGTGCAGCAGTTTATCACTTGCCTCTCACTCTCCGTGTGGGTGGCCCTGCTCAGGGTATTTTTTTACATTTTTGGAGCAATTTTGGGGTAATCCCTGTACTCTCCTCATCCCTCCTCATCCCCATGAAGGCTGCAGGACATACTTGTGCCAGGCTTGGTGTACATTTCCCTCCTAGGTGACATGAGATATTTAAAGTGCAGATATTTATTTTTCTTTCTACATTGCTTCATGCATTGGTTTGTTGATTCATGTGTGTTTATGAGATTTGTTGATTTGTTATTTTATTGATTGGTTGATTGGTTAATTTATTCATTCATTTATTGGGTCTAGATAATATTTTGAATGTCCTTGGACTTTGGACCTTTCTGTACAGTTCATTTCCTTATGAGTAGATTCTAATGACAAGAACTGGCAGCATTTATAGAGAATATACCTACAATGCGCAATCACACATGTTTAATTTGTATTCAATATTGCTTCCATGCAGCCCCGCAATGCCATTATATTAATTTATTATTATATACTGTATATTATTTATATATTTATATATATCCTGGCTCATTTCTGATCTGATCGGGCATCTCTTCCCTGACTGAACTTCTTCTCAATGGCGGATAAACTATGCTAGTGCTTTTGCACTGTGTTATTCAGTGAATCCATATGTGTTCTACAGTAATATCATGATGTATTGAGGTAAGATAATGATAACAATGTCTTGCAAATTGTCCCGCCGTCAATGTTACTCTGGAAAAGATCATTTTTGGTTGTTAAAAACAAAAATGAGGACATATTGAGACTTTCTAGGGATGTATGTGTTTCTTCTCTGCTCCCTGCAAAAAAAATAGATTCCTACAAAGAATACAAGTAAGTTCCTCCAATTCAGTTCATCTGCCCATTCCCCCATCTTCTATCTCACATAGCCACTGTTTCCATTCACTCTCACAGTGGTTCTAATATGTGGTATGTTTCCTGTAAAAAGCTTATGAGCTATATGTAGGTGCTTAATATTAGCAGATGGTAGGATTAAAAAGTGATTGCAAAATGGGGGTCTTTCATGTGAGTGTGTGTGAATAAAGCAGTAAGAATGTAAACTCTAAGGGCTAATGCTATAGATCCATTTACAAAGCAAATGCTTGCTTAAACTGTAAGTGTTATAATATCTGTTACTGCTTTGATATATGGACTGGTTTAATGGGAGCAAAGTCATCAGGCTGACTAAAGCAGCCTGAACAAAGATCTATTTGACAAAATTAGTTCTACTATAAAATAACAACAAAGCAGTGAACAAAATTATTTTTAAGACAATTTATTGACTGATCGCTGACTTCCACAAAAGTTTAGCACCATTTATTAGTATTATGATCAAGCAAATAACTAAAGGATTTCAAATAACAGTCAAAATTACCACTTCAGAATAAAAGATATCATGTATGTCTGCATTTCCATACATAATGATTACCATAGTAAGTCACTGTCATTCCTTTACATTAATACATTGGACTAAAAACTGTATAACAACATCCATCAAAATGTACAGAAACAGAAAAATGAATGCCCAATAAATAGTATTCCTACCGTTGAAATAAAATGACCAGAACACATGGGGGAGGCTGCACAATGTGTTTTCCTTTTCGCTACAGTAAAATCTCACCCCGCTGTTTCTATGATGGAAGTATTCACGGCCCATATGGCCAGTGACATAGGGTCAACAAAGCGTTTCATGTAAAACCACCCAGCACTGTTAAAAGCCAGCACACAGGGACACTTACATATTCAAGCATTAACACATTGCTAATTATGCTGGGTCCCTTTTAATAAATACCTTCCTCATATGTGAGTGCTGGTGCTGTAAAAAGGGAGAATGTTACATAAGGGAAAAGCATTACGCTCTGTTGTTTTAAGCACAGCACTCAGGCTCCATGTAAAAAGATACTGCATGGTAAAGGTTTTCAGATACACGCTGGATACTGAATCCCATTGCTGGTTCAACTTAAAGGGCAATACCACCCAATTAAATAGCACACATATGTGGGTATTCATAGCCAATTTGCATGAAAAATGCATTGTCAACTCAAAGTATAGCAGAAATCAGAGAACCAATAAAGAATGATAATAACGCAATTGATAAAAATCTGTTTAGTTTTTCCTTCTATGATAGTCATACTGCTCTGTTCCTTGTAGTGACACTGCTGTGAGTAGAGATACAATACCCTGAGTGGGTTAACAGGTAATGCCAGTTGAGCCAGTTAACTATACTGCCATGGCTTGGCACACATGGCTTGGCACACTTCTCCACATGCTCAGGACAGGGAACACACACACACAAACACACAGATGGACACACACAAGCACAATTAAAAGCATATGGACACACACAAAGACATACACAGACACAAATAAACCATCTATTTTAATGACTAAATATCATGACAACCTAATATTCCAACTAGAACTACCTTCGGCCGAATGCATAACACTTGTTCTCATGCTGGGGTGTTTAGTAACTTCATGCTCAATAACCATCTGTATTCACTATCTGAAGCATGGATGTACTGGATATCAATCAAGGCATTGTGATTTAGAGTGAAGTCCTTACGGGTGGAGTCGGTGTATGTTTAATGGTGCAGATGTGGGTGAACACCAATGTGTTCACCTGAACACCAATGTGTTCACCTGAATGAACCTGGGTATCCTTTGTTTCTAATGATTCCTGGCAGCCTTGTTGTGGCTGCTGAACAGTGTGTGTGTCTGAACCCTGTTTATTTCTTGGCAGACATGACTTAACAAGCTGAGAGAGACTTTAAGAATGTGCTGTTAGTGGTGGGGTGGAAGTGTGAGCTTTTAAAAGTAAAAAAAAAAAAAAAAAAGGGTAGCCCCTTATTTCTACACTGGTTCAATTTCAATAAATGCCCGTCTTGCAGTCTTGGGTTTAGGGTTGCCCATCTTGAGTCATAGTTTAATCCTTTATGGTGTCATGTAGTGGCACTAACACTGTCTATTTTTCATGAAATGGGGATAAATTATACTTTCAGATACATTCCATATGCAAAATTGCAATGTTGTAGGTAAACAAAGCAAAGGTACCCCACAACATTCAACTGAGAAAAAAAAAATGTTGTTCACAAATATAACATTGTGAAAAAACAATCTTTTAAATTTTGTGCATGAGCCTGGATGGATTCCCATTTCAGAAATGTTGGGGCCATATCATACTTTGACTTTCATCGTTGTATGCAGGCAATGCAATTTTTATTTGCTTACAAACTAACTTGGTTACAGGTTCCACATTATCGTCCTTTTAATTGGCAGACTTGGTTATGAATGTCTCTATAACAAATTGCATTTACACTTTGAGATAAAATGTGGAAGCAAAGCGGTTCTATATTAGTTTGACTGATCTGCCACTGAGCACGTGTTAACGGGTACCAATGAATTTCAACCACCTCATTCATATTGAAATTAACAATTGAATCTTTTTTTTAGTTGTATTTTTTTTGTTTGTGATGCAGAACTGTCTCTCACAATTTGCCATAGAAGAAAAGTATATCTGCAGCCAAGAAAGAAATAAAGAAGAGCAAAGTAAAACTGACTTGTTGATATTGTTTTGGCCTGACTCAATTGTTAGTGGAGACTTTGCGTGTCTCCCATAGGGGCCTTTTGCTCAACATATAAGCAAAAACAGAAACGCCATTATCAAAGCGATGTGCTTTTCTGACTTGCATGATAAAAGCAGAAGGGGAACTACAATTAAAACATGAAAGGTGAAGCACAGGTCGGACAAACAAAACACTAGAAGTGCCATTGTTGCTATCTTAAATCTCATGTCAGGAAACAGTGTATGGTCCAGTTACAGGTCCTTCTTCAGAAGAAGAGAGGTTTAGTTAAAGAGCAGGATACTTACTTTATCTCACTCAACAAATTGCTCCCTGGATGATTGCTTGTGTTGTTGTTATAAATGGTATTGAATATCTTCCTGGACAAGCAGGTAAGCCTCCATATGCCAGTGTTGTACAATATACACCCAGTGTTGTACAATATACACTCAGTGTTGTACAATATACACTCAGTGTTGTACAATATACACTCAGTGTTGTACAATATACACTCAGTGTTGTACAATATACACTCTGAGTTGTTTTATATTTGGTCATGGAAACCGACTAATTAATGATCCATAACTTTAAATGTTCATAGTGCAAATGTTATTTTGTGTGTTGGACAAACAATGCTTCTCCATTGTGTATACATTGTGTCAATCTCTGGACAGGACTATTGCCTTATTGCGTCACTCAGGAAAAACCCTTTGGCTCCTTTTTCTTCTGCATGTACTGACTCTTTTTCACTCAGCATACATTTCCATGTGTTGACAAAAACATGTTCTATTTTTGTCAAAATCAATGATAAATAAATACCTTACACATTATGTGAGTGCTACACCTCTGATACATACTGTGTGTGCTACCAATAATTAGATGAGACACATTTTCCACATCATTCAAAAATTATTTGACTAAATGTCAAGCTGAAAGTGACCAAATGTGATTTAAGACCTATTCCTTATTAACATAGTCATCGTTTTGCTCTGTTTAATTATCAACGGCAACTCAACAATAGACATTATTGCTGTTTTGACAGGTTTCCCCAAAATGTCAACAAAAAAGGATTTAGCCCAAATTAATTCAGGCATTTTAAGTTGCTCCTATGTGAAATATTTTTTTCCTTCACTGATCGACCTGCTGATTTGTTATTTATGATAATAATAATAATAATAATAATAATAATAATAATAATAATAATAATAATAATAATACTTGTTATTATTCGATTATATATATATGATATAGGACCTATTCAATCATTGTTATTAAGAAATAACAATAATAACTAATAATAATTGTTTTATCGTTATTTGTATTTGTTGTTATTATGTTGTTGTTGTACTTTACAATATTAAAATAGATAACAGGATGTAGCGGATTTAGTAATGCATAATTTCAATCCGGGGGCTGCTTGCAATTTAAACGCGTCCATTTCAGTGCGACTCCAGCCGGCGCCGTTCTGTGAGCAGTGCGTGTACCTAGAGCGTGCGCGCGCGTGTGTGAGTGCGTGTGCATGTTGTTGCTCCGCAGCAGCGAGGCGCGTGCTGTCTGTTTGACGAGAGACAGGTCGAGCTGCACACTCAGTTCTCCGGGGACACCAAGAGGTTAGAAACAGTGAAATATCAGCCCAAATTATAGCAGAATGCGTACGGTTCTTAGCGGCAACTAAACACGCCTTTACAACTCATAAAGACTTCAGTGTGCAGTCTAAGTGACCGTGCGGCTACTGAAAATAAACATAAATCAAATGTGTGATTGATTGAGTGAATTAGTTCAAGTAGCAATACACAGAGCTGCACTCTGACCAATGCATCTCACAATATATACGCTAACACGTATGTCACATACACATTCCGCTCCATATCTTTCGGCCTTTCTCATTGATAAAGTGTAAGGTCTAAGCACTTGATACCCAAGGACTAGTCATTAGATTTCCCCCATTGCAATAATGGCTTTAAATAGAGGGGTTAAATCGAACCTTAAACACAAAACATGTTATAGCACTGTCAAAAGGTTTTAACATTCTATTTCATTATGTATAGTCTGGTCTTAATTATAAATATTTTGTATTGATAATATATATATATATATATATATATATATATATATATATATATATATATATATATATATATATATATATATATATATATATATATATATATATATATATATATATATATATATATATATATATCATTTTGAATGTACATTGTGTGTGTATCAGGTTTTGATGTAAGCATGGGCTAATAATAACCTGTGGGCCCGGCCTGGGGAACCATCTGTTCCACGCCGCTGCTCTTCTGGCCAATGGAGTCTGAGCGTCTTCTCGCCGCCGTATAGAGTAGGGTAACATGATCATTTAGACCTGCACAACATTGGATCATAGACTCTCATTGTTTTCCCCGAGTAACCTATATAGACGCAACGACTCTGGCATTAATACCCCGTGTGTCTCGACCCACACACGGACGTCTGAAAGAATGTTACCCATCACATCAACCCCCATTGCGCATGCCTCAGGTTGGCCTATACATAAAGCAGTCTCTCTGACACACACACACACACACACACACACACACACACACATGCATGTTCACTTTCTCTAACACGCACACACGCACGCGTACACACGCCCACATCTTGCAATAATCAGCTCAATTAGTGGGGGTCGCGGCGGAAAGCGGCCCAGGTTAGCGGTGGGAGGTTGTGAAAACAGCGAGTTCACTATTAGGGGAAACGCGATCTCCATTCATCAGCGGCCGTGATAATCACCGTTTAGACCAAACCAAGCAGGTCTCCGGATGGTGCCCTCCCTGATCAAACTGATCCATGGAAACAACTGGTTTACAAACACTGTCATGGGCGAGACGGGACCCTGATTCGCCCTGTCACTGCCAGTGCACATTTCCCTAGGCCCGCTGGGATGGGCTGTTATGGAGGCTACACGACCAGAGGCATAGTACTGGGATGTAGTGTTATGGAGGCTACCACCACAGATATAGCTGCTGCGTTTCTGTCAATAAGGAACCAATTTGGACTATTGGCTTTCATAACCGCCGATGACAGGGATACTGAACATCAGTCTATTGTGAATGAATGGGCTTAGTTAAAGCTCCGATAGTCGTTGGCGCAGCAGTTGACCCCAAAAGGCACAAAAACCAAACAAAAAAACCCTTCAATTAAGAAATACAACTATAACTGGATATACCCAATTATTATTATTATTATTATTATTATTATTATTATTATTATTATTATTATTATTATTATACTATAGTACTCGTTTGTTTTTCGGCGTTATAGCCTACGCCATATATGTGCCTAGGTGTATTGCTTACTTTCTTTAGGTGTATTTTATGTACAATAGCTAAAATAACTTCCTTGATGTGCCTACAATCCATTCTATTCAAGTCCCAGACCCCTGGTCACCATCATCAGTCAATATAGTGCTGTAAATCCACTCCAAGAACCTGGCTTCATGCGAAACCAAATTCACTTTATTGAACAGGCAGGAAAACACATCACGAAAACTATGATCTGGGTTTGGTGAGAACAGTTAGACTAGTATTTTCCGTGCAATGTAAAATATAACATATTGACCGAAATTGGTTTATTTGATCTGATTAAATTAACCAATATGTATAATAATATAATGAAAAATAAGAAACTTCCTGTGAAAATGTTTGATATGTATGATATATATATATATATAATGTAATAATGTAGAAGTACATTCATAATTTGAAAATAGGTTTAGTTTAGTTTAAATACGTTTGCACCCGAGAAGTGAAAAGATACACTTGAGCGAAAGAGAAATAGAGTCGAATCACCTCCTCAAAAGTAATCTTGTTGGGCTTTCTTGTGGTTAAAATATAATGAGTATTATTGGGTCACTCTCACTCACACAAGATCAGACAGCTGCGAGAAGAAAGTTGCAGCAACAAGACGCGTGCGCTATGCGTGGTGTGCGTGTTGTGAAGATTCCAATTCTACATGTTAAGTGTATTCATGGGACTCTCGGCACAGCTCCACTGGTCAGACCCAATAATCAACAACACACCGCAGTCTCACTATCCGCCACACCAACAATCACTAAACAAACCGGGCGCGTGCCGTGCAGTCATCAGCAGTTGCCTCGCGTTTCGCTTCGTCTCTCTCCGGTGTTGTCCGGCACCAGGAGTCTGTTCCTCCTCCGCTCCTTCTCCATGTCCCACCACTCTGAACCAGCAACGTCCGCTGCACGTGCCGTTCCACTGTACACACACACACACACACACACATACACACACACACACACGCACACACACACACACACACACACACACACACACACACACACACACACACACACACACACACACATACCTAAGACAGTAGCGACTGCTATTGTTTTAATGCTAGATGCGACGCATGCCCTATTCCACACAACAACTTTTACTTAAATCCGGACTGTTTATTAATGTAACAGTTCCGCTTGTTGTTTTTGTTAACTCCACATATAATGTCCTAAAAGTTGCAATTGTCGGCGTCTTACATGTAGTAAATCTAGACAACCAAATACAACTGACAGCAACATCAACCAACGACCCATACATTACACACAAACATAATTTCTTACGGGGCCGTTGCTGGTGTGGAGATGCACACACACACACACACACACACACACACACACACACACACACACACACACACACACACACGGGCGCGCGCGCGCGCGCGCGTGGAATGTTGCGTTGGGCAGCAGAGGCTTGCAGCGCGCTCACGCCTCCTTGGCGAGCAGAACTTTTGCGCGCTCCGGCGCCATCCTTCCCTGAGGTGCGGGACTCTGCGGTCGCCACCTCACTTCGCGCTGTTTGGCTGCCGGGCGTGTCTGTCAAAATGTATGTAAAGGAAAATGTTTTAGGGGGAAGAAAATCTAAGCAATATTGCTATTGGTTGGCGGGGCTGGCCGTGGAGAGAACAATTGGGTTGACTTGCCAAGGAGCCACCTCAAAGCATATCAGGTTACTTTGAGTGACAGCGTAACCATGGCAAATAATTTGACTAAAACTATTGTCTTATCCTCGCCATTCTCGGGTCAGATAACCGACCAATCAGAGTTCATACAATCTCTTTTCTTGCCAGTTTAGAATAATATTATTAAAACGAGCCAGCTAGCCTGTCTCGAGGACTAGGGCTGAAACTGCAGATCGCTGGAGGGAGAAAGTTCTTCTCTCTTTCTCTCTCTCACGCAACTTTAGGAGGGACGTCATCTGGTGTTTTATTCGATTAAATGGACTCGCTTCTTACCACGTTATGCGGTTGGATGTTACATTTGTGATCAATTCTGCGATTTTCTCTTTTAGGAGCCTTTTAACCCATGGACTTGTGTCAAGCCGGTTGCTTTCAGCGTCAGGACTTTTCGTGTGTTTGCGGGCAAGGAGTACGGGGAAGTAAGAGCTAACACCATCATATACTTTGTTTGGGTTGACTCTGAACCATGTCCATGCTCCCGACGTTTGGCTTCACGCAGGAACAAGTTGCGTGCGTATGCGAGGTCCTGCAGCAGGGCGGGAACATCGAGCGTCTGGGTCGGTTCCTCTGGTCCCTGCCCGCATGCGAACACCTCCACAAGAACGAGAGCGTGCTCAAGGCGAAAGCCGTGGTCGCATTTCACAGGGGTAACTTCCGTGAGCTCTACAAGATCCTGGAGAGCCACCAGTTCTCTCCGCACAACCACCCCAAGCTACAGCAGTTGTGGCTCAAGGCGCACTACATCGAGGCAGAAAAGCTGAGAGGCCGCCCGCTCGGCGCGGTGGGGAAGTACCGCGTCCGCAGAAAGTTCCCCCTGCCGCGCTCGATCTGGGACGGAGAGGAGACCAGCTACTGCTTCAAGGAGAAGAGCCGCAGCGTGCTGCGGGAGTGGTACACGCACAACCCCTATCCTTCTCCACGGGAGAAGCGGGAACTCGCCGAGGCCACGGGACTCACGACCACTCAGGTCAGCAACTGGTTTAAAAACCGACGGCAAAGGGACCGCGCGGCGGAGGCGAAAGAAAGGTAGGGATTGTCTCGGGCCCGACGTAGAGCGTTTCTTGGTTATTATAATGATAGGTATTCACTCGTATTAATTACAAGGCAATACAAAGTAAATTACCCTTAGGATCATTCTGTCTAAATTGCACACGTTATAAGATGAAAATGTTATTTGAAAAAGCATTTTATTTTCTAACCCTTTACCTATAATCCATCCGCCATTGAGAATAATATCACATTTGTTGGCAATATTTTGGTTGCTAAATGATTAGGTCTAGAATATATAAGAATATAGAATAACACAACAATAATTGTAGGCCTAATAGCTTATTATAACATAATTTACTTATTTATATATATATATATATATATATATATATATATATATATATATATATATATATATATATATATATATAAATGTTATTATTAATATTCTCCTCTGCTCTTCTTTTTCTTCTTCTTCCTGTTCTTCTTCTTCTTCTTCTTCTTCTTCTTCTTCTTCTTCTTCTTCTTCTTCTTCTTCTTCTTATTATTATTATTATTATTATTATTATTACTATTATTATTATTATCATAATTTTAACATCCCCATATTAAGGTGATTTCAAAAAATAGTATTAGTTTTGTTTTTGTTGTGTTCTTGAGTTACTATGTGCCCAATAGCTCCAACTTTTTAATATAATTTAATTAATTTTTGAGTAGTTTTTACATGTAGAAGTGTGGAAATCACACCCAGGCAGTGAGAACGTGAATGTAGTCAGGTGCATTCTGGGGGAGGCGTCCTCTTTCACCCTCTGGCCACTCATTTGGTCTGAAAGCAGAACGTAAATCACGTCTCAATAGGATTAAAGCCTTGTCACTGCAGTTTAAAACCATTTAGCTAAGCATATGTTATCCATGGAGGCAAAGTGAGAAGCATGAAAAACATATTTGTCCTTGTATGTAGTTATTATTCTAAATACAACAAATGTTAATATTGATTAAATATGAGTTTTCTTATTCGTGTTGTTCTTATTGTTCATATTGTTGTAATAATAATAATCATAATCATGATCAGGTTCATATTATCATTACTGTTGTTTATTTTTTGTATTATTATTTCATTTGCTTAAACTGCTAACGAAAACAGATGTAAGGAGGTGTTGGGGGTAATTGATAAGGGTCTAAATGAATGCTGATATAGAAATAGATGACAGCTCATATGCATACAATTGCAACATACTAAGGCAAGTGTAAAAAATAGCCTACAACCGTTCAAGGTACATGCGTAAAAATATAGGAAGTCCCGGCCCTGTGCGCGTGTGTCTAATTGTGTTTGAGGGCATGCATTGGGTTGAGAATACTTTACTTTCTTCAATTTAAACCAATTAATGAACAATGGCTATATTTATTTATTATGTAGCCTTTGACTTAAGACGTAATATTATTACTCATAAATCCGATAGACCCATAAAGGTTATTCATTTAAGAACGCATATGTATTTGTGAGATAGACAGAAGAACAGTAAGTAACTATCAACGAGGTGCTTGATTGCTCTTCTGTTTTGTTGTTTGTTTTGTTCGCAGAGAAAACAGTGAGAACTCTAACTCCAACAGTCACAACCCATTGACTTCTTCCATGAATGGAAATAAAACTATTTTGGGGAGTTCTGACGACGATAAAACACCGTCCGGTACACCGGATCATACATCTTCGAGCCCAGCTATGCTGCTCGGATCAAACTCCGGTTTACCGTCTCTGCACGGACTGGCTCCCCCACCGGGACCCAGCGCCATCCCGGTTCCCGGCCCGGATTCAATCCATCACCACCATCACCACCACCACCACTCCTTGCACCACGACACCATACTAAACTCTATGTCATCGAATTTAGTGGACCTTGGCTCTTAAAGAATCAAAATGCACCGATGGAGCGGAAATCTTCCATTGGATAAAAAAAGTATCATAGAAGCGTGAAACAAGCTTCAAGCACTTCAAGCGCGAAAGACTGAGAAGGTTTAAGAGAGAATCAGAAGGACACGTTGAGGCCTTTTTAAGAAATGTAAACAGAATGTAAAACGTAACATGTCAAAACAATGACAATACAATGTCTTAATTATTGCTACTATTATCGTTAGGCCTATTGTTTTAGGGTTCCAGGTTATAGAACACAAACTTAAAGACCCCGACTTAAAGTAGCCTATGCCCTCATCTCTTTTTCTGTTTACATTGGATCGTCCAAAAGAGCCATAAGCGATTTATTTTGTGTTCTTTTTGTTTTATTTTATTCGGGGTCCCGTATCTTAAAGTGTCTTATATCACAAATATCTGTGATTGAAATTAGCCTATCTTAATCTCTTCTCTCTATTATTATTTGTATTTTCATTTGAAAGAGACTGCATGTAGCATAAACTCAATAAATAAAGAATAAAATATAAACACATCAATTCACCTATAGTTTCATATACCCTTTACAATAAAAAGAAAATTGAATTGAATTCAAATTTCATTGAAATATATAATTTGTGTCATTCACCTACTTGTTGAATACAGGCCATTCTGTTGGGTTTTTGGATTTGCTCAATGGTCTGTTGCCTCGAGGTGTTCACTTCTCGACAGATAGTCCGGCTCAGATATTAGGTAGCCTTACTAGACTAGACTTGGTCCTAATATTAGAAATATGATTACTTTATGATTTTCTACAAAAAGACAAAGCAGCATTGTTTTTTAATCGCCTGAAGTGCAAAGAAACGTTTGCAATTATTTACGGCGTTGCGTTGCTTTTAATGCCCAGGAATTTACTTGGATAATTTGATCTCTAACTGAAAAATGGTCTCCTGTATCGTGTGAATGGCACGCAATCCGAGTATTTAGGAAATGTGATTGCGACATAATACATAGCTACTACACGGTTACTAAGTATAGTCCTATATTGACACATAAAGTACGGCATTAATACATTCATATATTCAGATATTTACTAAATCATTTGATGTTCAAATATGGGGTACAGGGTCAGCAAGGCAAAACATAAACAATTTAGTTTGAAATAGCTGCTGCAAGTTTAATTCAACGAGTGAATGACATGAGGACTTTTCGTTCGAATCTGGTTAAAATTAGACGTGCTTTTCTCAACGGGTGCTTGATGCTCAAGCGATGACACCTTATCTTTCTGCGCTTTGAGGGAACTAAAGTGGCGCAGTGTTCGCAGAGGCGCACAGAAAACTGGAAACGCGTGTTGAAAGAAGACACTTTGTTTGAACAGCTTCGTCCGCGCAACTCCTCAAAAAGTCATGGCCATATTGGCAAGACCTATAAACACGTTTGATTTAGGTAAAAGCCATCATTTTTAGATAGACAAATCAGTTATAGGCTCTTTAGTCAATTTGTTGTTGATAGTAATTACAAGCAGACTCTCGTAAGAATGTTTTAAGAATTAAATGTTTGTAACCATGATGGCAGTTTCGTCGAGCATATAAACAATTGTGCAAGCACAGCAACTTTTAAAGTTTTCTTATTAGCCCGAGGTGTCCGGGAAATGACGTTTAGACATATGACTAATGTGGACGTGTTTGCTGTTTCTCTCTCCTTATATGCTTATCTCCTATCTCCTTATGCTGGGACTTGACACACTGTCGATGCATCAAGGTCAATTACACACAGTACACAGCAAAGCTCACACGTTATAATGAGCAGTGTGGGTATGCTACATATGGGTCTACTCAAACGAGGCCAACACCCCCATGTGTGGGTGCAGACATAACACCAAATAGCCTCCTTGTTTTCCCTCTCACATTCTCTCGCTTGTTTCCCCAAACCGTGTGTAACGTGAACTTGTGTTGTGAGGGCAGCATGTGTTTCAGGATGGCTGGATGGTACAAAAAACCACCAGCATGCACATGACTGAAGACTGGTATAAACGTGGCGGAGCGATGGACGATAGACCACTTGACAAGAAAACAAGGAAGGTTGAAATGTAACAATGAAGACCCTCGGTCGGCCTTGTTATTATTTATGTATTTATTATTATTATTATTATTATTATTATTATTATTATTATTATTATTATTATTACTATTATTATTATGTTATTCTGGTGTATGGCGGCTCTCTTACTGTTGGGAACGCGTTCACACCTGATCTAAATAGAACATTAGGGTATATTCATAGAGTAATGTTGTGTGAATATACCTATATATATAGGCTACTGGACTTTGCCAAATAATCCAAAAGATTCACTGCAATTCAACTACAACAATTAGACATTGCTTAGGGGACAGATTTCTTCGATAATAGGCCTACGGGTCTACAACGTATATTAAATCGGCCTCTTGATTTTGTAGTAGGACAGTTATATATTGACCCTGGCACAGAGATTCATGAACTGAATTACAATAGTTAGTAAATAATTTAACAGGCCTAGGATCGGAAGGTATAAAGGCCAATCATTAATAGCGTTCTTTGTTTGAATATGAAATAACTATTTAAGTAAAGTTAAGTAAATTATTGAACTTATTTTTAATTGTGTGATCTCTCAAATGATCAAATTAAAAATCGTATTATTCTCAAGATATAATCATAGACAAGATAAATAATAATAATGATCAATATAGTCTAACAATATAGGCCTCATCACCTTTTTATGAGTGCGTATTATGCATACCATTTGAGTCATTTTGGTTTTGTACTTGGCTTCATTTGTAGCCACAAGATGTTTTCAACAAACATAGAAACATAGGCTGCATGTCTACATAATCTCCTCATCTACTTGATATGTCGAAATGGTTTAAGTCAAAGGGAAGTGTAGCCAAACGTAATAACATAGAACACCTCCAAACCGATATGTGTGTGGGCATGAGAGTGTATGAGAGATAGAGTGACACACACTCACACACACACACACACACACACACACACACACACACACACACACACACACACACACACACACACACACACACACACACACACACACAACATTCTCACAAACCCACACAGATACACACATGGGCACAGACTTTCTCTTTCTTTATCTCTCTTTCTCTCTGATCAGTCCTTCTGTGTGAGTTTGTGTGTGTGCATATGGGTATGTGTTTCTGTGTGTGCGGGAGAGAGAGAGAGAAAGAGAGGGAGAGGGATAAATGCATAAACAGGATATAATGACAGAGCATGCGCAGAAAGATTTAGTAAAGTATTAGTAGTTTAGTAGTAGAGCAACAGTAGCAGGTAGAGTAGTAGAAGTAGAATAGCATTATTAGAATATAGCAGAAGAGTATTTATTAGAGGTCTAGTTAAGTAGTATAATAATATAAGTAGAGTAGGATTAGACTAGTCGTACCATAGAGAGTTAAAGAGAGAGTCAAACAGAGAGGTAAAGTAGCATTAGTAAATAGTAGGGTAGTAGAGTAGTAGTAGAGAAGTAAGGGAGTAGGATAGAGAGAGAGAGAGAGAGAGAGAGAGAGAGAGAGAGAGAGAGAGAGAGAGAGAGAGAGAGAGAGAGAGAGAGAGAGAGAGAGAGAGAGAGGAATGTGATCACAGGGTGTAGTGATGGAAGGACAGGAAAAAGTATGTGTACAATAATTATGAGCAATAGTATAGTAGTAGTAGTAGGGTATTAGAATAAGTAGTAGTAGAGTTGTAGCAGAGTAGTAGTAGTTTTATAGATATGTATTAGAGTATGAGAGTTGTACCATAGTACAGAGTGGTAGAGCAGTAGTGGAACAGAGAAGTAGAACACTTCAGTATAAGAGTAGTAGTACTAGTAGAAACAGCAGTAGGGTAGTTGAGTAGTCATAGAGGGAGTAGTTAGAGGTAGGGAAGTAGTTAGGGAAGTAGGTAGTAGAGTATAGTAGTAGAGTAGAAGTAGCAGTAACAGTAGTAATAGGAAAGTATCGAAGTAGATTGATAGTTATAGTATAAGTTGTCACTAGCAATGTTAAAGTAATGGTATACTTATCCTTATTAAGCTGAGTTGGGAACCAGAAGGCCCACAGCCCCGCATCCTGAAACACAATGATGTCACGATGATGACTTAGGGAAAACTGTTTGTGACATTAGGTACACATGTACCAACAAATACATACATACATACAATTACTTTACTGGTCTAAAGTCTAAAGTTGAATCCTGGAATGAATGGGGGTCCATGGAGGTATTTTAGTAGGCCTACCAAACTTCCGCTAGAACCACCCCATTGCTGCATCGTCTTCACTATTCAACAAGGTACATGTAGTGTGTGCAAATGGCTTTTTTGAAGCTTTTTGAACATTCTGGAATGTTCATTGATGGACACAGTGTTTTTGTCGGCCCTCAGCCATTACAAATGTTTTGGAGTATCAGGTGCATCTCATAAACTAGATGAAACAGTGTGTGTGTGTGTGTGTGTGTGTGTGTGTGTGTGTGTGTGGGGGGGGGGGGGGGGGGGGGGGGGGGGGGGGGGGGGCTGAGGTTTGAGGTCAACAAAGAGAGAGGAATCTTAGACCAGGGAAGTAAGGGCACTAATGTGGCCACCATGTACACCCATACTGTTACAAAACATACACAGCCACACACACAACCAACCAACCATGCACACAATGTTATTCTTGAGTGTGTGTGTGTGTGTGTGTGGGTGTTAGGGGTCATAGGGAGGCAGTGTTGTATTGCTGTAAATTCCTCACCAGGGAAGGAAAAAGGTGTAGAATATTCGGATCACATCGGGTCCACCCCATGGCTTTTCCAGCGTTGGTCACTTGACACCATTCCATTTAATCTATCCTGCATGAAGATTTAGTGCATCGCTCTTCATGTCTTCACTTGGCGTGCACAGTGAACCATGGGGCAGGTTAAATCATGCACAACATCTTCATGGCATGTTATATTTTACATTTAACTGATTTAGCCATTCCTTCATAGTATTTAAAAGACTTTGCGTGTGTGCAGAGAGTAACATAGCTAAATGTTCATAAAGTAAGTTCTCACCACCCATTTTTTCCAATTTGTCATACATTTTTTATGTATGTGTATTATGTATCTATATGTATATAGTCTTAAAACTAGATTGTTTACATTTTCTTTGTAAAACATAAAACATAAATTACATCAAACTCATTATGGATTTAATGACTTGGATTGTGAGTGATACTGGTGAGATGTATATATTTAAAAATGTATATATTTAAAAAAAAATTGGAAAAAAAAATTGAACTCTCTTTTGAACAGTAGTTTTTTAGATATCAGTTGTATCTATGTATCTATTTGGTTTCTTATAGATGTGTTGGGCCAATGTGTCTCGTGTTCATGTTTAATTTAGTCAATAAAAACAAATTCCCTATAATCATATTCAGCCAAACAACCATGCAGAATCCGCATACCACGCACAGCAGATGCAGACGTGAGCACACACATTCTCAGTATGGTGTTGTTTGGTTTATTGTAATACATCCTATACAGTCAGAGTCAAGGAGCAGTACAGCGTTGATGCATGTCCATTCTTCATTAGGCTCAGTGTCATTTGAAAATGCCCTCATTATGAAGCCTTGAGACTGAGCAGCCCCAGTAAGATGATCAATGCTGTCTCCTAGAGGCCAAGATATTGTATTACATTGGTAACTGGTCAAATAAACAAACTGATGAATGGTTCGTTTCAAGCTTTTTTGTTTGTTTGTAAATTGTCCCTATTTATTTAATATAGTCAACAGTGCATTTTTTTGTATTATTGCTTGTAAGTAAGTAAGCAAGTATTCGAACAAACCATTATTATTCAAATTCATATAATGATCGAATTAAATCATAACGGGCCTACTGATTTATCAATTATAAAGTATTAGTCATACGCACATACCTTAGAGGTTTGTAGAATATGGTGGCATCTAATCAAACAGACTTGGCAGCAATATAACACACACACATCAGACTTCCACCAGCAGCCGTCGTCTTCAGAAATTATCTGATGATACAGCAATTTCATCGGTGTATCTCAGGGGGGAAAGATAAGTATTTCATAAGTTTTAACATGCACATATACAGCAATAGCAATATTTTTCATGTAATTTGATACACAAGCTATATATCCCTTCATAGCTTACCTTTGTTGTTTTTGTCATCAAAATGATTGCATAATACCACCATGAATGGATAGTCCAGTGTCTCAGCACCATTTTGCAACTTAACATGACGTTTGCAATCAGTGTGTAGTAGATAAGAGAGCAGAAATAAGTCAACTGCCTTCAATCAGAACACACACTTGAATGGTAGTCCCCATCTGATGGCTGTATCTTCTATCAGTACTCTACTTCAATTTATCTGCATCAAATATTGACCTAGGTACTGATAGGATGTTGTGCTATGGGCTAGGGCTCGGGCTTCCAACAATGTATAGGTGGTATTCAATCTAAAACATTACATTTATTTCAGGCGGAAATCTTCCACTGTGTTCTTCTTTACTCTAACCAAGTAGTATCCACATTGATTATTTCACTTCACACAACAATCTTACAGGTGTAATCTTTCCTTTGGTACCAAAATTGCATATTATAGCCCTTGTTGTGGATATATATTGTACTTAACTTCATGTTATTTTCAGCAAAAACCTCAGAAATGAATCACTCAGAAGGCTGAGTGATTAAGAGGAAGTGTTCAAGAAGCACTATTTTACAGCTGCACAGGCTGTAAAATAGTGTAGTGAATGGCAGTTCGCAGATGAGGGGAATTATGAAGTGGGTGTGTAGGTAGTTTCCCTGTTGGATAACTAAAAGTAGGCTGTCACACTTTTGGAGAAGGTTGGTATTGTCACGCCAACGCCTCCCCCTCTACCTCGATCGGCGTCGCCTGGCTGTTGATCACCGGCCCTGGCACTACAACCCCCAGAATCCCCGGTGATCATTAGCAGCCACCTGTGTCTGATTCCCAATGTGTCTCACCTGTGTCTTGTTTGTTTCCCTATTTAACCTCGTGTCTCCTGTCTCCCCTTTGTGAGTGGTTGAGTGTATTGGTATTGTGTTGTATGTATTAGTATTGAAGATATGGACGTACTCCTGTCTTGGCTATTTGTTTGACGCACACATCTCGCTGTGTGCGCCTGTGCCGGTTTCGTCCGGCACTTGAATTAAACTCTCTGTTATACCGTTTACGCTGCTTGGTCTCGCTCTTGTCTCCGCCCAACCCCGTATTGTCACAGGTATCTGAATAGAAACTGTAGAGATACAACTGTACACTGTCGTGTCATCAACCAAACAACCAATATTAATGTACCACAGTGCAAATAAACACTGGCTTGTAGCACAGACTGCTATTGCGATGAATGATCAACACAAATAACAGATAGCAATATTTAGAGGTCTATTAATGTAGTTTGTCACTATAGATGCAATAGGAGGAGGACTGTGTGTGACAAACATAAAAGGCTGTTATATCCGCCATGTCCTACAACATGCAGTGTTCATGAGGACAATGACAAAAATACCCAATTGTCATTGGTTGAACTGATTTATACACAGGCTAAAAAGTCTTGAAAAATTGACCTTGGTGCCATTAAACATAGGCTCCATGATTTTTATAATTTTAGGCTCCATGATTTTTATAATTTTAATTGATGTGGTAAAATGCACAATGTTAAAGTGATGGTCCGGAGTAAAATTCACCCTGAGGTAATTTTCACCAATAATCCAGCCAAATACCCCCTCAGATGCATTTTTAGCGACGGTCAATATTTATCAAGTTTAGGGGTATAAGCCGAATGGCTTAGTATTGGAGTGCCCGGTACACTGTGTATATCTCGTAAATTACCCCACTAATAATGCATGGATTGTTACCCAACTTCTGTAGTAGTACATATATGGTCTGTACTCACAAAATGAGGCATTTTAAAGTTTGTAAGTACACCAGGAGTTTATTTAAAAGAGCACTTTTCTGATAGCTTCAACTAGCTGTTGCTAAGGCTACCGCTGCGTCAACGTCTCTTCCGTCTTTCCGGATAAGTTCGTAAAAGTCCTCTTAAAAACTCACATGTGTAAGGAAAAGGTTAGTGAATTCAACACTCCATCAAAATGTATTGACAACTGGAATAATTGAATACTTGAAATTAGATGGAGTGTTGAATTCAGTAATAATAATGATATTATGACTAAAAATAATGACATAGTAGTGGTTCAGTGTTAATCTGAACAGCCTTAAGTATAAGCCTTATCGAAGAGGAAGGCTTTAAGTTTACTCTCAAATGTAGACAGGATGTCTGCCTCCCAAACCCAAACTGGTTCCACAGAAGAGGAGCTTGATAGCTGAAGGCTCTGGCTCCTAATTTACTTTTAGAGATTCTAGGAACCACAAGCAACCCTTCATTCAAGGTGCACAGTGGTCTAGTGGGATTGTAAGGTACTATGAGCTCTTTAAGATATGGGGGTGCCTGACTATTGAGAGCTTTGTAGGTTAGAAGAAGGATTTTAAGATGGCAGCATGGCAGCAATCCAAGATGGCAGCATGGCAGCCTGTTTGTCTAAGTGTTTGTTTTTACTAACAAGTCTACTTTTAACATTTAACTACTGATAATAGTGCTTTTAAGTTTTTAAGACGCATATTTCCTGGGCCTTTAACTGGGATGTAAGCTGCTCAAGTCTTCTAAGAATATCTCATCAACTCTCCTGGAAGTTTTCCTGTACTTTGGCCTCCACCTGCCTGGCTTCACCTGGCTACACTGCTGCATCTCCTCCTCTTGCCTCTTGGCTGGGACTTACGGGCAAGCGACCGTCTCTGGGTGAGTACACCCAACAATGTGTCTCCCCTGCTGGACATTGCTCATGGATGCACTTGCTCTTTGGCTGTCGTTCCTGTACCCCGAAGGTAATGGCAAAGGACATGAATTTAGCATGGAACTTAATCAGTGACATATCCCGCTTCCAAAACGTTCTAGTTTTGGATAACTACTTTGTGTTCAAGGAGAGAACTTCAGACTTAACGCATCAAAGGTCTAAGGACTTGTCATATAATGTTTCTAAACAGATATGGTTGATTGTTTTGCTACTACTCATATCTGGTAACGTGCAACCTAACCCTGGCCCCGAGTTGCAGGGTATCCAAATGCCATCTGATGTCCAACATATGCCCGGGCTCAGTATTGTTCATCTTAATGTGCGAGGCTTGTTATTGAAAATGGATATGATGAGTATTTGGGTTAAATCAACAGACGCAGACATTGTTGTAATATCCGAGACCTAGCTAACAAAATCAGTCACTGATAAAGATTTTGCCATGGATGGCTATAACGTATTTCGTGCTGACAGACTAAGGGACGTTGCCATTTATGTGAAATCAAAATTTCTCACCAGTGTATCACTATACGAATCTATCTGCAAGCAATTAGAATTTCTGGCATTAAATGTGGAAATTGCTAAGGACCTTTGTATTACTGTGGTTGGGTGTTATAGGCCTCCATCTGCCTTAAATGATGCTTTGCAATCTTTGATGCAGTGGAGAGCCCAGGAGACGGTCGAGCAAGCTGAGGCGCGGCTGCGCCACGGTGTTCTTGTGGGAACAGTGGCGACAGGCCGGGCAGGGCTTGGGAGCAACCCAGGACCTCGGTACAACAAGGCCCGGGGGAAGGAGAGGCGGCAGCTTATCCAGGAAGAGGTTCGAGCAGGGCTGGAGGAGACCCGCTCAAGCAAGATGGTCGGGATGAGACAACAGGGGGCGTGGACTAGATGGGAGCAGACACTGGATAGGAATATTTCTTGGTCATAGCTTTGGAAGGCAGAGCCATTCCGTATAAAGTTTTTGATCCAGTCAGTCTACGACGTCCTCCCCAGCCCATCCAACCTCTTCTGTTGGGGCCTGGCAGAAACACCTGCTTGCCCTTTGTGTCAGAGGAGTGGATCACTGGAGCACATCCTAAGCTGTTGCCCGAAAGCCCTGGGCGAGGGGCGCTATCGTTGGCGCCACGACCAGGTGCTGAAGGTGATAGCAGATACCATCTGCTCGGGGATCTCACTCAGGAAGCAGCAACAGCCAGCTAGGCATTCAATCACCTTTGTTAAATCTGGTGAGAAGCCTCAACAACGCCCAGGCCAAACAGGGGGGCTCCTGACAACAGCTAGGGACTGGCAGCTGAAGGTGGACTTGGGGAAACAGCTTAAATTCCCAGAGACCATCGCAGTGACCACACTTAGGCCGGACTTGGTTCTTATGTCAGAATCAACAAGGCAGGTGATACTGCTGGAGTTGACTGTGCCCTGGGAAGACCGGATGGAGGAGGCATTTGAGAGGAAGAGGGCCAAGTATGAGTAGCTGGCAGGCGAATGCCGGCGCAACGGATGGAAGACTCGTTGCAGTCCCATTGAGGTTGGTTGCCGAGGTTTCGCAGGCCAGTCACTCTGCAGGGCCCTCAAGTTGTTGGGAATAAGGGGACTGCACAGCAAGAAAGCCATCAAGAACATCACTGATGCTGCTGAGAAGGCATCAAGATGGCTGTGGATCAGGAGGGGTGATCCGTGGGCCACACAAGCTACCTAGACACAAGCCGGGGTCTGATCACCCCCGGCTGGGTCGCCTGGGCGAGAGTGTCTGATGTTGAGAGACCCGAAACACCCTATGACCTCAGGTTACATCACTGATGATGTGTCTAGGTTGCACCAGAGGGTGTATATTAAACCAGATTAACTGGAGGACCATAAAATTCCTTTCTGTGTGCAAAGACTCACATGCGTTACCTACCTTTATTAGGAAGGATTTGGTAGCTGTTTATGACAAAATGGATACTAAATTGTTTTAATGAACATTTTATTTCCTCTGGCTCTCTGTTTGATGCTGTTGGCTATGTGCCTGTGAAACCCTGCTCCGACATTCCAGTGTATACTGGGCAGTCTTTTAATTTTGTACCGTTCTCTGTTCAAGAAGTTCTAAAGCCCTAAAAACCTTGGATCCGAGAAAGCCCCCAGGACCTGATTTTATGGACCCTTACCTTTTGAAATTGGCAGCCTATTTTGTAGCAGCGCCTCTTGCATATCTTTTCAAACCTACGGTGGAAAATAAGGAAATTCCTAAAATATGGAAATCTGCATTTGTGCTCCCTGTATTATAAGGGGACCTATTTCTAATTTATCAGTACTAGCTAAAGTTCTTGAAAATCTTATGGGTGATCAAGTTAAGGAGTTTTTATACTACTTTATCAATTTAGCAATCCGGCTTTAGGCAAGGCGAAGTACCATCACAGCTGTACTCAACATTTCTGTCACCCTTGATAAGAAGCAACATTGTGCATCACTTTTTATTGATTTGTCCAAAGCATTTGACACAATTCACAATGCACTGTCCTAGTTCTCTTAGATCTGTCCTCAGCCTTTGATACCGTTGACCACCAGATCCTGCTGAGAAGGCTGAGGGAGGAAGTAGGACTGTCAGGGTCAGTTCTGCATTGGTTTTCGTCTTACATTTCTGGGCGTAGCTTCAGTGTCACAGCTAACCAAATAAGGTCTGATTCAGCAGATCTGTTGTGTGGAGTCCCTCGAGGCTCTGTTTTGGGTCCTGTTTTATTTTTGCTGTATTTGATCCCCTTGGGAAAAATCATCCAGAGATTTTCTGATGTTTCATACCACATTTTTGCTGATGATATCCAACTTTACTGCTCTTTTAAGCCAACTGAGCTCCAGAGGCTAAATTCCTTAGTTCATTGCTTGGTGGAGATAAAACAATGGCTAAATGACAGCACCTTCCAGCTTAATGTGGACAAAACAGAAACTCTGGTTGTTGCTCCTGATGACTCCATGCCAGGGATTAAACAGTACTTGGGTGACTTGGGCCAGTCTGTTAAACCGAGCCTAAGAAACCTGGGTGTTGTGTTTGACAAAGACATGTTGTTAGTGCAACACTGTAAACAGCTGACTAAGAATTGCTTTTTTCAACTGAGGAACATCTCCAAACTCAGGAAAATGGTGTCACAAAATGATTTGGAGCTGATCATCCATGCTTTTGTGTCTTCACGTTTATACTATTGTAATGGTTTGTTCTCTTGTCTAAACAAGCAGGAGTTCTATCATCTGAAGTTAGTGCAAAACTCTGCAGCGAGAATTCTGACTTGCTGTAATAGGAGGACACACATAACCCCTATTCTTAAAGCTCTTCATTGGCTGCCAGTTTCCTCTAGGATTAATTTTAAAATTCTGGTTTTAACCTTCAGAGCTTTGCACCGCCACCGGGTTCCACCCGGGCGACTTTAGGTGAGACCCACAACAATCACATCTGTGGTAGACTAATCAAGGAGCAGTAACATTCAGGTGTACCGCGGGAATGGCAGGGCAGCGTGATGGGGGGACGATGCAAGTGCAAAATGCTTTTAAGCTTCTGACTTTGAGTCCCATGGCAGAAGAGGCTGGAGGGCGAGACGTTGGGAAGTTCGTGAGAATAGTAACGCTGGGCAACTCGAGCAGTATTCGACAACGAGAGAACAATCACACGCCGACCCAAAGTTCACCGAGTAAACCCACACGAGACGCCGACGTGGACTGTCACCATCACCTTGGAAGATTCAACGAACTCACATGATTGGGAGGGCTAAGTAGTCCCTCTATACTGATCTGGGTGTGCTTTTATTAGTTTCATACTGCAATACTGGAAGGATCTGCTAGTCTGTCCGTTCTTAGACGTTGTCTTGGCTACGCCAACTACAAAACTGCTGGAAGTCTCCCTTGCCCGCCTCTGTTGTATTGCTTGTGAATCGGATTTAAGCTAGCTACTGCCCCACCGGGAGTTGCTAGCCTGTCCTCGCTATCCCAAGCCTTTACTTGCCCAAGCTAAATGTGTATGCACCCCCCCTTGCCCACTGCTGTCATATTGCTTATGAGCTGGATTTAAGCTAACGACAGGCCCAATTGGAGTTGCTAGCCTGTCCCCTTTCATGCAGTTTGCTTTTCCCACCTACGCTGCCTCTTTTAATATATCGGTAGTACGCCCCCAGCCTCGCCGCTAATCTACTCTGCCCTCCGCTGTTCAGCCGGCCTCAGGATTCAAGAGTTGCCCCCATCGTACCTATAGTCCCAGAGCCACCGCTTACTGGAGCCCAAAGACCTGATGAAAAGTGATTTGTTGTGTGCCCAAGTTGCTGTGACGACCACAACTGTGATTTCTCTTCCCAGGTCGAGGTCAGACCACAGACCCCGGCCTGCCTATTCACTGTGTCTGGATTGCTGTGTGCCCGAGTGCAAGTGCCGACCCTGAGCCAGCCACACCCCACGTGTGTAGTGTGTGTGTGTGACTCCTTCCTCCCAGGTGGAGGTCCAGGCCCTCCAGGTGTGGTGGCCAGCCGCGACTGAACCCGACCCGGACTGCAGTTCGGGGTGGCGCAGGCGTTGAGTTGGGGAGCGTGGCTGAGACCGCACGGAGTGTGGCGACCCCTGCGGAGACTCCAGAGAAACGTTTTTAAATACTCTAAAAAAAAGCTGTATATTTTTTTATTTGTCCTTGGTCTCTCCTCGAGTTTGTTGACTGGTGTGGTTGCTCCTTTGGGTAGAGTAAGTAGCGCCTTAGAGCGCCCCCTAGCGGTCACACTGGTCCCACTCTACCTGTGTGTCCTTATTAAGCATAAAAGTATCAGACAATACTCCCTGTGCTCACAGGTCGTATTATGCTGGGCGTCCCTAATGCCCGTATGGAAATGGGGAAAAGGGCTTTCGTGTATGCCGCTCCCTCGGCATGGAATCTGCTGCAGAACAAACTCAAGATGTGTACACTCATTTCCCTGAATGCTTTTTTTAAAAAAAATTAACAAACTAAAGACTGACTCTCTAAGTTGTAGATGCCTTTAACTTACCTGTTTCTAACCCTGATGAGAATTTGTGTCCCCTTTGTGTTTCATGTTTGTAAATGTATGGAACTATGTGTTTTACTCATGCTGCTGCCTGTCTTGGCCAGGTCTCCCTTGTAAAAGAGGTTTTTAACCTTACTGGGACTGTAACCTGGGGCTAATTAGCAAACATTATTCTTAGTGCTGTCAAGAGATTAAAAAGAAAATGAAAAAAATTAAAATGAGAGATTAATTAATTATTATCTGTAATTAATTGATCTAATTAATCTATTTTTTTAAATCTCACCTAAAAATAGCTGAGAAAAGCCTGAGGTATTTTCATTTTAATTTATTACATTATTGTGGCAGATCAAAAGATTGATAAATAACAAAAAAGTGGCTTTATAAAGTCATTTATTGTTTTTAACAGATTTGAACAGATGCAGTCCCAGCCATTTAGATTCCACTATATTTGAGACTGGTCCCAAGTGCTGCCTGCAACCTTCAGTTTTTAGCTTTTCAATCTCTTTTAGGTCAATCTCCAATTAATTAGAAAATAAAAATAAAATAAACATCAGGTCCATATAAAGTGCTGGAAGTTAACACATAAAAAAAAAGTAAGAACACTTTTCTGAGCAATACAAGTATTGAACACTGAACTTTTTGCTTTTCCTCTGCTTCAGATAATATAGAAAAAATAAAACAGACCCGTCAATCACAGTGCTGTAAGTTAGCACATCAAAAATAATATTGTTCATCATCACAAAATAAAGTGCTTAAATGACATCAAGCAATCACTTCTAGTAGGCTACATATGCTGAGACAGACCAGCAGACCTGGTTTCTGTTTTCATGACCGTCAGTGCAAATGAGTTGAGGTTCCACTCACCATCAATAAAGTGTCCGGTCACCCCCGAATAGCTGTGGTTGCCAGCTGAGGTCCAGTGATCTCCGGTTATAGCAACAGAGTTGGGAAAAATCCTCCACCAAAATCTCAAGTTTGTTTTTCTTTTTGCCGTCATACATTTTGCTGATTTTGGTCGTCACTATAGTCCTGCGCGGTGGCTTGTATGATGGGTCATTGGACGCAGTTTGCAACACCTCTGTTAAAGGTCCCATATTATGCAAAATGCACTTTAAAGCGGTTTTCTATCAATAATATGCATCCCCGGCCTGTCTACAATCCCTCCTGATATGAAAAAAGTTCATCCTCTCGTTTTTTTGCTTTCTTAGTCTTTAGAAAATGTGCGCTAAAACGGGCTGTTTGAGAAATGGTCTGCAAATGACGTCAGCAACAGACTCGGCCGCTCCCCTCAGGCTGGTGGCAACGCCTCCGGTGAAGGTTTGCCACGCCCCTAACAAAGTTTCTAAACACCGCCATTATTCCCCTCGCTAGCGTTGCTCCGGTTGGCACAATGGCAAAGGTACGAGCTGGAAGAAGTGGTTGCTCTGTTGTTGGCTGCACAAATGAGCACACAACTCTTTATAAACCTCCCTCTTCGGAGGTTCTGACGACTCAATGGGTGAATTTCATTTTTGATGGTGATGTCCCTACAGCAGTTCCCAAAGTGCTGTATGTGTGTGCTAACCATTTCACGTCGGACTGCTTCATCAACGAGGGACAGTATAAAACTGGATTTGCTAAATCCCTGCGGATTAAAAATGGATCGGTACCAACTGTCCGCGATCCAACTACGAACGTGGAAGCTGTAAGTTTGAACATTTTATTCTGATTTACTGTTTAGCCGGCTTGGCGGCCCCTGTTAGCATAGCAGCTAGCATAAAGTACTGTTGGGCCGCGACATAGTCTGCTTATACTAAAGTTACGTTAAAACTAGGGCCGGGACTTTAACGTGTTCATTAAGATGAATGAATGACACAAAAATAACGCATTTTAATCGCCCTTATCTCTGGAACGTTTATCACTGGGTGAGTTTCAGGTTTACCCATTATACTGGAGCAGTGATCACTGCCTGAGGCGTTTTGAACGCAGCTCAAACCGACTGGTGCCTCTGCACGGCGACCAAGCTTTGATAAACACGCACCGGTTTACAGTATCGTCCCGCATTTTAGCGGTCGTGGCCACGAGTGGCCGTGGAGCTGAGAACAGCAGAGTTTCCTCTGCTGCAGCAGAATAGCGGACATGTCGTAGCTACAGACATGTCACTGTCTCGGGTGAATTTTGTTATTATAGGACTTCAACCTCAGAACTCTCTGTCATCAGACTGTCCTGGCCTGTCCTGTGCATACAAACAAACTATGTTTTGTTGCTTACCTTATGTATTCAGTCATTATTCAATGGTATATTAAAATGCATGTGAAAAAAATGTTTCTCACTGTTCTCAGATACATAGTGGGGGGAGGGATGATTACATTTGTTCTGAGATGTTTTTTTCTAACCCCTGTGTGCTTGTTATAGACCAGCTCATCAAAAACATCAACGGCACAGATTCCTGCATCAAGAGATGTTGCATGCCAGACAGAGATGGAAACACGTTGTGTAGGCACACAGCTGTCCTTCAAGACTCTACGGGCTTCTTACAGGAGTGCAGGTAAACAGCCAGCTTCATTAGGCTGCATTTACTTGGGAAGAAGTTAGTAAGGAGTTACATGTTATCATAAATATAATAAAGTTTCTGACATTTCAGATTTTTTTCTTTTGTTATTACAGACTCTACTTGGCGGCAATGTACTACAACGAAAACGCCAACCGACCACAAGCAAAGACGGACCAAGGTGTACCCCTCTTCAAGGTGCACTTCCCGAAGGCATTGAAGGGAGAGTGTAGAGCAAAACCCCTAAAGACAGAGCCAACATACAGTAAGAGTTTACTTTTTAATTTTTTATACCAAAACTAAAGGATTTTTTTAAACTTGTTGCACTTACAATCTATAAACATTTCAACAATAAATAACTGTATAAAGTAATACACACACGCACACACACAAACCTTATGAAAAATAATAAATTAGATAAAGTGTCAGGAGGTAATGAGCAAAACACTTTCAGTCTCTGAAAAAAGTAAACAATGTCTGTGCATTTCTTGTATAAAACAGGGTATGTAGTGGACATGATGGACCTCATCTTCGAGAAGGTGTTTATGGACCCGGCACCCTACACTGATGCAGTCCTGGCAATCCCTGTTCCTGGAGACCTTGCTGCACAGTTTGAGCGGCCAGACAAGGAGGAGGTCATTGCGGGTTATGTGTCCCGCTTCAATCAAGCAGCTGTTTGAATCCCACGTAGTGACCTGTGGCATCAGGAAACTCCGTTTGGATTCTAAGGACCACACAAGCTGGCATGACGACCCGGATTCTGCGTCCCAGCAAGCCCCAACACCAGCTCACAAAAGAGCGATATGCAAGGTACCTGTAACGACTTCAAGCAATTGGACAAGATATAGCAATGACTTTTTTGTTTTGTATCCCATTTTATTTTTATGGATTGCCTGCTAAAACATATGGCTACTAAGAGCACTATCCCTCCTCTCGTCTCCTCCCCTCTACTACTACCACTAAACTATTTTCACACACTCTCTGTGTTTCTACAGATTCTCCATCCCTGAGTCTACACCTGCGTGGTACCCGTGAACCTGCTCTAACACCGGCCTGCCATCCATCCCATCGGGCTGACATGTTTCCTCCTGCCCCTACTCCCACCAGAAGCTTTGTTGCGTTGAACATTTAATGTGTTTATGTGGAGTTGTACATTTTTTTCTTGTCTATACACATCTATTATATATATATCTATTATTTTGTTATGCTACTTTGTTTTGATTAGCACAGTTATAACTTATTTGTTAGTAATGCAATGTCAATAAATGTTTAAAAAGTGTCTACAAAATTTGGCTTGCATTCTGGAGCGAGTATACATTGAGGCATACAGGCTCCAATCCAGGATGGTCCACCATGCATTTCTGGTTCCCCTCAACCTCCTGCAGCCGTCTGGTAACCTGCAAACAAGGTACTACAAACAATAAATGCCATTGTGTTTCATAAGTATGAAATAAACCATAATCAAGACAAACTAGTTTTCACTTTGAATATGTAGATACTACCTGTGCTATCTCAAGACAGCAGACATTTTCCTGCTCTGTGGGAATGGTGTTGCAGTTTCCACACAAACACCTGTCAAAAGAAAATTAGTTAGAATTTCACTTGAATGCAAGTACACAAGCATAGTTGGATAAGAAGTAAGATTTTCCTAACCATGTCAAGTGCATAAAACTTGTGACATTTGAATAATGTTGAGATGGAAAACAGTGGCATTTTAATCAACATTACACTGCCTCGATTTTCTACCAGAATGACACATTACTGATACAGACAGACATATTTATGCTGAAATACAAAAGTAAATCCTAAAGACCTAGAACAACAAACGTCAGGGTGCTGTTACGATGAAACACCTCTGCTAAAACAATCACAAACTTTGCAAAATATAGAATTTAGGTTAGGCCTACTATGCAAGCATCGTTTGATAGCCTACTAGTTTCTACATTATACATTTATCCGTAGATAGCAAGAATAGAGTCAAGAGAGATAAGTATAATGTTACTACACTATTTACAAAATTGCTCATTCACCAAAAAAGCTCGAAGTAACAAAGATACAGCGAAGACGTAACCGTTAGCAGGAGCTAACATGTAAGTAACAGTGTAATAACACACAGAACGTAAAAAAATAAATATATAAAGTCGCATGATATATGTAACTTACCATTCAGAAACCTCCTGCGGCAGCCGCAGAGTAAGAATTTCAGCCGGCGTCTCTCCCTCTGGGTCAGATTCAGGCTCAAACTGGTAGGGTTGAACTAGAGTCCTTTAGAGAGACTAGAGTCTCTCTATAGTACTCTAGGTTGAACCACAGAGTTTCTGCCAGCCATTGGCCGAGTCAGTCTGTAAACATTAGAACATGGCTATGGAGCCGAGGCTCGGCTCCGTAGGGACCACGCCCCTCGCAGAGAAGTGGGCGTGGTCTGGTGTAGCTCATTTACATAAAAGAGACAGGCCCTGAAACAGACCGTTTTGAACAGAGCTGTTTTTAGGTGATGAAGAGAGACCTACAATATTTGATCCAAAGGCAATTTTGACCAAAGCATGTCACAGACATGTCTTTGACACACCTGGGAACTATTTTAATTTGTGGAAACGGGGCATAATATGGGACCTTTAAGCCCCCGTCTTCCATTATGTTTATCGGCCTGCAGTTCATGGCTATCCACTTGGCAAGAACATTCGTCATCCTGTGGGTCGCAGACTTGCTCATACGCAGAGTGTTCTCCTCAAGTTTAGTTTGGCGAAGAGCTAAATTGATAACGTTTTTGCTCCTAATGTTAGCTGTGGCTGCACTCGCGGCTGGGTGCTTTGCGTTGATGTGGTAGGCTAAACTTGAGCTGCTTCAGTGGTAAGCAAACTTTTTACAAAGAAGGCATTTCACTCTACATTTATCAATGGTGCCGTTGGGGCGTTTGAGAAATGTAAATTTACCATTCATTGGACCGACAACTCTCACATGGTCCTCCATTTTCACGTCTCCTCACCGCTCCTCACCTTGCCCTCTCAACTACAATGGGAGCCTTTCAGGTTATGCCAAACCATCCCAAACACAATGACAGATTCAATATTCAAGATATTCAAGATTCAAGACAACTTTATTATCAGTTTTCATGAATGTACAGGACATACACAAAAACTGAAATGCCGTTACCCTCGATCCTTGGTGCAGGACAGCTATATACATATGCAGAATAAATATCAAAAATAGGTATATCTAAGAATATAAATTATAAAAAAAATAGAGGAATATGTGCAAACCGTATGAACAGTATAGACAGCATATAACAGTATGAGTATGAGTACATATAACAGTATTGACAATATGATACAGTATATAACAATATGGACGGTATGATACAGATTATTTTAAAAATAGTTCTTAAAGATGGTTCTTTAAAGTGGCTGTGCATGGTGGTGGGGGAGAGGAGTAGTATGCAGGGGTGTGGGGGTGGATGGGTGGGGGTTACTGACCCGAGTGTGTGGGGGCAGAGGGCAGAGAAAGAAGGGGGGTCAGTGCTGGGTGGGAGTTCAGCATCTTGACCGCCTGGTAGACAAAGCTGTCCTTCAGTCTGCTGGTCCTTGCCTTGAGACTCCTCATCCTCCTCCCACAGGGCAGGAGGCAGTGGGTGTGGGTGGGTGGGGTCACCCGCAATGCTGAGTGCTTTGCAGGACAGGCGTGTGTTGTAGATGTCCTGGAGAAGCCCAACATATAAAACCGGATTTTATAAAAAGGCAACTCGCATACAGAAACAGTAAAGTTAGAGATTAAAAATGTGATTAACGCTATTAAAAAACTGAGCTGGAAACGAGGTGGGCCTGAAGGCAGCAAGGGCCAACCTGGCACGCGGCATCAGGAAGGCCAAGAGACGGTACTCCAGGAGGATCGCCGACCGCTTCAGCAACAGCAGAGACACCAGGAACCTGTGGCGAGGGATCCACTCCATAACGGACTACAAGCCCTCTCCGCAGACCTGCGACAGCTCCACCCCTCTGCTGAATGAGCTGAACGACTTCTTCGCCCGCTTTGAGGCAGACAACAGCACCCCGGCACAGAAGACCCCACCCTCTCCCGGCGACCAGGTGTTGATGCTATCCCCAGATAGCGTGAGGTGATCCCTCAAAGGGATGAACCCGCGGAAAGCCTCCGGTCCCGACAACATTCCTGGTCGTGTACTGAGGGACTGTGCTGAGGAGCTCACAGATGTCTTCACAGACATCTTCAACACCTTGCGAGCCAGGCTGTTGTCCCCACATGCCTCAAAGCCACCACCATCATCCCGGTGCCGAAAAAGTCGTCTCCCTCCTTCCACAATGACTACCGCCCAGTCGCACTCACTCCCATCCTCATGAAGTGCTTCGAGCGGCTAGTCATGGACCACATCAAGTCTGCCCTCCCCCCCACCCTGGACCCTTTCCAGTTCACATATCGGTCCAACCGTTCGACCGATGATGCCATCTCCTCTGCCCTCCACTCTGCCCTCACCGACCTGGATACAAAAGACTCCTATATCAGAATGCTGTTCATCGACTTCAGCTCAGCATTCAATACAATCATCCCCCAGCAGCTCATTCACAAACTGAACCAGCTGGGACTCAACACCTCCCTGTGCAACTGGCTGTTGGACTTCCTGACGGGGAGACCACAGACAGTTCGGGTCGGCAGCAGCACCTCCAGCACCATCACACTGAACACTGGGGCCCCCCAAGGATGTGTGTTTAGCCCCCTCCTCTTCACTCTGCTGACCCACGACTGCACACCAACATCCAGCTCCAACATCTTCATCAAGTTTGCGGATGACACGACTGTGGTGGGTCTCATCAACAACGGCGATGAGACGATCTACAGGAGTGAGGTGAACAGGCTGGCTACGTGGTGCAAGGACAACAATCTCTGTCTGAATGTGGAGAAGACGAAGGAGATTGTTGTGGACTTCAGGAGAATGCACACACAGCATGCTCCACTGGTCATCAATGATGCTACAGTGGAGAGGGTGAGCAGCACCAAGTTCCTGGGTGTGCACATCTCCGAAGACCTGTCATGGAACCACAACACCACATCACTGGCCAAAAAAGCCCACCAACACCTGTACTTCCTCCGCAAACTAAAAAGAGCTGGGGCCTCATCCACCATCATTCACACCTTCTACAGAGGCACCATCGAGAGCCTCCTGACCAGCTGCATTACTGTGTGGTACAGTGCCTGCACCGTGTCCTGCCGCAAGACACTGCAGCGCATAGTGAGAGCAGCTGAGAGGATCATCGGTGTCTCTCTCCCCCCCATTTTGGACATTTACACCACCTGCCTCACCAGCAAAGCCATCAGGATTGCTGGTGACCCCACCCACCCATCCCACAGTATCTTCAGTCTTCTTCCGTCGGGGTGGAGACTGTGGAGTTTCCGGGCCAGAACCAGCAGGCTCAAGGACAGCCTCTTTCACCAGGCTGTCCGGAGGCTCAACTCCCTCCCTGCTCTGCCCCTGCCCCCCCACCTCCCCTGCACCCCTGCCACAGACTCTTAACCCTGCACCCACCTCAGACCATCACCCTCCCACCACCACTCACAAACTGTAAATTCTGACTATGACACTTTAGAATGTTTTTTACTGTTTTTTAAATATATTCTTGCACTATTTTTCAACGCACTACCTCACTTTTTCTTGTACTTTCTGTGTTTCTATGTTTTGTCTGTACGATATCTGTTTGTCTACTTTGTTTGTCCATTTGTTTATTTTGCACAGCAGGTCTGAGAGGACTGCAATTTCATCTGTGCTATATGCCTGCCATGTAGCACATTTGACAATAAAGACACTTGAATCTTGAATCTTGAATCTTGAAAAAACATAACACGCTAAACATGACTGTAATTAATTAATTGCAATTAAGGCAATAATTTGACACCCTTAATTATTCTATCAATCACAAGTCCACATCAGAAGGTGACAGGAAATGGAAACTTGCCATGCATATAGAGGTCATCTCCCTTAACGTATACAATTTTGTGTCGATAACTAATTCCACAACGTCACAGTGTCTATTACAGTAATTGCTAAATTACGCATAATGCACCACTTCCCCTGCAGGAGGACCAAAATCACATGGTATCTACTCTTTAATCAGTGTATTGATGATTGATTCCTTAACCAGTGTATTGATGATTGACTCTTTAACCAGTGTATTGATGATTGACTCTTTAACCAGTGTATTGCTGATTGACTCTTTAACCAGTGTCTTGATGATTGACTCTTTAACCAGTGTATTGATGATTGACTCTTTAACCAGTCTATTGATGACGGATGTCACCGTGAATCACATAACTTTCATGACTTCTCTCAGACCTAGTTAGTTATTATTTGTGTTAGTAGTAGTAGTAGTAGTAATAATAATAATAATAATAATAATTCATTGAATTTGTATAGCGCTTTTCAAAAACCCAAAGACGCTTACAAGTGTACATACAGAGGGGGGGGGGGGGGACAATAAGACAACGAGGAGGGTGGTGGGGTGGAAGACAAGAAACTGGTTATGGTTATGGATAGGGGAGGTCAAAAGCTTGGGAGAAGAGGTAGGTTTTCAGACGGGACTTGAATGTGGAGAGTGAGGGTGAGTCGCGGACAGGTTGGGGGAGAGAGTTCCAGAGTGGGGGTGCAGTTCGGGAGAAGGCTCTGTCGCCGAAGGATTTGAGCTTGGATGGTGGTACTGTCAGTGAGAGAGTGGAGGAGGATCGGAGGGCACGGGTGGGGCGGTGGGGGATGAGGAGGTCAGACAGGTAGGGGGGAGCCAGGTGGTGGAGGGCCTTGAAGGTGAGGAGGAGAATCTTGAAGTTGATGCGCTGTTTGATGGGGAGCCAGTGGAGAGAGTGGAGAACAGGAGTGATGTGTTGGCGGGACCGGGTGTGGGTAAGGAGGCGGGCAGCAGAGTTTTGGACCAGTTGGAGTTTATGGAGGGAACGTGAGGGAGTTGCAGTAGTCGAGACGGGAAGAGATGAAGGCGTGAATGAGGGATTCGGCAGCAGGGGGAGAGAGGCAGTGTCGGATTTTGGCGATGCGGCGGAGGTGGAAGTAGGAGGTCTTGACAGTGGAGCGGACATGAGGATCAAAGGAGAGGGTGGGGTCCAGGATAACACCAAGATTGCGTGCCAGGGGGGAGGGAGTGATGGTCGAGGTGTCGATGACGAGTGAGATGGGTCCAGTGTTTTTGAGGGTGGATTTGGTGCCTATGAGGAGGAGCTCAGTTTTGTCACTGTTGAGTTTGAGAAAGTTGTGTGCCAGCCAGGATTTTATTGTCGAGATGCAGGTTTCGATGTGGGTGAGGGGAGGGTTATGGGTGGGTTTGGTGCTGATGTAGATCTGGGTGTCGTCGGCGTAGCAGTGGAAGTCCAGGTTAAGTTTGCGGATGATGTGACCAAGGGGGAAAAGGTAGCAGATGAAGAGGAGGGGTCCGAGGACTGAGCCTTGAGGGACCCCCTGCGTGACTGGAGAGAGGGAGGAAGTGTGGCCGGTGAGGGAAACGAACTGTTGCCTGTTGGTGAGGTAGGAGGTGAGCCAGTCGTGTGCGGTGCCCTCAACACCGAGATGGCGCAGCCTTTGAAGGAGGATGGGATGGTTTATAGTGTCAAAGGCTGCGCTGAGGTCTAGTAATATCAGGATGTTGAGGGCACCGCAGTCTGCAGAGGTGAGGAGGTCGTTGATGACTTTGACAAGGGTGGTTTCGGTGCTGTGATGCGGGCGGAATCCAGACTGGAGGGGTTCGTAGAGATTGTTGGACTGGAGGTGGGTATGTAATTGAGCGGCAACGATGCGTTCCAGGGTTTTGGAGAGGAATGGGAGGTTGGAGATGGGGCGGTAGTTGGAGAGGTTGGCTGGGTCCAGGGTGGGCTTTTTGAGGATAGGGGTGATGGAGGCGAGTTTGTAGACCGTGGGGAAGTGACCAAGGGACAAGGACTGGTTGAAGAGGGTGGTGAGGTGAGGGAGGAGGACAGGGAGGCAGGCTTTGGTTAGGGTCGTTGGGAGGGGGTCGAGGGAGCAGGTGGTTGTCTTGGATGCGGTTATGATGTCCAGGATGTAGGAGGAGTCGACAGGGGAGAAAGCAGTGAGAGGAGGGAAGGGGGGGAGGTCAGGGAGGGGGGGCGGGAGTGGTAGGGGAGGAGAGGTGGTGGAGGGGGAGTTGCTGATGGTGGCGGTCAGAGAGCTGTTGATTTCGGAGATTTTGGTATTGAAGGCAAGGAGGAAAGAGTTACAGAGGTCCGGGGAGGAGGATAGATTGGTGGCCGGTGGTTGGAGCAGTTTGTTGACAGTGGAGAACAGGATGCGGGGGTTCCGGTTGGCGCTATTGATGAGGGATGAGTAGTGGGCGGATTTGGCAGCATGGAGAGCGTCACGATAGGAGGAAGTGTGTAGTTTGAGAGCTTCGGCGTGGACGGTGAGGTGGGTTCGTTTGTAGAGACGTTCAAGTTGGCGGCCGGTTTGTTTCATGGCGCGGAGTTCCGGGGTGTACCAGGGAGCAGAGGTGGTGAATGAGACAGAGGAAGTTTTCCAGGGGGCTAGGGAGTCAAGGGAGTCAGAGAGGATGGTGTTGAGCATGATGGCGTAGTCGTCGGGGGAAGAGGGTGCAGAATCAAGGGGAAGGGCAGAGGATATGAGCTGGGAGAACGTGAGTGGGTTTACTGCTTTGAGGTTGCGGTAGGAGATGGTGCGTTTGTGGGGGTTATGGGGTGAGGGTAGAGGGGCTGTGAAGAGGATACAGAGATGATCAGAGAGTGGGAAGGGGAGAGGATGGGGGTTGGTTATGAGTGGGAAGGAGGAGCAGACAATGTCCAGGGTGTGGCCCTTGGTGTGAGTGGGGAAGTTGATGTGTTGGGTGAGATGAAAACAGTCCAGAAGAGAGAGGAAGTCAGATGTCAGTGGAGCGTTGGGCTGGTCGATGTGGATGTTGAAGTCACCGGTGAGTAGGAGGCGGGGGGAAAGAGCGGATACAATGGTGAGGAGTTCCGAGAGTTCTGAGAGAAAAGATGGGTGTGGCTTAGGGGGGCGGTAAATGAGAACAGAGGTAATGGAGTTGGGGAGGGAGAAGGCAAGATATTCAAAGGATAGGATAGGTGGGAGGTTGAGGTTCAGTTCAGTGATGTGTAGTGATTGTTTATGAAGAACGGCAACACCTCCCCCTCGCCCGGAGAGGCGGGGCTTGGCGATGTAACTGTAGTTGGAGGGAGTGGCTTGGTTGAGAGCGTAGAATTCCAGGGGCTGTTGCCATGTTTCACAGAGGAAAAGCAAGTTGATGTTGTTGTCCAGTAGCAGTTCAGAAATAACAGGTGATTTATTGGAGAGGGAGCGACAGTTCAGCAGTGCGAGGGAGATGGATGGGGGAGCGGGCGGGGGGAAACAAAGGTTGTTGAGGTTGACAGTACGGGAGGTGGGGGTGACGGGGGGGCGAGGAGCAGACCAGAGTGAGGGGATGGGAGAACCATCGGGGAAGTGTCGATTGAGAGAGGAAGAGGAACCAGAGCCACGGTGGATGTAGCGGCGACGGCGAAGGATCCCAGCTTTGCTAGTGTGGCGGGATACACGGGCTGAGCCCGTCATAATGAGTAGGGTCATTACAGCCAATGGGGTGCGTCACCGCTCTATTTATTTTGAGGTAGCATTGTGTCGGTAGGCGCAGCAATTGTCTTCTCGTCGCTTCCTGGTACGCCCCTCCAGTCAGCTGGCCACCGGTATGTATACATGCTCTGTCAGGTACGCTGTAACTATAGCGGATTTGTTTGTAGTGTGGCGATCTTTCTCCTTACACACTGGTCGCTTTGCAGTGCTTCCATCTGTTGCTCGGTGGTGTCCTATCTTGGTCAAGGTTGTGTGCTGACGCTACTGTTTGGGAACGTTCTCGCGTGGACCCCTACGAACACAAACATTCCGCAGAGCTCGGTGAGCTCGCTGGTTTGAGTGGGGAGCCATCAACTTTCTGGTATGTATTCCCTTACTAGGAGGGCTATTGGTATTGTTCTTAGCATTATGTTTAGCACTAATGGGGTGTCCTGTATGCCTTCTAGGTACTGCGGGTCATGTCCGTGTCTGCTGCTGTTTTTGCCACACGGGGTTTGCCCAGAGTCATCATCCTTCCTGTGCTACCTACCTACCTGGACGCTAGCGGCGGAGACGTTAACAGCCACATCTTTAAACTGATACAGCTGTCGGTCGTCCGGTCGTTTTGTGCCGTACCCTGTCTGTCGTGGTAGTGTGCGTGTTGGCGCGGGTGGATTTATGTGGAGTGAGTGTTGGTGCGTGTCTGCGTGCGGGGGAAAGTTTGGTCATCGTGGGGGGATTTCGTTTATGGTTAGCCTTAGGCTATCCTAGTTTTGTTTGTGTTGCCCACTGGCGGGAGGCCTTGTCATAGCTGCGGATCGCCAGTCGGCTATTACGCAGGTGACTCGTTGAGGCCTACTTTATTTTTCTGTTTATTTTCGTTGGGTTTCTTGGTACTCGTTTCAGGGGGAGTTATAGTGCATCTGGGGGATATCAGATCTGTGCTGTACTAACCCATCTTCCTGCAACTGAACGTGATTTAGTTTCCTTTTTCTTCTTGTTACTCTCCATTTTTCTTGTCTTGTTGGTTTTGTTTTGGGTTATTTTTGTTTGACACTGGTGGGAGGCCTTCGATAACTGCTGCGGATCACCAGTGATCCTGTTGCCGGCCACTCCCCGTTTGGTTTGTCCTGTTTATCTTATTTTCGCATGACTTATATTTTGTGTGTAGCTTTGTCGCGTTTGTGTGTTTGCTAGTTTATTTTGTTACATGCTCACTCATCCCACTACTTTCCACCCAGTGTGTGTGAGACTGGTTTGTGGAATTTCCTTTTTTAATATAATAAAGACAACCTATTTTGGAACCTCGCCTCTGGTGTCATTAAGTCAACGAATCTGTGTGCTGAATTCGAACTGTGAGCGTCCGCTGGTTAACATTTCCCTGGGTGCAATTCCCAGGGTGGTGTTGTCTGCAACACCCTATTGATACTGCCACATTTTGGCGTTGTCGGCAGGACCGACTTCCCACACACCAGAGGCGTATGTTCTGATATTTTGTTGTTTCTACTGTGGTTGTTGGGGTAAAAGCCTGCTTATCGTTCACGTTAGGCATCTGGATTGACCCCTTTCTCTGTCTGTGTGTGCGTGTGTGTTGGCAAAAACAGCAGTGGCCTTGGTTTGACCATAGCGGCAGTTGGTGGTTGCGTTCTTTTGACCGTGGACCAAAACCCCCATTGGCACGGTAAGTCATAGTTTTGTTATCATGGATGCTGAGTTACAAGAGCTTAGGGAATTGGTGGCACAGCTTACAGCTGAAAATGAGAAATTGAAGCAAAGACCGAATCCCGCATCTCCGGGCTATACAGGCACATCCTCTAACCCAGCAGTAGATCAGGACGCCCACGCCAGCTTAACCGATACACGTTACTGGCGTGCAGAGCGTGGGGCCCCTGGGACAGAGAGACTGGTGTTCGTTCCCCGTGATAGAAAGTGTCCCATGTTTAGGGGTAACTCGGGGATGAGTGTGAGTGATTGGATTGAAGAGGTAGAGGCTTGCATGCGGGCACGTCACCTTTCTATCGATGATCAAGCTTTCTTTATGTTCGACCATTTAGAGGGGGAGGCCAGAGAGGAGATAAAGTATCGCCCGAGCACTGAGAGAAGTGATCCCACAAAGATCAAACGCATCCTCCAGGAGTTGTATGGATGCTCCCAGTCGTATGTAGCCCTTCAAGAGGCCTTCTTTTCGAGAAAGCAGCAGGATGGCGAGACATTATTGGAGTTTTCTTTGGCCTTGATGAGCCTTATGGACAGAGTTAAGCATCGTGCCCCTGATGGTTTGGTGAACGCTGAGGTTTTGTTGCGCGATCAATTCTCTGAGCATGTTATCGATGGTGCTTTGCGGAGGGAACTTAAGCAGCTTATAAGACGCCAGCCAACCATGACCATGGTAGAGCTCAGGGCAGAGGCTATCAGATGGGAGCGCGAGGGCATGCCAGGTGGTGCGAGGGGTCGCAGTCAATCTGTTCCATCGATACATGGTGTTCAGTATGCGGTGCATGGGGGTCCCAGGACCATTTCTCACAGCTCTCCCCAGGGGTCTGAGTTGTTGGAGCTAAAGGACATGTTGAGACGTCAACAAGAGCAGCTCAATCAGCTGTCCCAGAGTGTTGCAATGTTACAGCGTCCCCATCATAGGCCTCGCGGTAACGCCATCATATGCCGGCGGTGTCAGCAGCCCGGCCATTTTGCCCAAGACTGTGACGGGCCACGGGTTCCTCCTCGTGCCCAACCCTCCTTGGCAGCCCATTCCAGGGTTGATGGACAGTCTGCCCCTCGTCCGTCGGCGGGAAACTAGCACCCACCGAACTGTTGAGCCAAAGTTCGGGTGGGGAGTTACCTGGCTCGAGTAACTTGTCAGCTAGACCTAACTTAATGTCGTCGTGTCCCCATTTAAAGGTACTCATGGGTGGGGTCCCCATATCATGCCTCATAGACACTGGGTCCATGGTGTCTACCATCACGGAAACCTTCTTCTTACATCACTTTGAGCCCTGGGGCTCTGACCGTCTGCGCTCTTGTCAATGGCTACAACTCCGGGCAGCCAATGGGCTGGCCATACCGTATGTTGGCTACCTGGAACTAGATGTTGAGCTCTGTGGAAAGACCATACCCCAATGTGGTGTTCTGGTGGTTAGAGACCCACCTGGGGGGGTTGCCCTCCAGGCACCTGGCGTGATTGGGATGAACATTTTGAACAACTGCTATTATGAGCTCTTTGGGCAACATGGCCTGGCCCTCTTTAACTTGCCCTCTGTCTCTCAGGCCCACGGTGCTGTTGTGGAGGCCTTGCAGCGCTGCCATTATGCAGAAACTCACCCCATAAGGCCAGGGAGGGTCAAAGTCCGTGGAGGCCGAGCCCATCGTGTTCCAGGGGGTACTTTGGTTATGGTAGCGGCTACCTGCTCAGCACAGTTTTCCAACTCCTCAGTGTTGTTTGAGCCCACTGACAGAGGGCTTCCAGCTGGCTTGTTGGCCTCCCCATCTTTGGTCAGGGTTACCCGTAGCACCATCTACATCCCGGTGGTGAATGTGAGCACAGAAGATGTGTTGCTATATCCTCGCACCGATCTGGGTAGTTTGTGTTGTGCCCAGGTGGTGAGTTTGCCAGCAAATATCACCGAGGTCAACACAGTGACTGCCACCGTCACCTCCCAGATGGTTATGCCGTCAGTGCAGGCCCAGATCGAGGACACTGACCTCTCCGTCTTGCCAGTTCCAGACCAGGGACAGGTCAGGGCCTTGCTACAGCGGTACAGCGGAGTCTTTGCCTCCCATGATGGGGACCTGGGTTGCACCAACCTCATTTCGCACCAGATCCCGTTGATGGATGATGTGCCAGTTCGACAACGATACAGACGTATCCCACCAGCAGAGTATGAGATGGCCAAGGCCCATATCAATCAATTGCTGGAGGCACAAGTTATAACTGAGAGTTGTAGCCCGTACGCGTCCCCTATAGTGTTGGCCAGAAAGAAGGATGGTAGTCTCCGCATGTGTGTCGACTACCGCCAACTTAATGCTAAAACCCGCAGAGACGCCTTCCCTCTTCCCCGCATCGAGGAGTCCCTGGATGCCCTGACCGGAGCCCGCTGGTTCTCCACTATGGACTTAGCCAGCGGCTATCACCAGGTCCCTGTTGCGGGTGGTGATCGTGCCAAGACGGCCTTCTGCACGCCATTCGGTCTTTTTGAATGGCAGAGGATGCCATTTGGCCTTTGTAACGCGCCTGCCACGTTTCAGAGGTTGATGGAGAGGATTTTCGGTGATCAGCAATGTCAAACCTTGTTGCTATACTTAGACGACATCGTGGTCTTTTCTTCCTCCGTCTCCCAACACCTGGATCGATTAGAGCTTGTTCTGGGGCGTCTACAACAGGAGGGCCTTAAGGCTAAGTTGAGCAAGTGCGCGTTTTTCAAACAGGAGGTTGGGTACCTAGGTCATGTCATTTCAAGTCTGGGGGTGGCGACTGACCCGAAAAAGATCGAGGCAGTGGCCAGCTGGCGCTGCCCTAGCACTGTCTCAGAGGTGCGGTCTTTCCTGGGGTTCGCCAGCTATTACCGCCGGTTTGTGGAGGGGTTTGCCAAGTTGGCTGCCCCCCTCCATCAGCTGGTGGCAGTGCTAGGTGGCACCAAGGCAAAGCGGGGTCTAGGCCAAAGTGTCATGTCCCTGTGGTCCGAGGAGTGTCAGCAAAGCTTTGATGCACTGAAGGGAAAGCTGACCACTGCTCCTGTCCTTGCATATGCCGACTTCAGCTTGCCTTTCATTTTAGAAGTGGATGCTAGTTACAGCGGATTAGGGGCCGTTCTCTCTCAGGAACAGGGAGGTAAGGTGCGCCCGATTGCTTATGCCAGCCGTGGTCTTAGGCCCACTGAGCGCAACATGTCCAACTATAGTTCCATGAAGTTGGAATTCCTTGCACTCAAGTGGGCCTTGACCGAAAAGTTTAGGGAGTACCTTTTGGGGCAACACTGTATTATCTATACGGATAATAACCCCCTAAGCCACTTGTCCTCTGCGAAACTGGGAGCATTAGAGCAGCGCTGGGTTGCCCAGATGGCCCCATTCCACTATGAGGTCAGATACCGCTCTGGCAGACAGAACCGCAATGCGGATGCTCTGTCAAGGCAGAACCCTTCGGACCCTCTTGTTTTGGCTAATCCGGCCCTGGGAACGACCATTCCCACCTCCTTACAACAGGTTGCGCAGGCCCAGCCCATAACCCAGGTGACTCAAGCGGTGGTTACAGCTTTGCCTGGGAATGACACCTCCCACTTGCGTTCTAGTCAGGAACAGGATCCCATCCTCCAGGAGGTTGTGCCCCACTGGAGGCAAGGGGTTAAACCTGGACCTGCTGAGCGACAGCATATGTCCAAGTCAGCATTGGCCCTCTTGCGCCAGTGGGACCGGCTCGTGGAAAGGGGAGGTGTATTGTACCGTAGGGTGTTTCGTTCGGATGGAGCAGAGGAATATTTCCAACTACTACTTCCTGCCAGTCTGAGGTCCGATGTTTTGACCCAGCTCCATCAGGAGCATGGCCACCAAGGGACTGAGCGTACCCTGGAGCTGGCGCGTAAACGGTGCTATTGGCCTAGCATGTCCTCCGATGTGGCTCGTTGGTGCCTCGAGTGTGAGCGATGCCAAGCCGCGAAAGACACTAAACCCCCAGCCCGTAGCTTTATGGGGCACTTGTTGGCCTCGCGGCCTAATGAGGTACTCGCTATGGATTTCACGTCTTTGGAACCATCTCGGTTGGGTGTGGAAAATGTTTTGGTTATAACTGACGTGTTTAGTAAGTACTCGCTGGCCATCCCCACCCAGGACCAGCGTGCCCCCACGGTGGCAAGAGTGCTCGTCAACGAATGGTTTTATAAGTTCGGTGTTCCTGCTCGCATTCATTCCGACCAAGGTCGTTGTTTTGAAGCAACTCTCATCCAACAACTCTGCCAGCTCTATGGGGTTGAGAAATCACGCACCACGCCCTACCACCCAGCAGGAAATGGCCAGTGCGAGCGGTTTAACCGCACCTTACATAACCTCCTCCGTACTCTGCCAATATCTCGTAAAAGAGATTGGGTTGCTTGCCTCCCACAACTACTCTTTTGTTATAACACCACCCCGCATTCAACAACCGGTGAGTCCCCTTACTTTCTGTTGTTCGGCCAGGAGCCACGCCTGCCACTTGACTTCCTGCTGGGTACGGTACCCGACCCCGTTGCAGGGACGATACATGATTGGATTGACGAACACCAAACCAGGCTGCAAGTTGCCTTTCAGGGGGCCGAAGGCCGGCTTAGGGCTGCAGCTGGTAAACGGAAAGGGGCCCATGATCGCCAAGTTAGAGACCTGCCACTGGGGGAGGGTCAGTTGGTTTACCTCCGTAACCTCAGTATGAGGGGCTGCCACAAAATCCAGGACCTGTGGAGCCCGGTGGTGTATGAGGTTGTCAAAGCCCCCCTAGCCAATGGGGCCGTGTACACTATAGCCCCGGTGACTGATCGGAGCCAAGTGCGACAGGTACATCGGGGTCTCCTTAAAGCCCGGGTGGGGAGCGATGCACAGGTGGGCCCTACTCACACTAGTCCGCCAGTGGCCAGGACTGCTGTCGTGATGGAGGACGGCATGGATGGTGACTTGGCATTCTTGCCCCCAGAACCGGGGCTACATCCAGTGGAGGCGCCCGTCGTAACCCCTGCCCGTGCGGCCCCCTATGTAGGGCACGCTGACACCCCAACAGGAGGGCCACCAACACCATCTGCTGGACGAGCAGCCACGATGGTAAGCACTAGTATCTCAGAGGGCGCTTCCTCTACTCTAGATACGCAACCTAGCACTAGCGAGGTTGTCCATATTGAGGGTATACCCATGGTCCCAGTGTTGCAGAATCTGGACCCGGTAGAGGTCAGTGTGCCAGTACCACCGCCAGTGGTCCTAGACCCTCAGCCGAGCCTTGACGGGGGGGCTTTACGCCGGACAGGGAGAGCTACGGCGGGCCAACATTCTAACATCCACCATCTACCTCAAGCAGCTGGCCAGAAGGGGGTGTGTCCCAGTGGCCCTGGGTCAAAACTCAGTTAGTGCCGCTCTACAGCCTGAAGGTTTGAATGTTGTTGCCAGTCAGCCTATCGTCGGGACGCCGATTGAAAAGGTGGGGGTAGATTGTGGCGGGATACACGGGCTGAGCCCGTCATAATGAGTAGGGTCATTACAGCCAATGGGGTGCGTCACCGCTCTATTTATTTTGAGGTAGCATTGTGTCGGTAGGCGCAGCAATTGTCTTCTCGTCGCTTCCTGGTACGCCCCTCCAGTCAGCTGGCCACCGGTATGTATACATGCTCTGTCAGGTACGCTGTAACTATAGCGGATTTGTTTGTAGTGTGGCGATCTTTCTCCTTACACACTGGTCGCTTTGCAGTGCTTCCATCTGTTGCTCGGTGGTGTCCTATCTTGGTCAAGGTTGTGTGCTGACGCTACTGTTTGGGAACGTTCTCGCGTGGACCCCTACGAACACAAACATTCCGCAGAGCTCGGTGAGCTCGCTGGTTTGAGTGGGGAGCCATCAACTTTCTGGTATGTATTCCCTTACTAGGAGGGCTATTGGTATTGTTCTTAGCATTATGTTTAGCACTAATGGGGTGTCCTGTATGCCTTCTAGGTACTGCGGGTCATGTCCGTGTCTGCTGCTGTTTTTGCCACACGGGGTTTGCCCAGAGTCATCATCCTTCCTGTGCTACCTACCTACCTGGACGCTAGCGGCGGAGACGTTAACAGCCACATCTTTAAACTGATACAGCTGTCGGTCGTCCGGTCGTTTTGTGCCGTACCCTGTCTGTCGTGGTAGTGTGCGTGTTGGCGCGGGTGGATTTATGTGGAGTGAGTGTTGGTGCGTGTCTGCGTGCGGGGGAAAGTTTGGTCATCGTGGGGGGATTTCGTTTATGGTTAGCCTTAGGCTATCCTAGTTTTGTTTGTGTTGCCCACTGGCGGGAGGCCTTGTCATAGCTGCGGATCGCCAGTCGGCTATTACGCAGGTGACTCGTTGAGGCCTACTTTATTTTTCTGTTTATTTTCGTTGGGTTTCTTGGTACTCGTTTCAGGGGGAGTTATAGTGCATCTGGGGGATATCAGATCTGTGCTGTACTAACCCATCTTCCTGCAACTGAACGTGATTTAGTTTCCTTTTTCTTCTTGTTACTCTCCATTTTTCTTGTCTTGTTGGTTTTGTTTTGGGTTATTTTTGTTTGACACTGGTGGGAGGCCTTCGATAACTGCTGCGGATCACCAGTGATCCTGTTGCCGGCCACTCCCCGTTTGGTTTGTCCTGTTTATCTTATTTTCGCATGACTTATATTTTGTGTGTAGCTTTGTCGCGTTTGTGTGTTTGCTAGTTTATTTTGTTACATGCTCACTCATCCCACTACTTTCCACCCAGTGTGTGTGAGACTGGTTTGTGGAATTTCCTTTTTTAATATAATAAAGACAACCTATTTTGGAACCTCGCCTCTGGTGTCATTAAGTCAACGAATCTGTGTGCTGAATTCGAACTGTGAGCGTCCGCTGGTTAACATTTCCCTGGGTGCAATTCCCAGGGTGGCGTTGTCTGCAACACCCTATTGATACTGCCACACTAGCAGTGGTGGCAGCAGCAGCAGGGAGGCGGTGGTTGTTGTTGAGACGGTGAAGGTCAGCAGCAGAGTAGATGAGTGGACGGGAAGTAGGTGGAGAAGGAGCCTGGAGTAGCAGAAGTGATAGTCCAAGGAGGAGATGAGACGTGGCAGCAGCTGAGAGTAGTCCAGGTAGTGTAGTAGTGATGGCAAGTAGCTGATTAGCTAAAAGCTGGTAGGCAGTGGGAAGTGTGGAGGGAGCGGTGGACCGGGTGTAGACAGTGGTGAAGTGAGTGGTGTTGGCTTCCCCAGACCGTACCCGCGCGGCCGGCAAGCCCCGCTGTGCCATGACGGCACACAGCTAGGCCACGGCGGACGAGCTGGCAGGGAGTGGAGACTCCCCCCCGAAAACGCCGGCCGAATAGCCAAACAGCTGGGCCGTCAGTGAGGGACGCAGCGGGTCGGTCCGGGTTGGCACAATCACCACCACAAACACGCAAACGTACTCACCCGAGTCCGGGGCGAGCGGTCACACACTCTAAGCGGAGAGGCAGATGGGTCCAGCGGTGGTGGGGTTCAGCCAGCTGTTAGCTAGCTGGCTAACGTGGCTAACGTGGCTAGTAATCCGTGTATGAGGAAACAGATGAGGGAAACGGATGAGTGCGAGCGGAGCTGCGGAAATGTAGGGAGGACTGGAGAGGTACGAAAAACAGCAGGACAACACGAACACAGACACGGACACGGTCCCGGGACAGAAGCGGCAGTCAACAGACCAGACGCCGGCGTTGCTCCGACCCGGAAGGAGCTGTAGCTGGTAGCCGGGCCTGGTGGTAGCTGGTTGCTGGACCTGATGATGGCTAGTAGCTGGGCCTGGTGGTAGCTGGTAGCTGGGCCTGGTGATAGATAGTAGTAGTAGTAGTATTGATATTTCAAGTGCGGGTCTATAGTCTTCAGTCTGGGTCTACAGTCTGGGTTTAGGGTCTATAGGCCCTGACACAAGATACAAGATACAAGATACAAGAAGGTTTATTGTCATCACATCGTAAGACATGACGAAAGTACAGCAGCTACCACCATAATAGTGCATTCAAATTTTTGTTTTTAAAACAAAACAAAAAAATGGAGATGGGTAGAAAGGAGAAGTTAACTTAAGAGGCCATAAAAATAGTTATATGGCCCACACATACTGAAAACAATGTACACACATACGGAATGACGGTGATAATGATAATTAACGGAATGAAATGACAATGAGGTTGTTGGAGTAACACAACGGTCGGCCATTGGGCAATGTGGAGAACATCCATGGCCATAAGGTCTGCGCTGTGTTCCGTTGGGACTGTTGGCCCTGGTCTGTGTTATTTGGCCAATTAAATGGTGGACGGAGGCTGTCGATGAGAGTCATCACTCAGCTGTTCAGCTGAACGCACAAGAAAAAGAACTCAACTCAACTCAACTCAACTTGCTCTTTATTGTCGTTGCACAAGAAACACTGTGATTTTTGGCAGCGAAATGTTGTTGCTATGGCTTCCGGCAGACTCAGAAATAAGCAGATGTATAAATATATCTATAAAAATACAGAAATAAAAATATAAAACTATGATCAATGTAATCCGGCCAACAATTAAATCGAACGCAACTGGACTTAGATTTGTCTGTGAAGACGTTTCGCCTCTTATCCAAGCGGCTTCATCAGTTCGTAACGCATCAGTCTGACTAGACCGCACAAGTCTGACAAACAGTGGAGTTAGACCCAGGTATTTACCCTCAGTGGAAGTGTCCACCCACCAATCTCCTAAAACAATAGATCATTAGTGTAGCTTCACCTGACCATTGTTTGGGGCTTGTGAGTCATCTTGGTGGATGATGGTCATTAGGGGTGGGTGGGGCCACTGGAGAACAACCGTCGTTAGGTATGATGTGCAGTTACCATTGAACGACAGCCATTGTGTTCGTTAGAGCCACTTGAGGTTTGTTTTGGGCAGCCTTTGTTGTTCACCCTCCTGGGAATGGCTGAAAGTGCAGCATTGTAGATGGGGGATAACTGATGTCTCAGACCCCCTCCCCTGTTGAGAGATGGCTTTTCCACATTGACATTGATGGCTTCTTTTACCCCTCTTTCAAACCATCTGTCCTCTCTGTCCAGGATTTTGACATTGCTGTCCTCAAAGGAGTGAGCCTTTTCCTTTGGTGTAAATAGACAGCTGATACTGGACCTGAGGAGTTTTCCCTTCTGTGTTGGGCCATGCGCTTGTTTAGAGGTTGTTTAGTTTCACCAATGTAAGAGTCCTTACAATCCTCACTGCATTGGACTGCATATACCAAGTTACTATTTTGTGAGTGTGGTAGTCTATCTTTGGGGTGTACCAGTTTCTGCCTGAGACTATTGCTGGGTTTGAAAAAAAAAGTTTTTACTCTTTCTTTTACTCTTTCTGCATGTTGTCTTGTTGACCATCATCCACCAAGATGACTCCCAGGCCCCAAACAATGGTCAGGTGAAGCTACACTAATGATCTATTGTTTTAGGAGATTGGTGGGTGGACACTTCCACTGAGGGTAAATACCTGGGTCTAACTCCACTGTTTGTCAGACTAGTGCGGACTAGTCAGACTGATGCATTACGAACTGATGAAGCCGCTTGGATAAGAGGCGAAACGTCTTCACAGACAAATCTAAGTCCAGTTGCGTTCAATTTAATTTTTGGCCGGATTAAACATGACCTGGATGAATGAGAACATTCATAGACTATGATCAATGTAATATATTAATGAAGTGCAAGGAACTGGATACAAATTACAGATAATATTAAAAACTAAAAAAGTGTCAGTGTAGGCATCAGAAAAGTATTGTGAACATTATAGCAGCAGGGTGGAGATTATTGCACACATTGATAAGGAAGTATTGCACTGAAATGGGTGGGTGGGTTATTTCGCATTGAGCAGTCTGATGGCTAGGGGGAATAAACTTTTGCTGAGTCTGGCTGTTCTGCAGCGAATGCTGCGGAACCTTCTGCCAGACGCAAGCCGGGAGAACAGTCCTTGGTGGGGATGGGTGGGGTCAGAGAGGATTCTGTGAGCCCTGGACAAGCAGCGGCTGTCTGCTATGTCTCGGATGGGGGGGAGCGGGGTCCCGATGATCTTCTCCGCTGTCCTCGCCACTCTCTGCAAAGGCTTCCAGTCAGAGGCTCTGCAGCTCCCAGACCAGACGGAGATGCAGCTGGTCAGCAGGCTCTCGATGGTCCCTCTGTAGAAGGTGGTGAGGATGGGAGGGGGGAGGGAGGCTCTCCTCAGCCGCCGCAGGAAGTGCAGACGCTGCTGTGCCTTCTTCGCCAGGGAGGAGGTGTGGAGTAACCAGCTGAGGTTGTCAGAGATGTACACCCCCAGGAACTTGGTGCTTCTCACAACTTCCACAGCTGTGTCGTTGATGAGGAGGGGTGTGTGGCTGGGTCTGGATCTCCTGAAGTCCACGATGATCTCCTTTGTTTTATCAACGTTCAGGACCAGGTTGTTCACCTTGCACCAGTCCACCAAGTGTCGCACCTCCTTCCTGTAAGCCAGTTCGTTATTGTCCTGAATGAGGCCCACAACGGTTGTGTCGTCCGCGTACTTCAGGATGTGGTTGCTGTTGTACCTTGGACGACAGTCGTGGGTCATCAGGGTGAAAAGCAGGGGGCTCAGAACGCTGCCCTGGGGGGAGCCGGTGTTCAGGGAGATGATATTGGAGGTGTTGTTGCCCACGCGGACAGACTGGGTTCTGTCGGTAAGAAAGTCCAGCAACCAGTTACACAGGGGGGTATTGAGGCCCAGGGGCTCCAATTTGCATACCAAGTCCTGGGGGATGATCGTATTGAATGCTGAGCTGAAATCCAGGAACAGCATCCGAACATGGGTGTTCATCTCCTCCAGGTGCTCCAGGCTCAGATGGAGAGCAGATGAGCTCCAGGCTCAGTGGAGCGGTTGGGCTGGTATGCAAACTGGGCCGGGTCAAATGGTGCGGGGAGTAAGGACATGATGTGGTCCTTGACAATCCTCTCGAAGCATTTCATGATGGTGGATGTGAGTGCAACAGGGCGAAAGTCGTTAAGGCATGTGATGGCAGATGTCTTGGGCACTTGAATTATTGTGGCTGACTTGAAACATGGGGGGAAGGACAGCCTGGTTCAGTGAGATGTTAAAGATGTCTATGAGCACGTGGGCCAGCTGGTTTGCACATTCCTTGATCAGCCGTCCTGGAATATTGTCAGGGCCTGCAGCTTTCCGTGCGTTGACCTTCCTCAGTGCTCTCCACACATCAGTGGTTTCGAGCCTGAGTGTCTGTTCATCGGGATGGGGGGTGGCTTTCCTTGCAGGGTTGTTGTTCAGTGCTTCAAACTTTCCGAAGAGGTTATTGAGCTTGTTTAGGAAGCTGATGTCATCCTGGTGGGGTGTGGGTGTGACTTTGTAGTCAGAGACAGTCTGGATGCCCTGCCACAGTCGTCTGGTGTTGCTGGGGTCCTGGAAGAAGCCTTGGATCTTCTGACTATGGGCTTGCTTTGCTACCCTGATGGCACGGTTCAGGTTGGCCCTCGCTGATCTGAGTGCCATCTCATCACCAATTTTGAACGCAGCATTGCACTCCCTCAGTCTCGCAAGCACTTCCTTAGTCATCCAAGGTTTCTGATTTGCCCGGGTGATGATTGTCTTTGTAACTATGTCCGCAGAGCAATGGCTGGTCCCCCCCGGGTTTTACCTGTGAGAGCATGGCTCATGTCGGATCTGAATGTTTTTAGCACGTCCAGGCTAATGGTGGTATCAGGGACAGATGAGTTGAGCCATGTCTCGGTGAAAATGAAAATGCAGCAGTTCCTTGTCTCCCTTTTGGTTTTTAAGTCCAGCTTCAGGTAGTCCAGTTTGTTTTCTAGGGAGCGAACGTTGGCGAGCAGGACTGATGGAAGCGGCGATCGGAACGGGTTAGTTTTAAGTCCGCCCCGACAACCGCGCTTCTGTTTCCTCTCGCACCGCCTCCGATGGCTCCGCGGGCGGCCTGTGCTGAGGGGAGTCTTCGCTGCTTTGTAGGCCACTGGGTCTGACTGGCGTAGCAGACCGCGGCTGTGTAGAATGGTCCAATTCTCCGGGCTTTCATGATCTAAAGTGCCAGATTTGCACAACCTAATCATGACCTGCCGGTCATATGCTGTTCTACCACAGTTTCGCTGAATTGTTGATGCCAAATACACTGATTTAGATGTCGATATTAGCGATAATGTGGCTTTGTTGCCGGAAGCTGAAGCAGCCGCAGCCGTACAGGGCGCCGCCATCTTGGAGAGAACCCAAGTGATCAAAGCAACAAACATCTCTCTGTGCTGACAAAATCAGTAGTAGCCTCTGTTATGTTCAGAGCTGGGGCTGGTTCAGAGGCCGAACGTAACGTTGCGTCTGGAACCAGATCTTGAGCAAGAGCGGGTAAAATGGCTACAATGTTGCAACTAATTATTATTTATCTGCACATCTGAATCTTGCGGTTTTCAGTGGCTACAATGTTGCAACAATGTTGCAACAAATTATTCTAACTCATCAGAATGTTGTGGCTGTGGCTACAATGTTGCATCAACTAGAACTAGAGCAATTCGCGTGGAGATGGCAGTGTCGGCAGTCTGACCTCTGTCGTGGCTTCTGAAAAGTAGTGGCTCATGCGGCCAAGCACAAAATAGCCTATCATAACAGACAACATGACGAGGGTTAAGAATCATTTTGCATTTAATGCTGCATACAAGTGACATACGGCTAAAATTGCAACACATTGAACCATGGTTAAAAAAAAAAAAAATTGGGCGGGTTTTTGTGCAATCTTGCGGTTTTTGAGGAGGTTTTGGGCTGGAAAACCTTGCTGGCATCTGGCAACCCTGCCCGCACAGCCCGCTGACGTCATGCCTTAGGGCTCCCGAAGCACCACCTTTGAGACAGGTTGAGAGCGTAGAACCAAGGATCACTCGTCCGAGTGGCTCCGAGACAGCGCAGCAGCGGTGACGAGAACAGCAACAGTAGAGGCAGGGATGGCGATGAAGGCAGCGGTAGCAGCAGCGGTAGCGATAGCAGCAGCGGCAGCAGCGTGGCGATGACGGCGACAGCAGCGGTGGCAGCGCACTTCTTTCTCGATACCCCCCCCCCCCACAACACGTATACAAACAGTCAGTAATAAAACACACAGGACCTGTAAAGTTATGGGTTCTTAAATTAACAACTTTGATGCTTTCCCAATAGGTGTCTTTATTTACGTGACTGCATGGTTAGCCTGTTACACCTGTTCTGTTGTTCTTAGGTAAAGCTCCATCTAATCTAGTAACCAAACATTGCCACCTAGTGGTCATAACATAAATATCATTACATCCTCCTTTCTCTGAGGTTAATCAAAAGTAAAATAATAGCAGGCCCAAGGCCATATCAAGACTAGACCTGGAAGCTACACCTAAACCCATTAAACACAGTGAGGGCTACCACACCTAAAGCTTTTCTTAAGGTAAATAAGGTAAACAATTAATCCCTTCTTTCAGATAACAGGTTTTAGAAAGTAACCTTAATTGACTGTACTGTGTAAGTTAACTGTACTATTTCTCTTTCAGGTAACACTGGTAATGAACAGTAAAACCGGTAACAATTTATATTAAGGTACACATATTCGTCATTAACTAGGTGCTTAATAATATGCATATAAGTAGCATACTAGCCCTTTATTAGTATTTATTAAGCATGTATTAACACCTTATTCTACATAGCCTTATTCTACCTCTATTATGCCGTGAATTAAGCTTTTTCCTGATATTACCTACTAATTATTGCTTATTAACTGTAAATTAATGCATTGTTGTTTCTGAATAATGATGTGAATAACCGGTGGGTTATCGGGGCCTTGTAGAGGGGCAGTAGCACAAGAATAGTAATTATTCCTTCATCACTCTGAATTAGTATAGTCTATTCCTGTGGAATGCAATGCAAAACTACAAGTGGTAATATTACCCTAATAACTATATATTAAATAAATAAACTAAATAAATAAATAAACTAAAATAAATTCGCCTTAAAGGGATATTCCGCCATTTTTGGAAATAAGCTCATTTTCCACCTTCCCTCGAGCAAAACAATCGATCTTTACCCTTTTCCCGTTCATCCAGCCGTTCTGTGAGTCTGGCGGTACAACTTTTAGCTGTAGCTTAGCATAGATCATTGAATCGGATTAGACCATTGGCATCTCGCCCGCTTAGAAGTGACTACGATTTCCGGAATTTTTCCCATTTAAAACTTATCTCTTCTCAAGTTTGAAAGTGCAATAAGACCGACGGAAAATGAAACGTGGCGATTTTCTAGGCTGATTTTACCCGGAACTATACTCTCATTCTGGCGTAATAATCAAGGAAAGTTGCAAAGGTACCATGGGCGCAGTGATATTACGCGCCTCAAAGTATAGTCCCGGTATACCACCGGTAATAGCAGGTAATCACGTTGGTTGTATTGCCGGAAGAAGCCTACAGGGACTATTGAGGCGCTGCGTCATATCACTGCACCCATGGATCACAATCACTTAGAGAAAGTCTTTTCCATTTACATGAAAAAGATCTGTTCCAACTTTTTGCCATGGCTCAGTCGGCATTTCTGGGATCAACATTGGCTCTTTGGCTTGCTTGTATCTGTGTCTTTGGCATGTATCACACTTACTAATCAGTGTCTCAATGTCTCTGTTTATACCTGGCCAGTAGACCGCTTCCCGTGCTCTTGCTCTGCATTTTTCTATGCCAAGGTGCCCCTCGTGGATTCTGTTGAGCATATCTTGCCGCATAGATGCTGGGATGATGATCCTATTTTGTCTCAGCAGTAGGCCGTTTGCCACACTCAGTTCTGCCCGGATGGAATAGCATTGTGGGAGTGTGCCTTTTGTCCACCCTTTTTGGAGTTTTGCTGCCACTGCCTGCAGTGTCTCATCTTGTTCAGTTTCCTGTGCAATCTTCTTGAGCTGCATGTCTGACACTGGGAGAGAAGAGACAATTAAGTTTACATGCCTTTCAACTTCTTTTGACGATTTTGTTTGTTCCTTCCTTGATTGTGCAGCTGCTTGGGGCGGTGCGGGTCCTCACGTCAGCCAGGACTATGTATTTCCCTGGCGTGTGATTTAGATCCATGTCATATCTTTGTAACCTCATCATCATACGTTGTATCCTGGGAGACATGTCATTCAGGTTATTTTTGTAGATAGAGATGAGTGGTTGGTGATCTGTTTCTGATGTGAAAGTAGGTAGCCCATATATGTATCCATGAAACTTCTCGCATCCAAACACTAAACCCAGAGTCTCTTTTTCAATTTGGGTATACTTCATTTCCGTCTCCGTCATTGATCTTGACGCATACGCCACTGGTCGCCAATGGCCATCGTTGTCAGCCTGGAGCAACACTGCGCCCAATCCGTCTTTGGATGCATCTGTGGAGACTTTTGTTTTGTGAGAGGGATCAAAGAAGGTAAGCACTGGTTCTCTGGTAAGTGTCTCTTTGAGCTTCGCCCATTCTTTGTTGTGTCTGTCAGTGCACTCAAACCCTCTGTCTTTTTGCAGCAGACCTCTGATTGCAACTGTTTTTGCGGATAGATTTGGAATAAACTAACTACAGTTATTACACTTGTTCTGTTGTTCTTAGGTAAAGCTCCATCTAATCTAGTAACCAAACATCACCACCTAGTGGTCATAACATAAATATCATTAATGGACCCACACGACAAATGCTGCTTTTTTCATGTTTGTGTAACCTGGATTATGTCTCCCTCTCTCTTCTAGAAGAGATCTATGCTGCTGACCTAAGTATAATATCTACAATATCTAAATCTAGGGTCTGTATCAAAAATCTTAGAACTAGGACCATACAGCTCAGAATTATCACAGGCTTACTCTGATTCACACTCACTGATCTTCTAGGTTTGGGAAAGGAGATTGGCAGTAGCAGACTCTGCAAATGAGCAAATACGACCTTCAACCCACAAGGACCACAGTGTTTATGAAGCAGAAAATTATCTGTATGTGAATATTCTATTCGGTTTCATTTACTTTCTGTTAAAGTAGGAATATCTTCATGTAAAAAAATTACCTCAAATATACCACAAAAAAAACAAAAAAATTAAACAACCAAAATGGATGTAAAACAAAAATAAAGTATTGCAATACCTCAATCAAATTAGAAATAGGCCATGTTTAACTTCATTGACATATCAAAATCATGAACATTCCTTTTGCTGTGCTTTTTCAAAACTAGAAAAAAAAAATGAAATAGAATGTGCATTCACTTTGCAAGAACAATATCAACTAGAAAATTCAAAATTCCCTTGAGGGAAATTTTGAAAGGGCACGGGTGATACTGCCGGAGTTTGTATTATGATGAGATTCTTCAGAGGTTTCAAACAATTAATACCAGTAACATTATGATTTTGTAAGAATTTTGAAAGAACACGTCTAAAAAGAAAAGAAAAGCCATCAGTCAGTCTTCAAACACACCAGACTGCATTAACAAAATAATTAAACGATTATCAAGCCTAGTTTAATTTAAGACATTCCCTATTCGAAATCGCCATCTTTAATCACTATCTTCCCGCGTACCGCCATCTTAAACCACTGTTTCCTTAAATACAGGTTCACCGCTATCGAAACTCTTAGTCAACATCGAAAATTATTTATCTTTGTAGAATTCATATTGTGGCGAGCTACGGCAAGCACAGCGCAAAGAGATGAACTCTAGTTTTACAAGTCACTTTATTATGACACGGTCACAAGCTTACTTACCAAACCGTTATCAACAAAGTGGTAGGGGCATCACAAGATACCACAGTCAGTTGAGCAATGGTGCTCCCTGACTCATCCCAAAAACAACAGTCAACACAGTGAACATAATGAAACAGTGAACGTAAGGAACCAAACATGTCCTGAAGAATTGCCTCCAAACCCTATCTAATAGCAATAACATGTAATGCCGCAGAATGCCAGAATGTCGCAAAAGCAATGCATTCTGGGAAACACTCCCCCAACACGTTACAATATTTACGATTTCCGCAAGCAAGAGGTTAGGGCTTTGGATTTGTAACCGGAGGGTGGCCGGTTCGAACCCCGACCAGTGCGAACGGCTGAAGTGCCATTGAGCAAGGCACCTAACCCCTCACTGCTCCCCGAGCGCCGCCGCTGTTGCAGGCAGCTCACTGCATCGGGTTTAAGTGTGTGCTTCACCTCACTGTGTGTTTCAACATCACTGTGTTCTGAGTGTTCCACTAATTCACGATTGGGTTAAATGCAGAAGACCAAATTTCCCTCACGGGATCAAATGAGTAATTCTTCTTCTTCTTAAGAACAACTTGAACCGATATTACAAGAAAACTCAAAAGCATTAATGAACCTAATTTACGCAAAATAGAAACAACATTTAATTTGATTTGTGTCCGATAACGAGAGAGAGACGGAGAGAGAGAGCACTTTGGTAGAGAGACATAGAGTAAAAATAACATAGAGCGAGCGCCGGTCTCGATAAACCTAATTAATCAGAGAAATAAAACGTTATTTCCTGATTGTTTCACAGCGGTTACATTCAGCAGGTAGACACGCCCATGAACTGCACCTATCTGAATCACATTATCCAATGAAATGTATTACAGCTCTGTGTGTGAGCATAGTCAAGAAACCACGTCTACCACCAGTTCTCCAAGCAGCAGCAGCAGCAGCAGCGGCGAGAACATTCACACCAGTGGAAAGGACCAATAGGAGTCCTTTTGTATCACCGGAGGACGCGCACACACACGCATGCCCGCACACACATACGCAAGCACCCACACACGCACGCAAGCACGCGCAATGTCGACAGAGACGTCGAGGAAAAGAGCCATTTTCTGCCTCGGCACTGGCACTCCTATCAGAAAAAAAACAAGATCATCATCGCTGTACGGACTTCCTGAACGATTTGGTGTTTCTACAATGTTTCTAGAGTAAATATTTCGGAGACACTCGCAAGTTTAAAACAGGGCTCCGTTCTGCTTCTCTCGGAAAATATTTGTATTGGAGTAAATGAGGAGCAGAGACAGACTGGCCGCACTTAGAGCCTGCTAATTCAAATTCTGTAAATCTCTCCGATTTTTTGAGCACATTGTGAGAGACAGAACATGTTTGTCTACAAAGTTGGAAAAAAAACATGTGTGTACATTGTAAATTGTGGCCAGGAGCAGCGTGGAAAGATATATATTTTTTATTTTTTCCGGGGCTCTCTCCCACTCTAGCTGCACTCTGACACCAATTATTCCACGCAATACACACCCATTGTAATCTCATCATTTCTCCAAAAATGATCATGGTCATTGAACATTGATTGATCAAAAACTATATGACCTATCAAAACGTGGAAATATACACAGTAGACTTGTGTCTACTGTTTAAAGTTGAAATGGAGTCTCTAGGTGAAAGTATGCAGGAGCAGCAGACAGCAGTAGGCAGCACCAAAAGTCTTTCTTTTTTGACCTCCTCCCATGCATTCTCTATGGGAAAATATTCACAGTTTTTTGCAAATAACGTTGTGAAAAATTCATATTATTTTAAGAAATCGAATAGCACACCGATCCCGATGAAGACGCACAGTAGCGAATCAAAATTCATCTGGAAGAGGAATAATAATAATAATAAGAAAAAATCCACAGGATAACAATAGTCCTCGGTGTGATTGCCCCGTATTTGCAAAAAAAAGAACAAATGCATATCAAAATCCTAAATATTCCTTTTACTGTGCTTTTTCAAAACTAGAAAAAAAAGTGCATTCACTTTGCAAGAACAATAACAATGAAGTTCAGTAGGCCTATGTGCAAAAAAGAACAAATGCAGATATCTGGCAAGAAAGATGAGTCTGTTTGTGATCATTAATTATTATCACTGCATTAATGGCTGCAAAGAAGCTGTTTTGTGTTTTACATCTTTTCAAAATGGGGTTGCAGGCTTTATACTGCCACTCTCAAGTCATGTTCAATATTGAGCCTGGATCTGTACTTTGTTTTTAGTGAGGCAACAACAGAAAAGCCTATCTCACAGAGATAGGATGTGGCGAAGGGAAGCAGAATGCCCACAGCCCTCTGCCCTATGAGTGGATGCTCCCTCTCCTCACCAAGCCAGAATTCAGTCAGTGTCTGTGCTGTAAACCTCATCCTCAGGGTGGAGTCTGATGTCATCTCAATAAACTGGTCCTCTTCAGCAGAGCTGAAATCAGCAGGTGCTGCTGCATTGAATGGATCTCTAAGCCAGTCATACTGAGCACTGTTGTCTGGGAGGTATTTTTTAAAGAATCCTCTCAGAGAAGAGATGTGCTCTTTGAGATATGGAATCACTGGTGGCGCAAGAGTCACTCATTTCAGCAAATTCACTCAGATTCTCAAATAAATCAGTGTTTGCTTGATCAAGTCGCCTACCCCACATCTCCAGCTTTCGAGTGAATGCCCTGATCTTGTCTGCCAGGTGTGGAAGGTGCTTGTCTCTGCCTTGAAGCTGAAGATTTAATTCATTCAGCATCCCAAATATATCGCTGAGATAGGCCAGTTTCATAAGAAATTGTCATCATTAAACTTGCTGGCAATGTCATATAGCCCGGTCCAACCAGATTGTCCGATTGTCCGAGAGACAGCTTGGGTAATATGGCGGCACGCACGAGTGCAGCGGCTTACGGCTCTCTAGTTTGGTGCTCAGTATGGCTGTTTTTCGTATGTGTGAGTATTGTGTTGGAGCAATGCAAAGCAAATTATGTCTACAGTCGTCAGGAACTCATAAACTGCGGATTACAGCTCAATGGAGTTATTACTCAGGACTTCCATCGAACTAACAACATCCCCAAGGCTATAGCTAGACCACCGGGCTCTCCCTGGATTGTTGTCGGCTCTGTCAAACAGCAGAGGCGGCGGAGGGAGAGGAAGCAGAAGCGGGGCTGCAGAGCTGGATTACTTGCCAGGCTACGAAAACGACCGCACAAGCCACCGCTACCAATCATATTTCTGTCCAATGCCAGGTCCTTCCTCAACAAAATGGACAAGATGGAACTGCTGCTGGCGAAAAACAACTTTATGCGAGACTTCTGTGTGCTAGTGATAACGGAAACCTGGCTTCACCCGGCTATCCCCGACGCTGCGGTACAGCTGGCGGGTCGCACAACCCACCGACAGGAACGTAGCAAAGTATCCGGTAAGACAAGAGGAGGAGGACTGTGTGTACACGTGCACAACACCTGGGGTTCGAACAGCAGGATTAAACACAGCCATTGCTCTCCCGACATCGAGGCTATGTCAGTCATTTTCAGACCGTTTTACCTACCGAGGGAACTGACTGTTGTGATTGTCACGGCTGTATACATACCCCCAGATGCTAATGTTAGCTCAGCGCTAGCTCACCTGCACTCCACCATAAACAGACAGCTGCAGGCTCACCCTGATGGTGTTCACATCATAGCTGGAGACTTTAGCCAGGCAGGCTTAGGGACTGTACCACCAGAATTCACCCAGTATGTGAAATGTGCCTCCAGAGGCCAGAACACATTAGATCACGTTTATTCAAACATTAAGAAGGCATATAAAGCAGTTCCCTCCCCTCACCTAGGACTCTCAGACCATATTTCACTGCTTCTTTTCCCAGCATATACACCCTGCAGGAAGAGAGCTAGGCCTGTTGTAAAGACTATTAAAACCTGGCCGGAGGGGGCTCTAGCACAGCTACAAGACTGCTTTGAGTGAACCGTGTGGGACATATTTGCACAACCAGACTTGGATGAATACACCAAAACTGTGCTGTTCTACATTAAAGCTTGTGTGGACTCAGTCACTGTGAACAAGAAAGTCAGGATCTTTCCATACCAGAAACCATGGATGAACAAGACCGTACAGACTCATCTCAAAGCCCGTGATACTGCATTCAGGTCTGGGGATACAGCCAGGTACAGTTCAGCCAGAGCTGACCTGAAAAGGGCCATCAGGGAGGCGAAACAGGACTACAAGAAGAAAATAGAGGACCACTTCACAGACAACGACCAAAGGCGAGCATGGCAGGGAATAAAGAGCATCACAAACTACAAGGGCAGCAACTCCACGCTCTCCAACACCGATGCCTCGCTAGCAGATGAACTGAACTGTTTATTTGCTCGCTTCTAGGTCAAGAGTCCAACATCGGGTGTGCTGCCTTCACCTGCTCCCGGCACCTACCTACTCACAGTACAGGAGGATGATGTGACCCAAGGAAGGCTGCCGGCCCAGACGGAGTACCCGGGAAGGTGCTCAAGGAATGTGCTGACCAGCTTACTGCTGTCTTCACCAACATCTTCAATCTGTCCCTTGCCCAGGCCGCCATCCCATCCTGTCTGAAGACATCCACCATCATCCCGGTTCCAAAAAACCCCTCCCCCAACAGTCTGAATGACTATAGACCAGTTGCACTCACACCAGTAGTTATGAAGTGCTTTGAGAGGCTGGTATTAAAGCACATCAAAACCAGTCTCCCATCGACCCTGGATCCGCATCAGTTTGCCTACAGAGCGAACAGGTCGACGGATGATGCCATCTCCATAGCTCTTCATACAGCCCTAAACCATCTAGAGCACAGTGGAACATATGTGAGGATGCTCTTTGTAGATTACAGCTCAGCATTCAACACAATCATCCCACACATCCTCATCAGAAAGCAGTCTGACCTTGGCCTCTCCTCTCATATCTGCCGCTGGATTATGGACTTTTTAACCAACAGGCACCAATGTGTGAAGCTCGGTCCCCACAAATCCTCCACCCCACTCTCAGCACCGGCTCCCTAAGGACTGTGTGTTGAGCCCTCTGTTGTACTCATTGTATACCCATGACTGTAACCCCTCCTACCCCAGCAACACCATCATAATGTTCGCCGACAACACCACACCGGTCGGACTTATTACAGGAGGAGATGAGGCGGCCTACACATCTGAGGTCCAAAGACTAGTCCCATGGTGCACAGAAAACAACTTGTCTCTCAACACTGGGAAAACCAAAGAACTAATCATAGACTTCAGAAAGTGCAGAGCCGACCCCCTCCCTCTTTTCATCAACGGGGACCCTGTGGAGAGGGTACATAACTTTAAATTCCTGGGAACCCTGATCTCGGACCGACTCACATGGATGGACAACACCACAGCAGTGGTAAAGAAGGCATAACAGCGCCTGCATTTTCTTAGACTTCTCAAAAAAAAACAACTTGTCTGAGAAGCTGATGGTGCTCTTTTACTGCTCCTCCATAGAGAGCATCCTGGTGTACTGTGTGTCTGTATGGTATGCTGGATGCTCTGCAGCAGACAAAAACATATACAGAGATTGATCAACACAGCACAGAAGATCATTGGTTGTCCTCTACCCTCACTAGAGGAAACTGCCAACTCAAGACTGATCTCAAAAGCCACAAAAATCACACAGGACTGTTCTCACCCAGGTCACTCACTGTTTGAACTCCTGCCCTCAGGGAGACGTTATAGATGTCTAAAAACAGGGACAAGCAGGTTTAGGAATAGCTTCTTTCCTAAAGCAATATCAATTTTAAATGAAGTTAAACTTTTTTAATGATGCAGTTTGCACAGTTGTTACTCAGCACTTTATGCTCATTAGATTTATTTATTTATTTATTTATTATTACTTATTACACATGCTGCAGATGATGTGCCAAGGCTGGGGGATATTTGTAATGTTTGCAATGGATGGAGGGAAGATGTATTGGAGCATGTGCATGTGTGTGTGTGTGTGTGTTTTTGTATGGAGGAGAGTGTATTTTACAATGAATGGGTTGCAGGTTGGACTTTTTATTAAGTGTATATGTGTTGACGCACTTTACTAGAGTGGCTCTATGAATCTCATTGTATTCTAAATGCAACGACAATAAAGGCATTCATTCATTCATTCATGCATATTCTCCCCCTCCAAAAACACACAAATTTCCACTCTGAGCTCGAAGACTCATGACAACACTTTTCCTTGGGAGAGCCACCTGGCTCTCTGAGTGCGTTGATCCCATCTCATCAAAAAGTGTGGAGAACAGCCGTGCTTTCAGGGGTCTTGATTTGATGCAGTTGACCACTCTAATAACATCAGTCAGCACATCATTTAATTCAGGGCTCATCTGCCTTGATGCGAGCGCTTCTCTGTGTATGACACAGTGCGTCCATTGCGCATTTGGCAAGACCCGCTTGATTAGTGCCTGCAATCCCTGCTTTTTCCCAGCCATGGTCTGTGCACCATCCGTGCAAATGCCAATGTAGTAGCACTTTCCACAATAAAAAAATAAGTGGTACTTATCAGGGGGGGCTCAGTAGGGTTTCGATGCGTGTCCACAAAAAACGTCAATCACTGCATGCCATCATCTTTATGCTTGTTTATTCCAAGGACTCAAGGTTTCATTTAACTCAAAACAAACATTTCATTTACTCACGATCGAAAAGATTGCTGCGTGAGGCTCCCCCGGATTCTCAATGCTGAACTTCTCAATGCTTCCACCGTCTTCGTGAGTAGCAGTCTTCCTTGCTGAAGAGACCAGGGGGAAGCAATGGCTTTTTCTTAAGTAGCAACAAATGATTTGGCGTTAAGGCCTCTATATCGCCTGTGTCCTCAGATGTTGTGGTTATAGGCCTATAATTTATTATGGCCTCCACCTCGCATAACAGTTTGTAGGCACTCGTCGTCCATCGTTTGTTCACCAAGCACTGACTTTAAAATCCTCTTTATCAATCTCACTTGGCTCTCCCATATTCCACCAAAATGTGGTCCAGCAGGTGGATTAAAGATCCAACGAATCCCTCTTTCTGCCAAGGTGTTTGTGATCTTTGTCTGATCCATTTCTCTTATGGCAGCTCTGAGCTCTCTCTCGGCCCCTACTAGGTTCGTGCCGTTGTCAGATATGATGAGGTCCACCTGTCCTCTTCTACACATGAAGTGTCGAATAGCGTTGATGCACAAACTTGTGTCGAGAGTGTGAGAGACTTCAATGTGCAGGGCACGCGTTATCAAACAAGTAAACAGTACTCCATATCTTTTAACGATGGTGCGACCTCTTTTGACCTCTATGGGCCCAAAATAATCCATTCCTACATGTGTGAAGGGGGGTTTATCAGGTGTCAGCCGATCCACATGTAGGTCTGCCATTTTTTGTTCTTGAGCTCTTGAATTATATTTTCTGCAAACAACACAATGAAATATAACTTTTCTCACTGCTGCGTTCGCTGCAGGTATCCAGTACCGCTGACGAAGGTGAGAAAGCATGAAGTTCCCGCCAGAATGTCCAGTTTTGTCATGAATGTCCTGTAACAACAGGTTAGTAGCATGGAGACCTTTTGGCATTATTATGGGATGCTTTGAACTTTCAGGCATAGCTGATTTGTTTAACCATCCCCCAACTCTGAGCAGGCCATCCTGAAGACGAGGATCCAATCTATAGATGGAGCCGTTTCTTTTTGGCACTTGCCTTCCTTTCTCCAAAGCTGAGATTTCTGCATGGAAGCTGGAACGTTGACAGTACTGAACGACTGCCGTTTCTGCTCTGTTCAGCTCATCTACAGTCAGCGGTCCTTGAAGGGGGGAAGTGGCTTTTACTGTATTTCTTCCTTTGTGTGCTTTTGAAACCAGAAAACCTTTTATTCTCAGCAACCAGGCAACGGCCCGTTTCAAGCGCCACCAGCTGGAGTAATAGTTTATTAACTTCTCCACTGTACACATGTCCACAGTGACTGCTGAGAACACCAAAACGGTTTTTCTCACCTCTGGATCATCCTCACCAAGGCCCAAATCTTCATGCTTGTCTGTCTGTTTCACATTGGCATCTTGTAAGAAGACTGGCCCTAGTGTCCATGTTTGATTGGCCAAGAGCTGTTCCACTGTGAGTCCCCGTGAGGCACAATCAGCTGGGTTTTCAGAGGTGTTTACAAAGTTCCACTGTTCCACATTTGTTGCTTCTTTAATGACTGTAATTATGTTAGCAACAAAGGTTTTCAGTCTCAGTGCTTCATTTGCTATTGCGCTATCTGTCCAAAATGCTGAGGCTTGAAGGTCAAACTGGAGCTCTTTTCTAATCATCTTATCAATGTTTACAGCCATCACCGCCGCAGTGAGCTCCAGTCGTGGGATGGTAGTTTGTTTCAGCGGGGCGACTCTAGCCTTACCCATCATGAAGGCACAGTGAACATGACTATTCTTATTTGTCAGCTTCAGGTATGACACTGCTCCATAGCCACTCTCACTGGCATCTGAAAAGTGGTTGAGCTGGGCTGTGGCAATCAGACCAAAGCCACTTGGCTTGATGCACCTTGCTATCGGGAAGTGGGCTACTTGAGGCAATTGGTCTGTCCAGTTGTTCCAGTCATGCAACAGGTGCTGAGGAATTTCTTCGTCCCAGGTAATTTTCTCTTTGCAGAGTTTTTGCAGTATGGATTTTGCAGGGAGTATCACTGGGGCAAGAAACCCAAGCGGGTCATATATGGAACTGACCACAGAAAGAACTGCTCTCCTTGTGTTTGGCTTCTCTTTCAGGGAAACACTGAACTTGAAAGAGTCTGAGTTTTCACAACACAACACCCCAAGAGCTCTTTCTATAGGGAGAGCATCTTTAGCAAGATCCAATGCCTTCACCTCTTTTGCTTTGTCGCTCTCAGGCACCGACCTCAAGAGTGCACGGCTGTTAGTCGTCCGTTTGGAAAGCTTGAAGCCTCCTGCTGCACATAGTGTGGTGAGATCTTTTCTTAATTCTATGGCAGCCTTCTCAGTGCCGACTGACTTTAAGCAGTCATCAACGTAGAAGTTTCTCATTATTGTTTCCACGGCTTCCGGCGGTGACCTTGTCCTGTTGTCCTCTGCGGTTTTGCGCAGGGCAAAGTTTGCACAGCTGGCAGATGAGGTGGCCCCAAAGAGATGAACCACTACTTTGTGTTCGGCTATCTCTTGGGTCAAATCCCCACCTGGCCACCACAAAAAACGCAGATGGTCAGTATCCTCCTCAGGGACTCTCACCTGATGGTATATGGCTTCTATGTCGGCCATCATAGCCACTCTTTCCTCTCTGAAGCGGGTGAGTACGCCAATGAGTGTGTTAGTTAAATCTGGGCCTTGAAGTAGCCTTTGGTTAAGAGACACACTCTGGTAACTTGCAGCACAGTCAAACACAACGCAAAGTTTTTTTTATTTCGTGGATGGTATACACCATGATGTGGTATATACCAAGCTGTGCCACACTGCCCCTTTAACTGTGTTTCTGGGATCTTGACTGCGTATCCTTTATTCAACATGTCTGCTATGCAGTCAGAATATTCTTTGTGAAATTCAGGATTCTTGCTGAGCTTTTTCTTAAAGGCAAGTGCACGCTGAACTGCTGCATCACGGTTGTTCGGCATGTTGATCCCAGATTCTTTAATTGGCAGCTTGATGTAATAGCGTCCCTCTTTGAACTTCACAGACTTTGAAACAGACTCCATGAACCTTTTGTCCTCAATTGACATTTCCACCTTTTCATCACATGTGCGCTCAGGAAAGTCAACATTGTACTGTTGCAGCAGCATTTTTTCTATGTTTTCCATTGCTATTCGAATGACTGTGACAGCCTGCTGCTCTCCTTCCACATGTGTCCTGATTGGTCCATTAACTGGCCATCCTAAAATTGTTTTGACAGCGTATGGTCCATTCTTTTGACTGTGAATCACTCTCCAAGGCTCAAAGACTTCAGGAGTGTCGTTACCAATAAGCAGCCCTACATCAGCGTCAATGTGTGGCAGCTTCACATGTTTCAGGTAAGACCCTTTGTCAATGTCTTTTTGGTGAGGGATGTTTTCCTTTCCAACTGGAATCCTGGTTTGTACAAACACCTTTGAGAGAGTCACATATTTGTTTTCATTAATTCCACCAAATTCCAAGTTTCTTACAAGACAGCCTTTTATGTGTTTGGTTGAATTCATAGTGCTTAAAACTATTTCTGTTTCTTTACCATGCAGGTTAAGCTGTTTGGCCAAAGCATCCGTACAAAAGGTTCCGGAGCTCCCCGGGTCCATGATTGCATAGGTCTCCACGATCTTTGTTCCAAGCTTTGCTTTGACATACACTGGAAGAATTGCCAGTATGCAACTGTCTCCGGCCCCAGTAGCGGGAGATGCTTCTTGATTCAAACTCACAAGTGCACTTGAAATTGTCTTCTGACCTTCAGTGTGTTCTGTCTGACAACTTGTGTTGGTTTGCTTGACAACATTTCCTTTCTTGTAAATGTGCAACAAGCTTGGGTGTTTTTGTGAGCACACTTGACAAGTCATTCTTCTGTTGCAATCTTTGCTAAGATGCCCCTTTAATAAACAACCAAAACATATGCCATTTCTTCTCAAAAAGTCCAACTTGTCTTTGTGAGAATTGTCTATGAGGTGGTGACACTCAGCCATTGTGTGATTTTTCCTGCAATACAGGCATTGCCTGACGAGGGCGCTGTTGTTACATGATGTGGTGGTCCTGCTGTTTGCATTGACAGCTTCATTGCACAATGACACACTGGTGGCAAAACTGCTTCCTCTTGGTTTGTCTTTTCTTGCCATTTTTACAGTAACGGGCATTTTCTTTTCTTTTCCTTCACCTGCTATTCCCTGCAGGTCACCAAAGAGGGGGTCATTTGCAATTCTTGCCTCTTTGTCCACAAAAGTTACCAAATCCCCAAACTTTACACGGTTTCGTTTTCTCTCTGTGATTTCAAAGGCCGCGGCTCTCCATTTCTCTCTCATTTTATATGGGAGTTTTGTGATCACCATTCTCATATTGGCTGGGTTGTCTAACTCCTCCATATAATCAACTTCTCTATTGCAAGAGGTCACGAGAAAAAGTGAGAAACTGTGGATGGTTTTGGCATCCTCAGATTTAATTTGCGGCCAGTTTAACAATTTATTAATCAAGGCTGTTGCAATCTTAAGAGGGTTTCCATAACGGTCCTCCAGCAGGCGCACCGCTTCTCCATAGCCCCGGCCAGCGCTCATATGCTGGCAACTTTTCACCAGATCGTGTGGCTCACCTCTTGTAAACTGCTCTAAGAAGAAGAGCTTGTCTGCATTGTTGTCCGTTTTTGAATCAACAACATGTTCAAACGCTTTCAAAAAGGATCTGAAATCAAGCGGCTCACCACTAAACACAGGCACATCACGATGAGGTAAGCGAGTTGATTGTTGCTGTTTAACAAGCATTTCTGTTATATCTGTTTGTCTTCTGTTAACATCACACAATTCATTGTTTGGGTTTGTTATTTGTCGATGACCAGTGGTGGGCGCATGTGTTGTGATTGTTTCATGTGGCTTTCTTACTTTGGGTCTGGCTCCAAATGACAGGACTGGAGCGGTGGCTTGTGTGGGATTTGCGGAGGGGATTATTAAATTTGTTACACTTTGCACATCAACATTCTTTTGAACACGTGAAACAACTGCTTCATCAAAATATTCAGTCATGCCATCAACAGGTTCAGAAACACCATGCTCTTCATACACTTTTATTTTTGCTTTAGACACCGCCAGTGCAGTTTGAATTTCTAGCTCCTCCTTCTCAGCTGCGAGCATTGTTTCCTTCAGAGCCAAGGCTTGCTTTTGTTTCAATGCGGCTGCCTGTGCCTCCAAGGCTGCTCTGCGCGTTTCCTCCTTGATGCGAGCTGAGGCTGCTGATGACGCACTGGAGCGCGCCCGGCCCGAGCGCGCACTGGCCGACACTGCTGAGGTCGGCTTTAACACGTTAGACACACTGTCCAACGGAGACACCTCTTTCTGTTCATTGGCAGCCTTGTCGCTGTGAGGTTTTGCCATAGCCTCTTCGCACCACATATCCACCCTTTGAATGAACTCAAATTTCTGAAGCTTTGGCTGATACCATTCCTCCTGGTCAGCGCTCAATTCATCCATGCGTAAACGTTTTACCACAGAACTGTTGAGCTGTTTGAACGCCTCCAACACAACATTGAAATCCTTCTTCTTTATTTGTATTACTTCATAATTTGCATCCTTTCCCAAAAGATCATCAATCTGATTTAATTTTAAGGTGAGCAGCCTTAGTTTCGTTCTCCTTGCACCAATGTTTTGAAACAATTTATCCTCCTCGCTTTTCTCCGCGAGTCCAACACTAGCAGTTTCCTTTTCATCCGTCATATTTTTATTTCATCAAAGGGGAGGGGGCATTGAAGTTGTTACTTTGTGTCTTTACAACATCCTTTGATTCATTCATTCATACGCGGAAGCGGCGATCACGGCTTCCACACATAAGCGTCCAAATACTCCTCGGCAGCAGTTAATTCTCACTGGCTCTTTTCGATTTATTGTAGTAGCACTTTCCACAATAAAAAATTAAGTTGTACTTATCAGGGGGGGCTCAGTAGGGTTTCGATGTGTGTCCACAAAAAACGTCAATCACTGCATGCCGTCATCTTTATGCTTGTTTATTCCAAGGACTCAAGGTTTCATTTAACTCAAAACAAACATTTAATTTACTCACGATCGAAAAGATTGCTGCGTGAGGCTCCCCCGGATTCTCAATGCTGAACTAAATCACCCACTAACACATATCACCTGTGCCTCTACCTGGCTCACCGTGGCCAAACCCACCTCCCTCCTACTCCGCCCACGAGCGCAGGAAACAACACCTAGGCAGCATAATGCAGTCTATACACGCCAATACAGTTATCCCATTTCAGTCCATGTTCTGTCAGGTAAATGTCAAGAAGCTTAAAGAGCTCATCAGCTGTCGCTCTGCTTCTTATGTACTTGTAAAACAGCAAATCCTCATACAGTGACTCAGACGTAACAAAGCGCACATACGCAACAGAAAAACCACGATGCATTTAAGGAACCCGGTATTTTGTAGTGCTCTAAATTTAATGGGGGTTGTATATACCCACAGTCTTAGGTGTTCCAGTGTTCCTCTTTGAGAGATGAATAACGGCAAGTGCCACCTGCTGGTAGGGAGGGTCATCTCCTGTCACGCAGGTGCAGAATGTAGGTGCTCATTGGCTGTGAAAAAGTGCAAATTTTTGGAAAAGACACAGGGGGCCTTCATCACGGCAAGTTCTTTAAAATCCTTAGCCTAAAGGTCTGCGGTCTGTTGTCTGAGTCGGCATTATGGGTCTGCAGTGTGGATCAATACAATCTCTATAGTTGTGTGGTCTGTATCTGCAATCCAGGTCTGGAGTCTGGGAGCCCTGTGGGGGGTGCTCCGGGAGTATGGGATACCGGGCCCGCTGATACGGGCCGTCGGGTCCCTGTACTCCCGGTGCCAGAGCTTGGTCTGCATTGCCGGCAGTAAGTCGAGCCTGTTTCCGGTGAGGGTTGGCTTCCGCCAGGGCTGCCCTTTGTCACCAATTCTGTTCACAACTTTTATGGACAGAATTTCTAGGCGCAGCCAGGGCGTTGAGGGGTTACGGTTCGGTGGCCTCAGGATTGCGTCGCTGCTTTTTGCGGATGATCTGGTCCTGTTGGCTTCATCGGGCCGTGACCTTCAGTTCTCACTGGAGCGGTTCGCAGCCGAATGCGAAGCGGCTGGGATGAGGATCAGCACCTCCAAATCCGAGGCCATGGTTCTCAGCCGGAAAAGGGTGGAGTGCACTCTCCGGGTCGGGGAGGAGATCCTGCCTCAAGTGGAGGAGTTCAAGTATCTCGGGGTCTTGTTCACGAGTGAGGGGAGGATGGAGTGGGAGATTGACCGACGGATTGGTGCGGCGTCTGCAGTGATGCGGGCCCTGCACCGGTCCGTCGTGGTGAAGAAGGAGCTGAGCCGAAAGGCGAAGCTCTCGATTTACCGGTCAATCTACGTTCCTACCCTCACCTATGGTCACGAGCTGTGGGTAGTGACCGAAAGAACGAGATCGCGAATACAAGCGGCCGAAATGAGTTTCCTCCGCAGGGTGTCCGGGCTCTCCCTTAGAGATAGGGTGAGAAGCTCGGTCATCCGGGAGGGGCTCAGAGTAGAACCGCTGCTCCTCCGCGTCGAGAGGAGCCAGTTGCGGTGGCTCGGGCATCTAGTGAGGATGCCTCCCGGACGCCTCCCGGACGCCTCCCCTCCCCGCAACCGCCGAAGCCGCGCTCCGCTTGGCCCGCCGGTACCCATCAGCAGCCTCAGGAGTCCCACAGGCCAAAAAGGTCCGGTAGGACTCCTTCTTCAGCTTGACGGCATCCCTTACCGCTGGGGTCCACCAGCGGGTTTGGGGGTTGCCGCCGCGACAGGCACCGACGACCTTACGGCCACAGCTCCGGTCGGCCACTTCAACAATGGAGGTACGAAACAAGGTCCACTCGGACTCTATGTCCCCCGCCTCCCCCGGGGCATGGTTGAAGCTCTCCCGGAGGTGGGATTTGAAGCTCATTCTGACAGGAGATTCAGCCAGACGTTCCCAGCAGACCCTCACAGTACGTTTGGGTCTGCCAGGTCTGACCGGCATCTTCCCCCGCCATTGGAGCCAACTCGCCACCAGGTGGTGATCAGTTGACAGCTCCGCCCCTCTCTTCACCCGAGTGTCCAAGACATGCGGCCGCAAGTCCGACGATACAACCACAAAGTCGATCATCGAACTGCGGCCTAGGGTGTCCTGGTGCCAAGTGCACATGTGGACACCCTTATGCTTGAACATGGTGTTCGTTATGGACAATCCATGACGAGCACAGAAGTCCAACAACAAAACACCACTCGGGTTCAGATCAGGGGGGCCGTTCCTCCCAATCACGCCCCTCCAGGTCTCACTGTCATTGCCCACATGGGCGTTGAAGTCCCCCAGCAGAACAAGGGAGTCCCCAGAAGGAGCACTTTCCAACACCCCCCCTAAGGACTCAAGAAAGGGTGGGTACTCTGAACTGCCGTTCGGTGCATAAGCACAAATGACAGTCAGGACCCGTCCCCCCACCCGAAGGCGGAGGGAGGCTACCCTCTTGTCTACGGGGGTGAACCCCAACGTACAGGCACCAAGCCGGGGGGAAATAAGCATTCCCACCCCCGCTCGGCGCCTCTCCCCAGGGCCAACTCCAGAGTGGAAAAGAGTCCAACCCCTCTGAAGGACGCTGGTTCCAGAGCCCAAACTGTGTGTCGAGGTGAGGCCGACTATATCTAGCCTGTACCTCTCAGCCTCGCACACCAGCTCCGGCTCCTTCCCCGCCAGAGAGGTGACGTTCCACGTCCCCAGAGCTAGCTTCTGCAGCCGAGGGTCGGACCGCCCAGGTCCCCGCCTCCTGCTGCCGCCCTGCTCACATCGCACCCGACCCCTTTGGCCCCTCCCACGGGTGGTGAACCCATGGGAAGAGGGACCTGCATCGTTCCTTCGGGCTGTGCCCGACCGAGCCCCGCGGGCGTAGACCCGGCCACCAGGCGCTCGCCAACGGGCCCTTCCCCCAGGCCTGGCTCCAGGGGGGGGGGCCCCGGTGACCCACGTCCGGGCAAGGGAATCTCAGTACCAAAGATCTTTTTCTTCATCAGGGTTTCTTTTGAGCCACTCTTCGTCTGGACCCTCGCCTAGGACCTGCTTGCCTTGGGTGACCCTACCAGGGGCATGAAGCCCCCGACAATATAGCCCCCAGGGTTATTGGGACACGCAAACCCCTCCACCACGTTAAGGTGGCAGCTCATGGAGGGGAGAGAGGAAAGATGTTAAGGATATACAGTATGTCTGTGAGCTTAAGCGTCTCTATCACTGATTGTACTTCACTGGTGTAATGGCAATTTCATTTTATTTGTCTTAACCATTTGAGACGCCCAACCTTTTCCCCTTCCTCAATTTAATTGTCTTAACCATTGAGATGCCCAACATTTCCCCTTCCTAATCAAATTGTTTTGTGGGATGTCTAGACTTAACTTTGCACCTAAATGCAAAATCAGGATATGCAGGAAATGCAGGACACCCTAGGTGTAAATCACATCGACAGGGGGTCGGCTCCTACAGCAGACAAAGGGTGTGAAAACCTCCCTGGGGGACTGGCTCCTGCAGCAGACAAATGGATGTAAAGCATAGTCTAGGGGGTGTTCCAGGGGGTGTTCCTCAGGTATAAATCTTTAGGTATCCACATGCTCGGGGTCTTTCTTCATCTTTCACCGCTCGCGTGTTGATTGACCTTTTCTTTGCAAAGAAAATAAAACCTTGTCGGCTGGCAGAAGTCTCTATTTCATTCTTCACCAGCAGCTGAGAAAATTTCCACAACACTGCAACACACATCATTCTGCAGGGAGATCTCACTAATGAATGCAGTAAGCATGAGTACAACAAGCGGTTGTAGGCCTTTGCATCGGTAGAAAAGTGCAATTAATCACAATTTGCATTCATGAAAGTAAGGGATACTACAAGGTGTAATGTTAGAATATTCCTCCACTTTGTGTCGTTTCTTGCTTTCAGAAACCTGATGTTGGTTTTCACAGTACTACCATGCCCCCTTGTGTTAAAACATATTTTAGTTTAAAATTTAATCCAAAATTTGTGTTTTAAACATGGTAATGTCTTATAGTAATCTGTAACCTTTTGCAGTTTGATGAAAAAAAATAGTTCAGTAATATTAAAATATAAGTATACCATATTAGTATACAGTCTGTCTGACTGGGCAGACAATTGAAATGCATGGCCATGAGTTAAGCTTCTCGAACACCCAAATATGTAAGGGATAATGTACTGAAAATACTGAGAATATAAAACATATCTTTTGTATTTATTACAAATTTACTTGACTGCTCCTACAAAAATATAGTTGGTTAGAGTTTGTAAGTGTCCATTGCAATGTATACTCAGTTGCCTTCTTTTTTTTCTTTTTTTTAATAAGATTATTTTAATTTGATAGACACAGTAGAGGCTGGACAGGAGGGCATGGTGGAGAGAGGGGAAGACATGCAGCAAATGACTACAGGCTGGAGACAAACCTGGTTTGCAGACAGGGACTAAGCCTTAATTGCAGTGCTCTACCTGGTGAGCAGGGGGCTAAACACATAAATGTATGTGTGCAGAGCACTATACAAAGTTTATTTGCACTGTGATGAAAAGACTTTTACATTTCTCTCACCTGGTGCACGGCCGCCACGTTCTGATCAGAACAGCCGCTGCTGATGCTCTGTGTCAGCAGCGGCATAAACAAACAGTGGAGTGTGCTCCTGTGTCCTCCGCTGGGCAGTGGCCGGGTTCTGGTGGTGGCCTAATCAGAACCTGCTCAGTCTAAGAGCTTTGCATATTGTGGGCACTCAGAACTCTTTGGGTGGACCTCATGTCTCGCGCGACCGTCGCCAAGAAGAGTGGCAGTTAAATCCGACATTGTAAGAGCGATTTGACAGAGGTTTGGGATGGCTCGGGTGAATCTGTTGGCGTCTACAGAGGACACCACTGCAGGGTGTGGTTCCCTCTCAGCATGGTCCTCTGTTGGGGGCCTATGGCACGCAGGCCATGGTGCAGGCTCTCTCGTATGCGTTCTGATTCACCCTCTTCTGGAGCGGATCAGACAGGAGGAACCGGTGGCCCCAGAGAGTCGCACAGTCGCATGGTGCACATGCAGGATCTCACCAGCGAATCGTTGACTCTGCGGGGCACAGGGTTGCTTGTAGCAGTTATCAGCACTATTCAGAGTGACCGTGTGCCTTCCACCTCCTCTATACAGTTGTAACCTTTCTTTCAGTCTTTTCAGGTTCTGTCCAATCAACTAGGTTCAAATTAGGAGATTGGCAGTAGCACTGAGCAAGAGAGCAATTGATCTCCAGCCCACAGAACACACAACACAGAGTTGGCCTACTGGTATTTAATGTATATATTCAGATGTACAGTTCTTTAAATTCACAGTATAAAATTAAATTAGCTGACCAGGTACTGATGTAGAAATTAATAAAGATAAAATAACAAAAATATGTTCTTTCCCCTTTAGTTTATTCATTGTCCTTCAGGGATCCTCTAATGAGAAACAGTTATTTAAGTCCTTGGTCAGTTTGATCTTCTTAGAAAAAAGTAGAAAAAAAAAAGAAAAAAAAATTCTGAGGTCTCAGAAAAAACTAAAATGTACTATCCTCAGGACTGAGCCTTGTCCTGCCCCACCGAAGTCCACATGGGTCCCGTTGAACCAAGAGCCTCCACGTGGCAATGGCGGACGATGTGGATCACAGTCGATCGGAAGACAGACAGACAGAGAGACATACTTTAATGAGGGAAATTGCATCAAGAACTTGTCCCTAAAAAAAAACCCAGCCTGCATAATATGCAGCGCAATTATTTATGAAATTAAAGAACTTTTCAGTGCACATTAAACAATGCATCTTAATCACAGAAATATAAATATCTCAACACAGAAAATATGAAACACATGAAATCTGAGGTACGGCGACAGCTACGGCGCTGTGCTCGGCCAAATTAGCAGGTCGCAGCTGAGCTAACAGCTCGGTAAAGTGCTAAAGAACGGTAACACAATAAAAACATATCACACAAAAGAACATGTCTCGGTACCATTAAGCATGTATTCACTATTCTGACTGGCTTTTTCTTTCGTAATGAACCAGAATGATACTAGCCATTAGCTAATCAAGCTAATGGTGCAGATAACTCACCAGAATAGTTCAGAAAGTACGGAACACTCGGTCGGAGTCGCTCCCGTGATTGACTTCACTTCCACCAAGAGGCACCTGGCTGCAGACCTCCACTGTCAGAACTCCTCCACTGTCAGGACACCTCCACTGTCAGGACGGGAAGTGAGGACACTTTTTAGTTGGGGGGATGCAAATTGCCTAATGTTACATGTCAGTTTGGGTTGTCGTTTTGAAGCTAAGTTGGATAACGTCAAATTTAACTTTCCCCAATGGTGGTTAGCATCAACACCTTCAATTCTCAGGGATAATTAACTCTTCAGTGCATAATGTAAAGTAACTGTGTGCATTTGTTTGTATGTAACGTTAACGGTATAAAACATTTTAGTAAACTCTCCTTGCATTAGCTGGGCATCGTCACAAAGTTGAAAATGTGTCTTTTTGAACTCAGAAACGTGATATGTGAGACAATCTACCAACAGATGCAACACACCATGATGTTTTGCCAGAGGTCTACTATCTTAATTGGTGATATCGCCTGTTTAAGTGCACAAGTGGAATTAAAATGTGGCAGGACTGCATGGCACATTTTTATTTTTTTATTTTGCCACCTCTGTTTTATACTACAGTATATAAACCAAACGAATAGTACCTGAAATTACTGAGAAGTAGCATGCTTCTGCACCATCAGTACTTTTATTTTTGATACTTGAGTATATTTTGCTTCTAACATAAGAATCACTCATTTACTCATTAGTAGTACTCAATAGCAGCTATGATACAGACATCTTTCCTTCTGTCTTTTCCATAGGACTCGGTTGAAGATCGAATTCTTCATGATTGCATACATGCAGCAGAGTGGGTTGAGGCCAACAAACAACTGTTCTCTGCCAAAGTGGACCTGCCTGATGTTCTGTGCATGGAGGAGGAGAAACGGGCTGAGGCTGCTCTGCAATATGGGAGGTTGTGGAAAAGGAAGACGATGAGCATGAAAAGGAAGCAATCCTGGAGCCCTTCAACTTCACGTTTTACTGCACTGAGGACATGTGGAAAATCTATAATGAAATAATGGACCAAAGAAACTATTTGGCCTATTGTGAATGTCACACAGATGAGTGACTTGTGTGTGAGAATAAAGGGCTACAAAACATATGATCATGTTGTGACTTGGTGTGTTTTTAATGTTTTCTCATTGATCAGTTAATAATTCACTTGGTTTATACTGTAGATAGCAATAGTTAGAGTAGTATTTAGTGGTACTTAGGTGTTCCAGCATCACAAGAACATAATTAGCATAGACAGACATAGAACCAACCATGAAAACGTGGTTAAGAATTAAAATACAGAAAAACAGAAAAGATAACAGATAAAGAATATATAGAAAAACAGCGTATTAAAGTTAAATTATAATGAAAAGGCAGTGAAGTACTGTATAGTACACAATAAAAATGTATAGGCCTAATAACTTAAAATAAAATGTTTGCACTGAGCAATGTTATTCCCGCCCTCCATTGTTTTCATTGATCAATATTTGACCTTCTCCTTTCAAGATCCTCAGCTTTATAGTAGGCTACAAATAGACAATTGAGCCCGAATCATATCACCCACCATTTGTTTTTCGTAATGACTAAGTTGTAAAATTATGTAGTGCAGTGTTTATAGTCTACATATATCACAATCATTAATGAGGAGTGTTTTGAAAAAGTCGAAGGCTAATGCTTCAACTGTCCAAATCAAACGCTTCATTTTTTTTCTTTGAATTAATACAGGTTATGGATGGCTTTTTGTCCTAGATTTGGACAGAATAAATAAAAATGCCCACGTTGGGGGATCATATAAGGAATTAATGGATTATATGTCACTAATTAATGTATTTGTGAGGAAAACGATTCAACCGGAAGTACATTCGCGATTTCACTTTGAAATGTACCCCGTGCATTTCCTGTCCTGACAGTGGAGGCGGCCTGAGAGTGGAGCCTGCAGGGGAACCGACCTCACAGTGGAGGTCTGCAGCCAGGTACGTCCTGAGAGTGGAGCCTGTGGGGGTAGTGACCTCACAGTGGAGGTCTGCAGCCAGGTTCGTCCTGAGAGTGGAGCCTGCGGGGGAACCGACCTCACAGTGGAGGTCTGCAGCCAGGTACGTCCTGAGAGTGGAGCCTGCGGGGGAACCGACCTCACAGTGGAGGTCTGCAGCCAGGTACGTCCTGAGAGTGGAGCCTGCGGGGGAACCGACCTCACAGTGGAGGTCTGCAGCCAGGTACGTCCTGAGAGTGGAGCCTGCGGGGGTAGTGACCTCACAGTGGAGGTCTGTAGCCAGGTACGGCCTGAGAGTGGAGCCTGCGGGGGTAGCGACCTCACAGTGGAGGTCTGCAGCCAGGTACGTCCTGAGAGTGGAGCCTGCGGGGGTAGCGACCTCACAGTGGAGGTCTGCAGCCAGGTACGTCCTGAGAGTGGAGCCTGCGGGGGTACCGACCTCACAGTGGAGGTCTGCAGCCAGGTACGTCCTGAGAGTGGAGCCTGCGGGGGTAGTGACCTCACAGTGGAGGTCTGCAGCCAGGACCTCTTGCTTCCACCAGGAGAGTATCTCTTCTCTCTCTTCTCTCACGCTTCTAAACAACAGTTCTATTACAACTTCTACAAAATATCATTCCATTTGGTCGTTGAACAAGGACACCCTGCTCCGTGGCTGTGTGACCTCTCTCCCTCCTTTTCTTTTCTCCTTCCTCACCTTCTCAAACACACCGCGAGCTGCAGGTGATGCATTCAGGTAAGCCCAGAAATTCCACCACCAGACGAGAAACAGCTACGACACAGGATTACCATGGTGCATTCAAGAGGTTTCTGGAAATCACAACACTTTGAATCTAACCAGGGTTACACAGTGAAGTGGGGCGTTTTCTCTTGCGGTGTGACAGCAATTATCCACTGTGAAAGTCTAAAGGCTTTGCACGTAGGCTGTGATGGTAACCCGGATTTTAGTCATCCCCTGGTCAAGAGATTCTTGTGTGGGGCTAGAGGTGTGAAACCTGTATCCCGTGTGCTTACACTACACTGGGATTCTGCCACTTTTTTCCTCATAAGTTATCAAGGGACCCTTTTGAGCCTGTCACTCAAGCCCCTTTGGATGCTTTATATTTTTAGATGGTGCTCTAATTGGCTTTGGTTTCTGCCAAACATGCTGGTGATTTGGTTGCTCTGTCTGCTAGCATGTTTGGTGAAATTTTCAGTGCACATGCGTGCACAGGACAGCCCCATGAATAAGGCTACGCCTAGATGGCTATACAACTAAGGTTTTAATAGCATATAACTATACTCCACATAGAGTACAGGGCAGTAGTTAAAAATCAAACAGACATAGACCATAGGGTAGTATTTTTTTTTGTAGTGGCCTGATATGCATATGACTATAGATTATATAGATGAGTCAAACAAACGCACCAGGAGAAACTCTCTTGTTTCTGTAATGTAGCACTTGAAGCAATTTTGATACATTGTATGTACTTGCATGATTCTTGCAATGTCTAGGTACTACCTTCATTGCTGAATGCACTATGTTGCTTAAAATCTATTTAGCGTCAGCTAAAAAATGATGGGAAAATTATGACAGGGCTAAAACAACGTGTGGAACGCGTGGAAGGAGATGCACAGACATTTCAAACTTCAGAGCTCTCAGAGCTGAACATTTTTAGGTTGGCAGCCCCTTGTTGTTAAGAACCAGGGGTAGGGCAGAGAGCCAGGTCATTTTGTGCCTTCGGATGGCGACTAAGAGAGCGTCTTGTGCTAAGGTCAGGCTAGACGGTATTTGGTCATGTCGGAGTACTTTGCTCATTGTTTGTTTTAATGTCTGGTTCGCCCTCTCTACTATTCCCTGACTTTAGGGTTGGTATACGGATCCGAACCGGTGTGTGATCCCTAATGCTGCTTCCACTTCTGCCACTAATTTGTTTGCGAAGTGCAACCCGTTGTCAGAGCATATCTTGTGGGGGTAGCCCCACCTCAGGATAATGTCTGTTACGAGAGCTTTTCCTACCACTGCGGCGTCTTCTCGCTTGGTGGGGAACGCTTTGACCCAGTGGGAACTATTGGTAGCGGTACTACTCAATGTGAGAACTGGCATCTGTCATTCGCCAAATGCTTCGGATGTCGAGTGTTACAGTTGTCACTGAAATCCGCAGGCAGTTCTCAAGACTTTTGTGCGTCAGTCGATTCCTCTCGTGGGTCTTTATTGCATTCATGGATGAGAAGGCAGACTTGCATGTATAAGTGGAAGGGAACATTGTCATATACGTCATATAACATATAAAACGCAAGGTTCTTAATTGTGCTGTACTCCTCTGAGCATGCCACCCAAAAGGCACTCACGGAGTCCGCAGATCTGAACGCATCTTTGACCAGAGAGGTTGTTGGAAATCAATTAACTCCATCACAAATTTAGCCTCATCCAACGAGGGGACGATTGTTTTGGCCAGGGAGAACAGTTCTTTGCTAGGTCGGGTGGTGAGATGGTCACGCACAAAAACAATGACTTCATTTGGGACAGAAAAGTCCTCCAACCTAGAAGCGAAATTGGCTCGGATTTGCTTGACGAAGTCTACCATTAGTCCCGTCACTTGTCTTGCCTGTGTTTAAAGAGTACTGAAATGTAGGAGCCTGCCAGTTGATATGTCAGACTAACAACCCCAGCTTGACGGTGAATGATTGGAGCTTTTCAACCATGTCCACGATGGTTTTGCCTTTTCCCTGTAGCTGCAGGTTAAGGACTTTTCGTCCTCTATACATGACTTTTCGTCCTCTACTGTATGAGGTGATCTGCTGCTGCCTTACTCTTGCTAGACATAAGGAACGCCTTCACCTCACCCAGTAGTGCACAGAAGTGGTCCAACGCTTTACCTTTGCTTAGCCAGCGCACGTCGTTGTGCAGCAGCAGGTCATCATGGGTGGCGTCCTCTGAATCTGCCACAAGCTGTCACGAGACGGCAGAGACGGCACAGGAAGGCACAGAGACGTTCCACCTGGAGGCCGCAGTCGTAGACGTCACAGTAGCCTGGGGTGGGGCCATCTCCCAGGGCCTGGGAAGGGCGGCCGGTAGGTGCTACCTACCTGGTCCGCTGTTTTTGCGGGGCAGGGCGGTGCCTCCCGAGATGGTGCGAGCGGGGCGGCCGATTCGAGGACGGGGTACATCGGGACATACGAGCGAGGTTTGGGTTGCGGTCCCTGGTTCCCTTTAAGGGGCACTGCCTTCTCCTCCGCTGGGGGGGTGGTTTTTGGCGGGCTGGGTAGGAAAAAGTTAGTGAATTCAACACTCCATCTAATTTCAAGTATTCAATTATTCCAGTTGTCAATACATTTCGATGGAGTGTTGAATTCACTAACCTTTTCCTTACACTTGTGAGTTTTGAAGAGGACTTTTACGAACTTATCCGGAAAGACGGAAGAGACGTCGTCGCAGCGGTAGCCTTAGCAACAGCTAGTTAAAGCTATCAGAAAAGTGTTCTTTTAAATAAACTCCTGGTGTACTTACCAACTTTAAAATGCCTCGTTTTGTGAGTACAGACCATATATGTACTACTACAGAAGTTGGGTAACAATCCATGCATTATTAGTAGAGTCATTGACGAGATGTAATAATAATAATAATTCATTATATTTATATAGCGCTTTTCAAGGACCCATGGAAGAGAGAAAAGAAGAAAAAGAAGAAAAAGAACATAATAGAGACATACTGGGGGGACAGTGATTGACATGGAGGAATGAAGCACAGGGGGGAGGGACAGGACACCGGTTATGGGTAGGGGAGGTTGAAGGCTTGGGAGAAGAGGTAGGTTTTTAAATGGGACTTCAATGACGGGAGTGAGGGGGAGTCGCGGACTGGTTGGGGGAGAGAGTTCCAGAGCCGGGGTGCAGAGCGGGAGAAGGCTCTGTCCCCAAAGGACTTAAGTTTGGACCTGGGTGTGATCAGGGAGAGACTGGAGGAGGATCGGAGGGCATGGGTGGGGCGGTGGGGGGTGAGGAGGTCAGACAGGTACGGGGGGGGCCAGGTAATGGAGGGCTTTGAAGGTGAGAAGAAGTGTTTTGAAGATGATGCGCTGTTTGATGGGGAGCCAGTGGAGAGAGTGGAGAACTGGGGTGATGTGCTGGTCGGACCGGGTGTGGGTAAGGAGGCGGGCGGCAGAGTTCTGGACCAGTTGGAGTCTATGGAGGGAATGGGAAGTGATGCCAGTGAGGAGGGAGTTGCAGTAGTCGAGGCGGGAGGAGATGAAGGCGTGGATGAGGGATTCGGCAGCAGGGGGAGAGAGGCAGTGTCTGATTTTGGCGATGCGACGGAGGTGGAAGTATGAGGTTTTGACGATAGAGCTGACATGGGGAGCGAAGGAGAGGGTAGGGTCCAGAATAACGCCAAGGTTGCGTGCCAGGGGGGAGGGAGTGATGGTTGAGGTGCCGATGTTGAGTGAGATGGGTCCGGTTTTGCTGAGGGTGGATTTGGTGCCAATGAGGAGGAGTTCTGTTTTGTCGCTGTTGAGTTGAAGGAAGTTGTGGGTCAGCCATGATTTTATTATAGAGATGCAGGTTTCGATGTGGGTGAGGGGTGGGTTTTGGGTGGGTTTGGTGCTGATATATATCTGGGTGTCGTCGGCGTAGCAATGAAAGTCCAGGTTGAGGTTGCGCATGATATGACCAAGGGGGAAGATGTAGCAGATGAAGAGGAGGGGTCCGAGGACTGAGCCTTGGGGGACCCCCTGCTTGACTGGGGAGAGGGTGGATGTGTGACCGGAGAGGGAGACGAACTGTTGCCTGTTGGTGAGGTATGAGGTGAGCCAGTCGAGTGCAGTGCCCTCAACACCCTGTTGGCGCAGCCTTTGAAGGAGGATAGAGTGGTTAACAGTGTCAAAGGCTGCGCTAAGGTCGAGGAGTAACAGGATGTTGAGGGCGCCGGAGTCTGCGGAGGTGAGGAGATCATTGATGACTTTGAGGAGGGCGGTTTCGGTGCTGTGAAGTGGGCGGAAACCAGACTGGAGGGGTTCATAGAGGTTATTGGACTGGAGATGGGTGTGGAGTTGGGTGGCGACAATGCGCTCAAGAGTTTTGGAGAGGAATGGGAGGTTGGAGATGGGGCGGTAGTTGGAGAGGTTGGCTGGGTCCAGGGTGGGCTTTTTGAGGATGGGGGTGATGGAGGTGAGTTGTAGGCAGTGGGAAAGTGACCAAGGGATAGAGACTGGTTGAAGAGGGTGGTGAGGTGGGGGAGGAGGGCAGGAAGGCAGGCCTTGGTTAAGGTTGTTGGGAGGGGGTCGAGGGAGCAGGTGGTTGTCTTTGATGCTGTGATGATGTCCTGGATGTGGGAGGAGTTGACAGGGGAGAAAGCAGCGAGCGGAGGGAAGGGCGGGAGGTCAGGGAAAAGGGGGAGGAGCGGTGGGGGGGAAGTGTGTGTGGCGGGGGAGTTGCTGATAGTGGCAGTCAGGGAGCTGTTGATTTGGGAGATTTTGTTGTTGAAAGCGAGGAGGAAGGAGTCACAGAGGTCGGGGGAGGAGGGTGGGTTGGTGGCCGGTGGCTGGAGCAGTTTGTTAACAGTGGAGAACAGGGTGCAGGGATTCCGGCCGATGTACCCACTGTACTGGCACTCCAGTACGAAGTCTTTCGGCTGATAACCCTAAACTTGATAAATATTGACCGTCGCTAAAAATGCATCCGAGGGGGTATTTAGCATTAGCACTATTGGTGTAAATTACCTCAGGGTGAATTTCACTCCAAACCATCACTTTAAGGCGGTATATCCACTTTACTACTCTATCTGTCTGACCTTCCTCCGTCATCGGTTCGGCCATACTGTTCTTAGGTTATACCTGCCACTACCGTCACGACAAGTTTATTCAAGTTTATTATCGTCTTTATACCTACTTCCTCTAGGTCCCCTCGCCCCTTTTTACCCACGATCGTCTGTCCCTCTGCAATCGCTATATATGTATGTCAGATTTTTATTGGTCCACCGTCGCGTTTTTTTTTTTTTGTGCCGAGGCCGCTGGTTATTTTCTTTACGCGTTTAACGGATTTACTATGCCGCCATCACGGTCCTTACTATGCCGCCATCACGGTCTTTACTGTGCCGCCATCACGGTCCTTACTATGCCGCCATCACAGTCTTTATTATGCTGCCATCATGGTTTTTATTATGCTGGTCTTTTTATTATGCCGCCATCATGGTCTTTTTACTGTGCCGCCATCACAGACTTTTTCCTATGCTTGGGTATGCATTAGGATATGATATATTTGATACGACCTTGTGTACAAACGACAGGATCCTTCACCTACCAACCGTATCTCCTCTCTACAATGACTGGGCTTAGTCTAAGTTAAACTCTGCATTAGCAGAATTGTCCTATGCAGGTTTGGTGTAACAGGTCCTGCTTACCTTGTTTCAGTTGGTTGCACCGAGGAGACACGGAGGAGTGATGTCGGGCCCAGCCGCCCTTCGTCGTTTCGGACTTCTTGTTCTGCCTTCGATTAAACCACGTCGGGGTCACCATTTGTTGTTAAATAAGAAGGCTCAGAACAATCTTTACTTACGAAGTCCGAAGGAATGAAATGAGATTTGACCACCAAATGAGTCTGAGTATTTATTACATTTTACATTTTACATAAATAAGGCACCTGATTTATCGCCTGGAGACACGATTTCAAGCTCCTCTTTCTGCTTGGTGATTTGACGTGTTGGGGGAGGGGGCGATTTTTCACAACACCCTGGTATTAGGGTATTTCAGAGCAAATGTAAAAAGAAAAAAGATAGAAAGAAAGTTAACTTAAACACCAGATGGCACTATAACACCACATCAATAGCAAATGTGATCATTCAGAGATACGCCCCATGCATATATGGATATACTGTGTGTTTCTTTGCAGCACACTCAGCTTGTTTGTCTGACATTTCAGCCAGTGTTTATACCAACAGCACAGTCTGTCCCTCCACTCTCCACCTCTCTGTTCTCAGGTAGCTACACACTAACTGCTT
>JAXIVH010000004.1:1111243-1116243 GCA_036785325.1 Urophycis tenuis
AGAGATGGGTGGAGATGGAGATGGAAGGAGGAGAGGAAAGATTGGTGGAAAGAAGATGGGAGGAAGAAGAGGAGTTTTGATAAGGGTGAGGAGATGGGCGCGAGCAACAGGTCTTGGACGTTAGGACCAGAGGAACACACAAAGCAACATTTTAACAGGTCCCTTTGAACCCAAATGGAGGCACTAGGGTTTAATATTGAAACAGTAGGCAATTTATAGGATGTTGCAGAATAAGCCCTACTTGATCTGCTAGGCTACAACAAACATATTAGGCCCATCTATCATCCACCTCTGTTTACTGACTTTGTTTGACTGTTATGGGACACAGCTAACATATGTGCAAGTTATTATGGCAGTTTATTAGGCCTATATATTTAATTTATTTATTTGTATTAATGTGAACTGATGTTTTTATCATGTGCTGTCACCTGACATTGAGTGGTCTGAAAGACACACAAAGTATGTATTATAGTATGTATATAGTAGGCTATGTAGTAGTATGTAAAGTATGTATTAAAGTATGTAGAAGTATTAATAAAGTGAACCAAAACAATTCACTGACTAAATGTCAGTGATGTCACTAAACAACACAACGGAATCTTAATAATATGCCTAATATAATAAGAATAACAACAACAACAACAACAACAATAATAATAATAATAATAATAATAATAATAATAATAATAATAATAATAAGAATAACAACAACAACAACAACAACAATAATAATAACAATAATAATAGTAACTATAAGAAGAAGAAGAAGAAGAAGAAGAAGAAGAAGAAGAAGAAGAAGAAGAAGAGAAGCAGAACAACAACAACTACATAAATAACATAAACAACAACATTAACTAGCCTATTAGAAATATACTAGGCTACTCTTCTTTAATTCCCCCATTTTGAAACTTTAAGGACGCAGCACAATTAAACTATGGCCATTTATCTATCGTCTGTCATGCACGGTTCATTTCAATAGAATTCTAATGAACTATTCTATTGAACTCTATTTTAACTTTCTGTACCAAGTTCTGAGAGCCCACAAAATACACCATATCCGCGTAATGCTATTGAGTCCACGAATTTTTGATATTTGTATAAATATACATACAAATCACCGAGGCATGCGCGTCATTTGGCCTATACACTCGTTTAGGTTACAGAGACAAACCATTAGTCCAATGCATTACCGTCTTATTTTTCTAGTTATTGTATAAATAATTTTTGCCTCCAAGTCTTTGAGTTAATTTATTATTTAAAGCAAACACAGTGAATGGTCTGTACGGCAGATGTCAGAGCGCAGTGTGAAGGGCCCATTATCCCGAATGCTGATCAAACATTGATGGGTGGCAGCTGTAGTACACTTTCTCCTATGACTGTTTCATCTCATTAGAGAGATCTTTATTCATTTATAATAACAACAACCATAATAATAATAATAATAATAATAATAATAATAATAATAATAATAATAATAATAATAAGAAGAAGAAGAAGAAGAAGAAGAAGAAGAAGAAGAAGAAGAAGAACAATTATATGTTTTTGTATACACTATAGGCCTTCGTGATTGTATGGTGTTGGAAGTGGTCAGATTAGAAGGATGGCTTGAAAAGTGTTTCATGTCGCGTTTATTAATATATTTATTATATGGAATTTGGTGTTTAAATATGGTATTATGTTATTTATGACTGTATTTATTTTGTAAACACCTTTACTAAAATCTAATGCTGTTACATTTTATGGTTATTATCGACGCTGCAGACAATTCCAATTCGGAATTTCACTTGAAATGTGACAGATTGAATGTTCCTTTCTTTAGACCGTTTGGTGAACAACCCCTCGCTGCCACTTGCCTCCAGCCTCCAGCCTCCAGCCTCCAGCCTCCAGCTCTTTCACAAAGTCTCACACAATAATAGGCGTGCGTGCGCGCGTGCGTGCTCTCCAAGGGCCGCCCGGTATGTGGGTTAAATGTCGCGCAGAGGTAATGGGAATGTTGCGAAGTTGTCGGAAGGTAGGCCGGGGTGTCGTCAAGGTCGTCGGTTCACGGCGGGGTTAAAGACAGCCGTCGATAGCTTCTGTTTACTTTCTCCACAAATCCGCTTCCTTCCTAACAGGGGACGTGTTCAGCTCTGTTGCCTCCGTTGCAGAGTCGGGCCCGCCTCAAACCCCGTCACCACACCGATCCCTATTTGTTTTTCTACACTTATGACATCTTCCCAACAGGAAAACAACCCCTACATTACGTCACTGATGGTGGTTTGGGAGTTTTGGGTGTTGCTGTATAACACAGCCCTCCCCAGCTTCCCAACACAAGCTTTTCGGTTTGACTTCTAAAGTCCCTGCTCTATTTTAGTCCACACTCACTGCTATCAGACCTTTATCTTTTCATTACTGCTCTTGTTGGAAATGGAAGGTTATGTAGGTTATAGACAGGCATATCACCTTAATTGTTAAGGAAATACGTGTAACTGAATCTATTATATTCCATTGTATTCTGCTCTATGAGAATATAAAAGTTGGCAAATTAATGAGTATATACTTTATGTCTGTGTTTATGGAATGAAAAAATGTAACATGAGTATTTAAAAAACTATATATATATATATATATATATATATATATATATATATATATATATATATATATATATATATATATATATATATATATAAAATATCATATATATATATATATATATATATAAAATATCCAACCACAACATTTGGTGTGTGAATTTTCATTTGAGAATGCACAAATGTTGTCTAACTCCCTTAATCATAGCAATATAAATAATAGAAATGACAATATAAATATTGAAACATGGATCACTACTAACCAGAACAAGAGCTGAAACAATGGAGGGTCAGAGCGAAGGAGGACATGTAAAGAAGCACATCATCCAAGGGAATGGAGAGAAGAGCAAGATGAGAGACCAGCAGAGAGACACACAGAGAGGGAGACAACCATAGGAATACATAACATTGACAGAAAAACAGCCTGATGAAAGCAGTTAAAAAGTTAAAATGTTAATCATTTTCCTCTCTGCTGTACTGCCCTGAGATTACATTTACATTTAGCAGACACGTTTGTCCAAAGCGACTTACAATCAGCACATTTGTGTGGTTCAACATGTGGACAGTATGAGGTGGGGATTGAACCGCCAACCCTCGGGTTAGTGGACGACCCGCTCCACCCAGTGAGCTGCCACCCATACTGCCTCTCTGAGATGATGCAACAGATGTGACTGCACATGCACACATACACACATACATATGCACATTCACGCACACAGGCAGGCACACAGATGTCCTCTCTCTCTCTCTCTCTCTCTCTCTCTCTCTCTCTCTCTCTCTCTTTCTCTCTGCCCCCTCATTCTCTCACTCACTCTCTGTCTCCCTAATCCTCTCTCCATCGCCCTCTCTCTCTTATCTCATAAGTTCACTTCTTATAAGCATATTCAGACACCATCCTTGGGCTATCGGGTGTGTGTGCCTATGTGTTTGTGTTATGGTCTACTGAGTCAGCTATAGAGAGATCTGTTGATACTGGGAATGAAAACAACAACAGCCACACACACACACACACACACACACACACACACACACATCAGTATGGCGGTAGCCTTGCCAGTTATTCTCTATGTATCATCAAGACATTAAGACACACATTTGCATCATTCAAAATGTGTAATTGCAAGATAATGAAGGGCGAAGATGTCTGCTTCCCATTCCTCTATATAGACCTCTTGCATTTCAGTTGAAATAAATTGGGTTTAAATCATTGCCCATGGTTTCGGATACTAAACTTGGATTTTGTCTGATTCAGCTTGGTTTTAATGTTTTATAGAGAACCAATAGAAAAATAGAAATTCAAAAGTTACCTAATGATTCTGAAAGAATGAACAAACCCACTCCTATCTGAGGAAAACAAGGCTTTAATTCGAGGAAACTAATTACATCATTCCTGATTGTGAGAAAATGTTTATCCTCTAAAAAGGCGTGATGCAACAGCCCCATCAGGTAGGATTGCATACTGTTGACATGACATAATACAACAACTTTCTTTGTTGCCAATTCTACACAAAGCTCTCTTAGCCTCACCAAGAGAAGATTGTGTATTATCGATTATTTACTGGATAGCAGGTGAGCCATTATATCCAGCACTACTTGCATTGTTGGTATACGCTCCCTTCAGGGTTGAGTAATGTGTAAGTGGTGGAGTAAAAAGTGACTTCTGTAAGAAACTAGACTGGAGCTCGAAATGAAGGCTGTTTGCCTGATGAGCATTAAAACAGCAGTATGTTGTTGAATATTTCAAGAACAACTGTATCCATTGTTGTGCTAATCCTAAATGAAATATGTGTTCAGTAAATGGATTAGGGCATCCAGTGTCATAAAAGAAACCACTTACCAGCACCAAAGGTAATTTGTAACCGTAGCAACTGTTCTAGGAAATGAACAGGGATTAGGATTGGCTGCAGTTGGTGCTATGTACGCACACCCACTCAAATCAACACACACACAGAACCCCCCCCCCCACACACACACACACACACACACACACACACACACACTCCAGCGTAGAGTTTTGAGCGTTGATGAAAACGATCAACACCCTTTACATAGGTCGAAAAGAAAATAGCATACATGCTAAAATGAATTAAACAATACAAATGGATTAATGTTAAGCAATAGTAGGCTACAGTGTAGTATGCTAGTAGTAGTATGCAAGTTAGTATTCCAATTACTTATTGTAAGCAAAATGCCCAAATGTATATGAAATATACTGTGCAGTAGTGAACTACACAGTAGTATGCTAGCAGTAATAGATAACAAAGTAGTATACTAGTTTTGATACTGCTAGTAGTGTAGCCTACTAGTAGTAGCAAATGAGTGCCCAATGCAGTAGCAGGTATACTACACAGTAGGACGCAGGGCAATAAGCAGATCCACAGCTAACACATAGGCCTACAACGCAAAACATCAAACCAAATCACTAGA
>JAXIVH010000004.1:1126243-1138743 GCA_036785325.1 Urophycis tenuis
TGAAAATCAATTATCTCAACAAACCAGCTGTAAGGAGTGGGTGCCAGCCACTTACTCCTCCACTGAATCACTTATTTGAAATTCATTATTGTGTCGAGCAGTACGATTGGGCCCTCCAACATTCTACAGCCACTCCAACCAACACACATTTCCCCCCCATACACACATGCACACACACACACACACACACACACACACACACACACACACACACACACACACACACACACACACACACACACACACACACTCACCCCTTCTATCTCTCTCTTCCCCAATCTATTTCTTTTGCATAAACCAACTTGGAGATGCGCTTTTTTTCATTGCTCAAATGCCCCCCCCCACCCCCCCCCCCCCCACCCCCCCCCACACACACACACACTTCTACATCGTCAAGCAATTGTATCCTGCTCAGTGCCTCGCTCAGAGGCACGCACACCAAAACACACACAGGCACACAGATAACACAGAGACACAGATTATTTATCATTGAAACTATGTACCACATGCATGCTGTGACATGTTTTCTGGATGTGTATTTCCTTTCTCCTTTTTTAAAGTGGTAGTAGTGGTAGTGGTGGTAGTGGTAGTGGTAAAGTAGTGGTATAGCTCATTGTGAGTCTGCTTCTCGCTTATTCGACTATGGGAAGTTTGCTAACTTGCTTCCCTCCTAGTTTCATCAACTCTCTTGATTTCCTTTTCTGAGATATTTTCTGATTTTCTGATCCTTTGTGTAATTCTCTTTGTGTAATGTTCACTGTGTTGCATGGGGGTTGGAGGGTACTAATGTCTAAATAATGATTACACAGACAGAACCAGCTAACCACTACTATTTCCTCTCTTTCTGCTCTTTCACCCCCATAGACAAAGAGATGGGGAGAATGATCCATGTTACCCTCATCTCTCTGTACAGTACTATACAGACACATACAGTATAATACTGTATTGTACTATTGGTGGATATGTGAGGAAATAAAGAAAGAGAGAGAGACTGGCTTTTTGCTGTAAGCAGATGATTTGAAGCCATGTCTTAACAGGCACCACCTACTGCCAATCAGCCATCAACATAAAGTCACCAATGGACTGAAATTCTGCAAGATGGGAAAGGATTAACAATGGCAACACACCACAAAACAGGAAAAGCTCAATAAAAAGGGTAATCATAAGTAAGCAAAACACATGGGGTTCAACAGGTTCACTAAATAGCAGGGTGACAGGGTGTTCAGACAAAACTATTAACACAGGTGGAACACAATCAAGGCTAATGCGGTTAAAGAAAAAAACGACTGAGGACATCTAGTGGAAGAAACAAAAACTATGCAGAGATGAACAGGAATGGAAACAGTGACATTTATTTGATTTTTTTGCTATGGCTGCATCGATTGCCTTAGGGAGCCGATGCTGAAATGCAGGAATGCGCTCTTCTGCAATTCTTCCCAAATATTTCCAAATCATGGCCCCCTTTACAGTTAATCATGCTCCAGTGCACACCAACAATGCAAGTTCAAATAAATGCTTGCAAAAACACCAGTTGAGATGTCATATGAATGGTGCATGTGTCCACATTCATTGCATTGTATAGTCTCTTTAGACTATAATCGTTCATTAATACACAGGACAAGATGTTACTATCCCTTGTACCGTCATCCAGAAGGCACTAGAAGGCCAGCTCAGATAAGACCAAGCACACAACACACAAGTGATATAACCACCATTAGGTGCAACACCATAGCAGACAGCAGGCTACGCCATCATAAATCTATGGAGTCATTCCTCAGGTGGCACCATTACCCATTACATAGCCTAGCCAACAGCGGTATGTGGCACATCATTGGGGTTATCAAGTGGGCTTCCTTCACCGGTGTTTCGTTAAGTTAGGCCCACGACACCTCAATATAATCAAGGCCTGTGATGTACAGTTTTTTCTGGAGAGGGTTGCACCAACTGGTCATTAATAAACTTGGCCCTAACTGGTAAGTCTGTCTTTGTTAAGACCAGTCTTTAGAATGGACTTCAAGTCGGTAGCACCAATCAAACTTAAGCCTATTCTTAACTTCAATATTAGCGATGCATGTTCATGTGAATGCCCATGCACTAGGGCTATTGACTAGCAGTGTGCATTGCTGGGATGCGTTGATAACAATCTCCCGCTGTCTTGCTAATTTGTAGCTGATCGTTTTTAATTTGCGGCAACATTATGGTGGTGCATTATTATCAGAGGAACAGAAAAGGCAACTGAACGGCCATTGAGATCCGAAAATGAATAGAGCTATACAGCCAGCAAAAGAACATGCTGACTGCCAAACAGTCCAACATTATAACAGACAAGAAAAAGCAGTCGACTCAGGCAGCCTTCATTGTACACTTATCATGTCTCCATCTCTATTTTGAAATGCACCGTCTGCATTAAAAAAAAGTGCAATTAACAGCTGCACCACGGATGACAGCACTGTGTTATGGTCCGAAACTTACTGTCTGGTTATACCTCTTCAATAAGCTCAAAGCCTCTCAAACAATCCTTGTTGTATATCGCCAATGGACTGCTTCTGCTGTCTCCAATAACAATAACCATCCAAATGCCCACTCATTGTAAATATAATGTTTGAGACCCGCTGTGGTGCAGCTGTTGTTACTACTACCCAGATGTTGTCTTCACGCCTGCTCCTGACTCAGTATGAGACTTCCGCCCAGTCTCCGTGAAAAGAAAGCTTAAAGGTAAACTTCGGGATTTTTCAACCTGGAGCCTATTTTCTGATCATGTTCTGTCTAAGGGATTAACTAAGGGATGAAGGGACACATTGGTCTTGTGTTGAGTAACAAGGCTGTAACCGTCATATGGGCTGCAATGTAATCTAATACTGTAACTAGCAATACTGACCGTCAATGTATGTCCTCTAAAAGTGCTTGTTTTTGCTACTGACAGGCTTACATTATATGCTGTTATTATGGAAAGGCTCCCTACAGAGAAATACAACTTCATTCTTTACCTTTCACTTGATCACTTGATCACCACCTATTTGTTATTGTGTCCAATTTTACTGTGACAGTAGATGTTTACAGTGACCAGCTTTCTGCACCTAGGCTATTATTGTCACCCTCTCCCTCTGTTTCTCTCTCTCTCTCTCTCTCTCTCTCTCTCTCTCTCTCTCTCTCTCTCTCTCTCCTTCTCTCTCTTTGAATGCACAGAAATGGGTATATGTAAGTGCATTTGCGTGAACATGCATGTATGTGTGTATATGTGTCTATGTTGTTAGACCCCAGCACTCGGGCAACTCAAAGCCATCGCAGGAGGAAACCAGCTGGCTGAGCCATCAGAGGTAAAATGGGGTCAAATTGGCCTTTCAACCCTAATCTTCCAGTCACAGCTAAACCCGGCTTGCTGCTCCACAATAACGCTCCATTTAAAACCCTGAACAATAGTTCACTTCGAGATGTGTGTGTGTGTGTGTGTGTGTGTGTGTGTTCATAATTACGACAGGACTGGTCTGCTTGTGGGCAGTATGGGTCCGCCTGCACATGAGTGGTAGCTGGTGTGTGCAGCTGGTAGCATATGTGTGGCTTGTAGCCTGTATAAGGCTTGTAGCATATGTGTGGCTTGTAGCCTGTATAAGGCTTGTAGCATATGTATGGCTTGTAGCCTGTATAAGGCTTGTAGCATATGTATGGCTTGTAGCCTGTATAAGGCTTGTAGCATATGTGTGGCTTGTAGCCTGTATAAGGCTTGTAGCATATGTATGGCTTGTAGCCTGTATAAGGCTTGTAGCATATGTGTGGCTTGTAGCCTGTATAAGGCTTGTAGCATATGTATGGCTTGTAGCCTGTATAAGGCTTGTAGCATATGTGTGGCTTGTAGCCTGTATAAGGCTTGTAGCATATGTGTGGCTTGTAGCCTGTATAAGGCTTGTAGCATATGTATGGCTTGTAGCCTGTATAAGGCTTGTAGCATATGTATGGCTTGTAGCCTGTATAAGGCTTGTAGCATATGTGTGGCTTGTAGCCTGTATAAGGCTTGTAGCATATGTGTGGCTTGTAGCCTGTATAAGGCTTGTAGCATATGTATGGCTTGTAGCCTGTATAAGGCTTGTAGCATATGTATGGCTTGTAGCCTGTATAAGGCTGGTATATGTGTGGCTTGTAGTATACGTGTATCTTATATCATGTGTGTGGCATCAAATAATAATGTATTTGGCACTCAGTTGATCCAAACTGTGGCTGGCTCTGTAGCATGTGGCTTGTGTATATTGTTGCCTGGGTGCAGTTCCGAAATCTCTTCTCAGTGCTCCAATTCTTGGCACTGAATGGGGCTTGTTGGCATTGGAAATGAGAGGAAGAAAGCAGCGATCAATGCTTAAACCATTATTGTACAAGCGGTATGTGCAGCAACAGGCCCGTTTTAGCAATTTGGCTGTGGGCCATGCCTGCATATGGAATGATTTGATCAATAGCCTTGCAGCTTGATAAAGAGGAGTAAATTATATGATCAATGTTGTCTGAGTGTTGTACCTGTGTTACCATGGCTGTGTGTGTGTGCACTCTTAGGTGCACACACACCCATCTGAGTGAAGAATGTGTATGTGTGGTTGTGTGTGTTGGGGGGATATGTGAATGACTGTCTGTGTACTGGTGTGTGTGTCTATGTGTTTTGATATAAACTCCCAGCATGTATGCACACAAACTATCGTCCACATGTTTCTGCTGGGCTATCATTGCTCAATTTTTTTCCCTGCTGAACAAAGGTCGTTTTCGTCCGGCTCTTTGTATATTTCTCACTTGCTATCGGCTGTAATTTGCACTATTTTGAAGGTGGAAGCAGGCAAGGATATCAAATGCCAGAGATGAAAATAGAATGAATGGGGAGTAGGGGAGACAGGCTAAATTATTGATATGTATCATAGTGCATAAGAACACACAACACGCCAAGCCATCTTCTAGTCTATTCACCTTTCTTAACACAGTTATCATTCAACTGACTCCTCCGATATTCATATCCTGGAACATAGATATTCAAGCATACATGCAAGTGTCCACGTTTGTACATTCCTGACACACACACATGGGCAGAATAGAGAAAATACTGATACACAAACCTAATAACCTGTATAATATATAGTTTACAGCACACAACAATGTGCTGCATGCATTTGCAACATAGTGCATGTGTGTGCACACACACACACACACACACACAGGCACACACACATGCACATGAACACACACACACACACACACACACACACACACACACACACACACACACACACACACACACACACCAAGTCTATCTCTCTCTCTCTCTCTCTCTCTCTCTCTATGCCACTTTTGCACATGATGTGAATAATTCACAGGATTGGATTGTGGATTGTGGAAGGATTGTGTACCACTGGCTGCAGTAGACAGAGGGCCAACTGATCTGCTATGTATCTGACAGAGAGAGAGAGGGAGAGAGAGAGAGACGGAGAGACAGAGACAGATAGAAAGACAGAGAGAAAGACACAGAGAGAGAAAGATAAGACAAAGATAGTGCAAGAAGCAATTGCCACAAATGACAGGAAGTGAAGGGTGAAAGAGGTCTGCAACATCAATCATTGCAAAAACAAGACTCTGTCATCACACAAGAGATCATTGTTGCTGCTATTTTAACACTATGTGGTTCAACACATCTAATGGAGATCATTGGAATGGAAGGACAACTGTAGTACCCCCTATGGCTGATACCATCCCATATTTGTTGGGGACCTGCTCTTCCCTGATACCTATTTGGTGGCCAAATAGGTATCTGGGAAATTCAAAATTTCAAAACGTTTTACCAGTGCAATGCGGAGATATGAGCACTCCAATTTAAAATGAATAACAATTCCTTAACCCCAAAGAAACAATAGGTATCCACAGATACTCTGTACTGTGGTATCCACAGATATACTGTTAATACCTAATTAGCAGAGTCATAGCAGGGTGTTTACATGGTGCTCTGCTACAATGACTTTGGTAAGTTATCATGTCGCAGGTATCAGCCATACACACATTAGTTACTTACTGTCTGCAGTGTGGCCATAACAACGACACTGAATTATGCAACAGATATAGGATGTTATTTCACAACAAGTACATTTAACATTGAGCAAAAAACATTGCACATTCCACAAATAGCAATGTTCTACAAATTAGTGAACACCCCTGAAAATGGATCACAATGATTAGAAGACGGTTGTTGTATAAGAGTGGTCAGAGGTTTTGGTCCTGGAGGTGGTCCTGGAGGTGGTCCTGGAGGTGGTCCTGGAGGTGGTCCTGGAGGTCCTGGAGGTGGTCCTGGAGGAGGTCCTGGAGGTGGTCCTGGAGGTGGTCCTGGAGGTCCTGGAGGAGGTCCTGGAGGTCCTGGAGGAGGTCCTGGAGGTGGTCCTGGAGGTCCTGGAGGAGGTCCTGGAGGTCCTGGAGGAGGTCCTGGAGGTGGTCCTGGAGGTGGTCTTGGAGGTGGTCTTGGAGGTGGTCTTGGAGGTGGTCCTGGAGGTGGTCCTGGAGGTCCTGGAGGTCCTGGAGGTGGTCCTGGAGGTGGTCCTGGAGGTCCTGGAGGTCCTGGAGGTGGTCCTGGAGGTGGTCCTGGAGGTCCTGGAGGTCCTGGAGGTGGTCCTGGAGGTGGTCCTGGAGGTGGTCCTGGAGGTCCTGGAGGTCCTGGAGGTGGTCCTGGAGGTCCTGGAGGTGGTCCTGGAGGTGGTCCTGGAGGTCCTGGAGGTCCTGGAGGTGGTCCTGGAGGTCCTGGAGGTCCTGGAGGTGGTCTTGGAGGTGGTCTTGGAGGTGGTCATGTGCGCATACACAAACATTACACGCCCACACACACCAGCTTACACACACACACATTACCCCCCCACACACATAAACAAACACTGAAGCACATATAAGTAAGTAAGGATGTACTCATTTTCCTGCGACCAAAGGTACGTTCAAGTGGAAATATGTTCCTCCACATTTCTCCCTATCTGTCTCCAGCTGATCTCCTCTCCGCCTCCATCTCTGCTCTCTCATTTGTGTTACTTGTCTCAATTCCAATCATGGCTTAGCTGGCTGATCGCTGAGTCACTTTTGAAATAGAATGGACATGGCAGCCTGAGTCAGACAGGACAGCAAACTGAGTGCAGATTAGTCACCTCCTTGGAGAGGTGCTGCACATCCATGAACCTGGGGAAAGAGCACCAGGGTTTCTGGCCGGGCCTCGTTTCGGGATTACGGAAATCCTTCGGCGACAGAGCCTTCTCCCGAACTGCACCCCGACTCTGGAACTCTCTCCCCCAACCTGTCCGCGACTCACCCTCACTCTCCACATTCAAGTCCCGTCTGAAAACCTACCTCTTCTCCCAAGCTTTTGACCTCCCCTATCCATAACCATAACCAGTTTCTTGTCTTCCACCCCACCACCCTGCTCGTTGTCTTGTTGTCCCCCCCACCCCCTCTGTATGTACACTTGTAAGCGTCTTTGGGTTTTTGAAAAGCGCTATACAAATTCAATGAATTATTATTATTATTATTATCCTGAGTGCTTGTGACCGGAATCATGTGAGTTTGTGCAGTGCGTGTGTGTGACGACAGTCACAGCATGCAATAAGGTGCAAATATTCCATACAAAGTGCCTAAAAATAAGAAGTGAAAGGATTAAATGAGCAGTGGGTCAAATGTCATTGCAGTGGGGGGGCAGAGCTAGCAGTGGCTGCCCTGTTAGCATGAAATAAATGTCTAGAACCTACAACCATTTTTTTATTTCGATTTTCTTTAGATTGAAAATTGTGTATTTACACAAAAGGCATACTAACAACCACCTCAGCCAGTAATCCGCCCCCACATAGCGTGGGATTATGAGAGATCCAAGCATGATATGCTCATGTACATACAGGGTTCAAATTTGTTCCCCATCCATGGTTTTCACAACTGGATAAGCAGCAACCATACTGTACAAGTTACCATAGTGTTGGTACACCCTGTTAACATAGTGTTGGTACACGCTGTTAACATAGTGTTGGTACACACTGATAACATAGTCTTGGTACACTCTGTTGACATAGTCTTGGTACACTCTGTTGACATAGTGTCGGTACACTCTGTTGACATAGTGTCGGTACACACTGTTGATGACATAGTGTCGGTACACTCTGTTGACATAGTGTCGGTACACTCTGTTGACATAGTGTCGGTACACTCTGTTGACATAGTGTCGGTACACTCTGTTGACATAGTGTCGGTACACATTGTTGACATAGTGTCGGTACACTCTGTTGACATAGTGTCGGTACACTCTGTTGACATAGTGTCGGTACACTCTGTTAACATAGTGTTGGTACACAGTAAATTAGGAAAGAACTTAGGGAGGACTCCTAGAACCATCATAAAAGTAAGCACAGCAAGACGATGTTTCAAAGATGTTTTGAGATAACATCTCTCTTTGCATTGCAATTTCGCATTGCAAAGCTTTTTAATTTGCAATTAGAAGAGAGATTCAAAATTCTGGTGTACACAAGACCTGAGAGATGAGAGATGCAGTTTCTGATGTCATCCACAGTGTGGACTACCCTCTGCAGTCAGGCCAAGAGAAGCAAGGTGGGAAGGTGAACCACACTGTGATGGAGGCCATGAGAATGCTCTTGATCATGGCTGCGTTGAACTGCATCAGGATGGCGTGAGACAGGTGCATATTCCTCAGATGGAGAGGAAGAAATCTCTCCTCCTGGTGTGGCTCTCCTTCTTTGGGCTTCTGGGAAGGGTTCAGAGTGCAGCGCCTCCACATTGTGACCACATCGCCATGGAGGGGCAAGTTGAAGGGAGTGTGGTGTAAATCCAACACCATCTCCACCAACGTGTTCATTTGAGAAGGTCTCATGCTACTGTTGAATGTTCTGCAGGCCCTGTGATGATGGTGGAGCTATGGATGGAAGTACAGTCAAATGTGTATTTGGGGGGGAGAGTGTGTGAACACAAAGCACAGTTTATGTTTTGATCTATTGTATTAATTGTCATGTTTTAGTATGATGCAACTAAGAAGTGGGAAAGGAAGATGTGTACGTGTCTGTCTTTGTGTGTGTATGTTGTGTTTGTGTTTGTGTGTGTGTGTGTGTGTGTTTGTGTGTGTGTGTTTGTGTGTGTGTGTGTTTGTGTGTGTTTGTGTGTGTGTGTGTGTTTGTGTGTGTGTGTGTTTGTGCGTGTGTGTGTATGTGTGCGTGTGTGTGTGTGTGTTTGTGTGTGTGTGTGTGTCTCACACAGGGCGTGTGACGCATCAGTGCAGTAGTGTTGGAGTAGTAGTGCCTGTAGTTAGTGCATGCTGCATGCTGCCTCTGCTAGCTACTTTTCTGCTTTCAGCTACCGCCGCCGGCTAGCCCTCTGTTTCCGGGGGCAAAAAAAGGAGCCGAGCACGTAACATATCGGTTCATACCTCCCCATAACTGCTGCTAATTCAAACTGCACATGTAAATATAACACTTTTACTTTTACACTTCTGCACCTTACAATGTTTAATGTTTAATTTTTTAATGTTTATATTATTATCATGTTATATATATATTTTATTTTTTATTTTTTTGCACTAGTTTTTCTATTCTTAGACACTTATTGAGCTGTTTTGGGGTGCCTGGGACTTAAGATTTTCATTGCCAACATGTACGCTGTATCTGTTGAGCAAATGACAATAAAAACCTTTGAACCTTTGAACCTTTGTAAGTCTCCTCAGCCGGTACATAGCCTCTCCACTGCCAAGACTCGTACTCGCCTCCTCGTGGCCACACACGGTAACTAGTACCCCACGGTTTCAAGCTAAGCTGTACGGGATCTCGGAGCAGCAGTGGGCCCCAGAGACGTGGCATGCAGGCCCACCGGCGTGTGGATACGCCCTGCTGCCAGTCAACCACTGCCCCGGCTGTGGGTAAACAGCTCCAGCTATGGGCAAATAGCAAAGACCCCAACAGTGGACCAGGCGGAGGATGATGGCTTACCAAAAGGAAACATCACAACGGCTGGGAAGGTGGACAAAGGCTGCAGCAGAAATCCTGGGCAGGATTGTGAAGTCTGGAAGCCCTTAGTCACAAGCTGGCACATCAGGCGGTGGATGCAAGATGATCGCTGGACTCTTGGACCGAGGCAGAAAGAGCCCTTCGGTAGCTACATCCACGACTGAGCAGCCCTTTCTAGGATCCACTCTGCTCACCCTTGACAGGGAAGGGGCTAGAAAACGTGCCCTAAAAATAGCATGCCTCAAACCTCCCGTCTGGATTACGGCGTTCAGAGGGATAACCAATTTTTGCGGTCAGAAACACAAAAATATGAATTTTGGAGCTTGGAATGTGTGCACACTGATGGACAGTGCAACCAGTGACAGGCCGGAGAGTAGAACCGCCATCATTGCCAGAGAACTGAGGAGATGCCAGATTGACATAGCTGCTCTCTCAGAAACTCGACGGGCAGGGGAAGGTCATTTGAAGGAGGAAAAGGGTGGCTACACTTTCTTCTGGAAAGGGAAAGCAGCAGATGAGCTCAGGATCCATGGGGTTGGGTTTGCCATTAGAAACCAACTGATCAGTCACCTCTCTGAACTCCCTGTGGGAATCAGTGAGCATCTGATGACTCTCCGTCTGGTGCTTGCCAACAATCAGATGGCAACAGTCGTGAGTGCCTATGCACCTACCCTTGTTTCCAATGAGGAAACAAAAGAGACGTTCTATGCCTGCCTGGATGAGACTGTCAAAAATCCCCAAGGAGGACAAGATCATTCTTTTGGGAGATTTCAATGCCAGAGTCGGCCGAGACCACCACCTCTGGAAGGGCACCATTGGCAAGGAAGGCATTGGAAACATCAACTCCAATGGAGTTCTGCTTCTCAGCAAATGTGCTCAGTACGATCTTACCATCACCAACACCATCTTTCGCCAGAAGAACAAATTCAAGGCTTCATGGAGACACCCTCGTTCCAAACAGTGGCATCTTATCGATTATGTCATTGTCAGAACCAGGGATCAGCGTGATGTAAACATCACTAAGGCCATGATCAACTCCGACGACTGCTGGACAGATCACCGCCTTATACGATACACAATGTCCATCAAACTCAAGAGGAAGAGGAGATTGCAGAAGAAGCAGAGCTGTCAGAGACTAAGGCTGAATCTCAATTCTCTATCTTAGCCCTTCCCCTTACCCCTTCCCCTTGGTTTTGCGCGTTCACGTGAGACCAAGGGCTGTCTCAATTCTCTTTTCGACCGAGGGGAAGGGGTAAGGGGAAGGGGTATACACCCCTTGAAACCAAGTGAGATCGGGAGCTTACTTGAAACCAAGGGGTACCCATTACAATGCGCAACCGGCAACAATCGCGGCCAGATCTCAACGAGAGTCACATAAATGTAAGTATTTTCGGCTGAAATAATTGATTTAAAATTTACGAAAGTGTTGTTTTGTGCTCTAAACAGTCCTGTACCTATATATTTGCAACCATATTCTTAATCGAAACTTGTTCGAAAATCGGTATGCGAACGTTACATTGCTGAGTGCACAAAGTTACATTTCTCTGACTAGCAATGAACTCCATGCATGTCTAGTTTACTAAACACAATTAGCAGCGAATTCCGTTTGATAACAGTGTAGACAATTAGAGACAAATCGATACGTGCTTTACATATCGTCCTTTTTCACACAGGAACGACGGAGGAAACCCGGCAGCTGATACGTTTTCGACACGAAAACGAGCAGAAATGTCCGAAATCAAAATATGCTAAATCAAAATACGGTTCAAAGCAAATGTGGGAGTGAGTCATGCGTTCAATGTTGTAGCCATTCATAATTGTAAATAAAGACATGTTGGTTAACAAAGACATTGTTTCTGAACATCAATGAAATTCAAAACCGTATTAACTGAAAAAGATACAAAACACCATGCAGTGTGTAGGCCTATAACAAATTGTCAATATTTTGTCGTCAATGTATGATGACGTAACCGTAACGAGTGTTGTCTCAATTCATAGGGGCTTGTAGCCCTTACCCCTCTGTTTCAAGGGCCAAGGGGAAGGGGAAGGGGAAGGGCCAAGGGGAAGGGGAAGGGGTAAGATAGAGAATTGAGATTGGGCCTAAACCTTGAGAGCCTGAATGAAACTGCCGCCCAGCAGCAGCTTCAGGCTTCTCTTGGAGAAAGTCTCAAACAGGAATATCCAGAGAACATCAAAGAGCACTGGAACCTGCTTACGTCCCTTATCCTCGACACCTGCCAAACCACCCTTGGGTTTGTACCCAGAAAACATCAGGACTGGTTTGATGAAAACGATGCAGAGATAGAACTCCTGATCTCCAAAAAAAGGGAAACCTTTCATGCTTGGCAAAGTGACATCACCTGCAAGGCTAGGAGACTGGCTCACTCCAGAGCCAAGGCCGTTGTCCAGAACCGGGTGAGGCAGATTAAGAACTCCTGGTGGACAGAAAAGGCACTGGAAATCCAGCGTCTGGCAGACTCTGGAGACACCAGAGGCTTTTTCAGTGCCACTAAGGCT
>JAXIVH010000004.1:1143743-1156243 GCA_036785325.1 Urophycis tenuis
CCAGGCTACGGCCTATCATGGACAATGCCTCTCACCCTCTCTTTTCCACCCTGGCTCAGCGGAGGAGTTCCTTCAGCAGAAGACTCCTCTCACCGAGATGCACCACAGAGCGACATAGGAAATCATTCCTGCCTGTGGTCATCAAACTGTACAATTTGTCACTTTCATCATAGTTTCTGCTACACAACAGGTTATTCATTCATATTGCATAACTGGTCATTTCTTTTAATTTCACTGCATAACTGGTCATCTCTTTGCACAACTGGTCTTTTTTACAACATAGAATCTGACATGCTACATCCTTGCGTATGCTATCACCTCTCAGTGTATGCCTGGTTGTATGTACATTTATGTATATTTGTTTATGTATGTATAGTTTTTGTATATTGCTTACATAGGTTTATATTTTACATAGGTTTATATTTTATATTTTACATAGGTTTATATTATATATTTCTATATTCTAACACTTTACTTTACGTAGAGTGTCTGTCTCTTCCTTCTTTTTGCACTGGAGTATTGTATTGTAACAAATGCAATTTCCCTCAGGGATCATTAAAGTACGTCTGTCTGTCTGTCTTTCTGTCTGTCTGTCTGTCTGTCTGTCTAGTTAATGTGCGTCACAGGTGTTCGAGTCCAAGCAAAATAACTTCAGTTTTCTTACTTCAGTTTTATAGTAGAAAGTTGCCAGTCATCCAGGTCTTATGTCCCTAAGAAGCTTAATTCAATCATTAGTTTAATCAGGCTTCATTGATGGATACAGTTGGGTGTCATCAGCATAACAATGAAAATGTATGACGTGTTCCCGAATAATATCACCTAAAGGCAGCCTATATACGGTGAATAAGATCGGTCCAAGCACAGAACCTTGTGTAACCTTGTGACTAACTTTGGCGTGCAAGGGGGATTCTTCATTAACATGTACAAACTGAAATCTATCTGATAGATTAGACTTAAACCAGCTCATTGGGGCTCCTTTAATACCAAGTAGATGTTCCAACCTCTGTAATAAGATCCAATGGTCAAAGGTGTTGAATCCAGCACTAAGATCCAACAAGACAAGAACAGAGACAAGTCCTTCGTCTGCAGCAATTAGAAGGTCACTTGTAACTTTGACCAGTCCCTGTGCTATAATGTGCTCTAATAGGTCCAATAGGTTATTGTTCTGAAGAAAGTCACACAACTGATTGGTGACTGCTTTCTCAGGGATCTCTGAGAGAAAGTGTAGGTTAGATATAGGTCTATAGTTTGCTAGAACCTCAGTATCAAGCATTGGCCTTTTCTTTCTCTCAATAGTCTTTTTATTGATGAAAAAGTATGTATAAGACAATCATTCTACAGCAACATTTTTGATTTTTTGTACAACATCCACCCATAACACAACACCACCCCTGTCCAAACATCCAAACATAGAAACAAGTATACAGCCACTGACGTAAACTTGTAAATAGATGCAATAGAAATAAAAAACGACTGACCATCATGCTTAGAAAGCAATATAATTAGTAATTGGAAAAAAGGGTGGAATACACCGAAATGAATAAATAAAAATAGTAATAAAAAAATAATAAACAAATTTAATTAATTAAATTAAATTAAATTATTAATAATAATAATAATAATAATAATTTAAAAAGAAGGGGGGCGGTGGCTACTCAGAAATCATTGTTGAAGGTTCCTCATAAAATACCAAGAAGGGGCGCCATATCTTGTAAAATTTGTTCTCCGATCCCCGGATAGTGTATCTATCTTCTCTAGATTCATGCAGGATATCATGTCTCTGAGCCAGTGTGAATAAGAAGGAGGAGCTGAGTTCTTCCACTTGAGTGAAAAAGATTGTTGGGCTAGTGGAGAGGCAAAAGCCAGAAAGTTGAGCATAGCTCTAGGTAAGGCTGGGCGGTATATCGACATTTTAAATATATCGATATTTTTTCAAACAAGATATGGAACGAGACGCTATCGTCAATATCGATATAGTTTCATTTGCGTTTAAAGTACAGCACTTTGTTCCAAATAACAGCCGTTTCGAGCCGCGCCTGCTGCCTGCTATTTCGTTCTCTTCTCTGCGAGGCACAATCTCTCTCTGTGTACAACGTGTGGCTTTCACAGAAACTTTGTAGCGACGCTGCCGCACACTTTCGTGGGCAGGCAACTTCTGCGCGACTGCGCTTCTTTCATGGACATGATACAAAGGAGACCACTTTGACAAAATCTGTTTTGCCTGATCAAATAAAGTGAGCAAATTTGATTTAAATACATTTTTTAATTCTTTAGTGACACAAATTCCGAGGTAATTAAAGTGATCTTTCACCATCTTTAAGGGGAGGTCAGTATAGTTAAGTTTAAGGGCTTCTTTATTAATTGGGAATAGTTCACTTTTATTTAAGTTGAGTTTATATCTAGAAAATGGACTGAAATTGTCTAAGATAGTGAGGGCTTCCAGTAGATAAGTGGTTGGTTTTGAAACAAACAGAATTAAATTGTCTGCATACAATGAGACTTTATGTTCGACTCTTCCCATCCATATTCCCTGTACCCGCCCACTGCTACGCAAGGCAATTGCAAGAGGCTCAATAGCAATTGCAAAAAGGAGTGGGCTTAGTGGGCAACCCTGCCGGGTCCCACGGTGTAAATCAAAGTAGTCTGATTAATGACTATTGGTGAGAACAGAGACAGAAGGACATGTATACAATGTTCTAATCCAGGATAGAAAGACAGAACACAAACCAAACTTTTGGAGTGTAAAAAAAGACTCTACTCTATCAAATGCCGTCTCAGAATCCATAGAAGCAAGGCACTCCAAATCCATGTTTGGGGGAGTATAGAATGTTAAATAACCGACGAATATTGTAAAACAAATGACGTCTTTTAATAAATCCAGTTTGATCTGGTGATATTACAGAAGGAAGGATATCCTCCAGTATGTGGGCTAAAACTTTACATCTTTACATCTGTGTTTAGTAATGAAATCGGTCTGTATGAAGCACAATCGAGTGGGTCTTTGCCTTTTTTCAGCAACAGGAAGATACAGGCCTGATTGAACAAGGGAGGGAGTGCACCTGAATTTAAGGCATCAGAGAACACTGAGCACAAGACGGGGGTTAGATCAGCAGAGATTTTTTTTTTTAATTGATGGAAGCCCATCAGTGCCAGGGGATTTACCTGGTTGCATAGATGATATAGCTGCTGAAATTTCCTCCTGAGTGATGGGCGCATCAAGGTTATTTCTCAGGTCTTGAGAAAGGGACGGTAAGTCAAGATTATTAAATAAGTTTTCCATAATACTTAAGTCTGCTGAACAATCTGAACGGTATAAATGTGAGTAGAAGGCTTTAAACTTATCATTAATCCCTTTCTGGTCAGATGTTATACATCCGTTATCAGTACATACTCCAGCAATAAGTTGTTTAGCTCTCAACCCACGCAGCTGAGAAGCTAGGGGTTTGCCAGTGTTTCCACCGTGCTCATAATTGTTACTTTTTTTTTACTCCGAAGAAAAATACTTTCAACTTCGTGAGCGGAAAGGAGGTTGAATTCGGCCTGAAGTTTCAAGCGTTCCTTGTAAAGTTCAGGTGAAGGTGAATTTGCATATTTCTTATCTATGTTTAAAATCTGATTAGCAATGTCTGTCTATCAACGACTGTTTCTGCTTTGAGCACTTTTTATATATGCTGCGAATGATATACTTTCTCCTCTTAAGTATGCTTTCATAGCTTCCCAAATTGTTTTACTAGACATATCGGGTGTTCTATTGATGCTTAAAGAAGTTTTAATACGTGTAGAAATGTGACAGAGAAAGCTCTCATCAGAGAGTAACAATGGATCTAGTCTCCAGTGTCTCCTTGTATAGTCAGCATCTGGGAAAGCTAGTACCAGAACCAGGGGAGCGTAATCAGAAATAATAATACATTTGTAATTACATGACTTAAGGTTTGAAATTAGTTTATTATCAATAAAACAAAATAAGCATAGGCTTTTTGAGAAGAGAATAGCCTGTTATTAAAGACTGACCAATCATATCAAGTAAAGAATTGCTGATTAAATGTGGTAAATGCTGGTCAAATAACAGAATGGCAACATTTAATTGCAGGGAAAGACACTGAGAAATATAGCTGCAAGCAGCAATGAGGGGGTCAAGCTGGGCTGCGGAGCTGCTGGGCTGAAACTTCTGGTTATCTTGAGTCTATGTAGCAAGTTTGGTGTTGATACAGAAAAATGTGGATTATTATTGAACACCTAGTCATAAATTCTTAATCATTAATCATTAGTGTGGTTTTGAGAATATACCAAGTTTTTGTTGGGTAATGTTTCACAATGATGGTCACATCATAGCATTAGTTGAGCATTAGTTAAGCATTAACAAACATTAACAGGTAATTATCATTAAGAAGTATTGAATTAATATTACTTTAGGATTGACTATGTATTTATGTGTTTAACTAACACATAATTCTCATTGAACTGAAGATTATGTTAATATGAACATGTGAATTATTCGACAAACTCGTTACTTTACAGCTTTTGTGTACCCTAAAGTAAAGTCACGCCATGATCCTCATTTGTTCATGTTAACTCCACATAACTTCAGTAACCTGTTCTGTCTGCAAGTGTACTTAAGGCCAAAATGGGTTGTTCTGCATGAAATTTGAACCATCAATCTATGTATTATCAATACAAAGTCAAGTCTTGTCCGGTGAAATGTTTGTGGTTTCCTATTTACAAGTGGAAGCTGATGGTGGTGGAAGATGCTAAGGTGGTAGGTGCTAATTATAATGCCCCTAGTGGTTAAGTAGGTGAAAGTGTTGCTGAGATATGAATTTACTTCCTGTTTGAACTGATGGTAGCACTACACCATTCAATGCAGAGGCACAAAAATGATGTGAGTGATTGAAAACTTATGCAGCAAAGAGCTGTAAGCATTGTAAGCTGTACACACTTTAAAGAACTTACAATCAAATATGCATGTCCAATATTGAACTGATGGTGGCGCTAGAGCGTTCAATGCATTGGCACACAAATTGATGTGAGTGATTGCGACATGCAGCAAAAAGTTGTAAACAAAGTAAGCAGCATGCATTTCAAAGAATTTATAAGCATAAATGCATGTCAAATATTGAACTAGTGGTGGCGCTACAGCGTTCAATGCAGAGGCCTGAAAATTAGTGTGAGTGATTGGGACAGTGTCTTGACTCCAGGTACCAAGTTTGGTTACGCTAAGTCATTGCATCGGTGAGACGACAGCCCACTTCCCTTTTGGCGTTTTGCCGCCACTTTCAATTGCCTCTCATCGGAGAATAAACTTGAAATTGAAAAATCTTTGAAATAACTTTTGTGCGGCTTGGTCTGAAGATCATCTTTGTCAAGTTTCGAGCGAATCGAACAAACTTGTGACCTGTGAAGATTTTTAAAGCTTTCTGACATACTCCAATATGGTGGAGGTCCAACATGGCCGATAGTGACGGGCCATGGATCATTGAAATCGGGTTGATCCATGGATCACAACGCTACCTCATTACGCACGAGTCAAGGTCCACGTCAGGAATGCATGTCCAACCACCCCCCACCAACACTCTAGCGCCACCCTTTGGTGGCGCTAGAGTGTTGGGCATAGAGGTCTGATAATTGGTGAGAGTGATCATGGCACTGTCCCAAATCTATGCACTGAATTTCATAACTTTCGACCAAGCGGTTCAATTTTCGGCCAAATTTTGACCCGTTGGTGGCGCTAGACGGCTGGGTTAAGAGGTCCGTAAATGAGTGTGAGTGGTCAGTACAGTGGTACGAAACTTTCAGCCAAATTTCAGCACTGTTTAGGTGTGCTATGGGCTGCCATAGACTTCAATGGCAGAGGAATAATAATAAGAAAACATAGAAACACAATGGGTGTCTCGCAGCTTCGCTGCTTGACCCCCAATAAAAGGATATCAACCATCACGCTAAAAATATCCCAGTAGTGTGTCAGCTAATTGGGAGAGATTCTCCAGCCTTCAGGATAGCACCTTGTGCACCTTGCAGCATCCTCTCCTCACCATCATTCATTCATTGTTTTAATGAAGAATGAACTGGGCTCAACATCTAATCTCACTGCCAATGCATTTTACAGTTTCCCTAGGTCACAAAGTGATTTCCAGCATCAAAGAGACTGAAGCAAAGAACTGAAACACATTGTCGACATGTGTCCCAGCATCAAGTGCTGCTTTCTGTGTAGGGCGCTTTTGTGGCCGTATGTGACAGAAAGAAGCAGAGATCCCTGAGTCTTTTTAAGGTTGGATAATATTTTGTTATGAATGGGGGGCATTAGCTCAGTGGATAGGATAGGAGAGGGTGGACAGAGCGGGTCATCCACTAACCGTAGGGTCGGCAGTTCAATCCCCTTGATCCTCCTCCTCCAACTGTCCACATGTTGAATCCTACAAATGTACTGATTGTAAGTCGCTTTGGACAAAAGCGTATGCTAAATGCCCCTTTACTTATGATGTTCTGCATGTTATATGTGTGTGCAAGAGGAAGGCATTCTTACTTCTTACTTACTTACTTCTTACTAGACCTTCATAACATCACAACTGGACAACTGCAACGCCCTATACACCGGCATTGACCAATCACAACTCCGCCGCCTGCAGTTAGTTCAAAACTCAGCCGCCAACTCCTCACCTGTACAAAGAAGCGAGATCACATCACCTCGGTCCTCGCATCGCTCCACTGGCTCCCCATCCACTACCGCATTGATTTTAAACTTCTCCTGACTGTCTACAAATCCCTCCATGGTCTGGCCCCCACCTACCTGTCTGATATTCTCCACCACCACATCCCATCCAGAGCACTCCGGTCAGCTGACCAACTGTTGTTGGAAGTGCCCAGGACCAGGCCTAAAACCAGGGAGGACAGAGCCTTTGCTGTAGCAGCCCCCAGACTCTGGAACTCCCTCCCCCTACACATCCGTGCAGCCCAGTCTTTAGGTGTTTTTAAATCCCAGTTAAAGACCCACCTTTTTTCACTTGCCTTCGAATAGTGTTTCCTTTTAAAGCGCCTGCAAGGTGTCCCCCAGTTATTTTTGAAATTTTTAATCTCAGTCTTTGTCTTTTTAACCCTTTTCTTTTCTTTTTATTTCTTTTTGCATTCGCACTCAAGCACTTTCTGTGAAGCACTTTGGTTGCGGCTCAGCCGTTTGTATATGTGCTATATGAATAAAATTGAATTTGATTTGATTTGATACTGTTGGCCCATGGCGTCTTCTTCACGGTGACAACCAGTCAATCAGCTGTTTTCTGCTTGAGGAGCTGATGCAGTTTCTGGTTACACAGGAATGTTTACAAGCATTCTCCTAATCCCCTTAACACCTTCGACAGTCCTTGACATAGAATACTGATACATGACACGGATGACTCCCCTCCAATGGTGCTTGTGGGGGGGAGGGGATTCCCCACATAACGCACACATAGCTTGACAATATTGCAGATTCAAAGTGGTGTAATTGCGTGTGTGTGTGTGTGTGTGTGTGTGTGTGTGTGTGTGCCATGACTGTACAGACAAGTCCTGAATGAACAATCAACAGCGTGACATTTACAATTACACCTCTCACACCTATCTTTGAAGAGAGCCCAAACTGAACAGAGGTGTGGCGTAACCTGAGCTGGTGTCAAGAGCCTGTTAATGGCAGAGAAATGTTTTCGTTGGAGACTTTGCATCAAAACAACACTTGATCTCTTTACAAAAGCCTCCCTTGGAGACGTCACTGGCTTAGCCAATACGGATGGTTAAGGTCTAGTTTCCTACCGTCCATTGCTTCTTGTTTGCTTTACAACACACTGATTATTGCTGCTGTGGCTAAACCATAAGCCAGCAGAATCATGTTGAATCATGACGTGGAGGTAAAAATGACCTGATTCTCTCTTTCTCATCAATCCACTGAGCTGCTCACCCAGGACCAACGTTGTGATGCTTAACCCCAGATTGAATGTCCTCGGTCCTCAGAGTACAGGTGATGTCATTATGGGTAGTCCTGGCAACATGGAGGCTGCTAATGGAATGAATATGGATTGAAAACATACAGAAATTAAAAAAACCCTGGTGTATTGTGCAGTTGTCAAAGCAGATGTGAGTTAGATATGACCTGATTTACAGACGGTGTACCACAAGGCATTTCAACATTAGGCAGACCCATGGGAATCCAGCCTACCATTAGCTTTATGTTATTAAGTATGCAGTATTAGATACATGCACTGCATGCATGTGTGTGTGTGTGTGTGTGTGTGTGTGTGTGTGTGTGTGTGTGTGTGTGTGTGTGTGTGTGCATCTCTGTGGAACAGTTCATCTTGCATTATAAACAACAATGGCTGGAGGAGATGATGACTTCCCATCATCCTGTAGTGATGGAGTCACAGAATGAGAGGAGTAAAAGAAGGGAGAAGAGAGAGAGATAGAGAGGGAGAGATGGAGGAGATAAGGAAGGAAAGGAAAGGAGGTGGGAGAGAGGGAGGGAGGGAAGGAAGGAATGAGAAAAGAAGGAAGAAATGAAGGAAGAGTCACAGTCTATTTGCCACGCCCCCTCCTCTACTCATTCATTCACACTCGCAGCTGCGCCGCATCAGGTGATTAGTGGAGGCTACAAAGCAGCCCTTCACTACTCACCTGGTGCCAGATTGTTCTCTGCTGTTTCTACATGCAAGTCTCTCCAGTAATTCTCCTGCCACCTGTCCTGGTTTCTCGATCCTGCCTGTCCCTGACTCTGATCTCCGCCTTGTCCTTTTTGGTCTCCATTCGCCTGCCTCTGGTCCTGGATTCCCGATCCTGCTTGTTCCCTGTTATCATTGCTTGTTTCGAGAATAAAGACTTTATTTTAACACGTGCGTGGTTTTGTGCTGCAACGCTACGGGAGCTACGGAAGCCCCGGGTGAGAATACTGGAGCGGTACGCAGGAGACCCGGAGTGCTCCGGCCCGTACATTACAAACTGCTCCATCCTTTTTGCCCTGCAACCCCACACCTGGAAGTGAAGTGGCTTATTCCATCACCCACCTGACTGGCAGAACCCGTCTCTGGAATGGCCCACCCCAGCCTGTCTGTCCTTCCAGGCCTTCGCCTTGGAGCTCTGGAGGGTGTTCTGACGTCCATGGTGGTCTCCTGGGGCTGAGGCAGGGGGGACGGACTCTCTGATTATGCCGTCGACTTCCGCACCAGGGCTTGCCAGAGTGAGTGGAACCTGGTGGCGCAGTGCGACGCCTTCCTGCTGGGCCTGAGGAGCTATGTGAAGGATGAGTTGGTCTCCAATGAACTCCCGAAGTTGCTGGAAGGACTCATCGAGCTGTCCACATGGGTGGACGGTCGCATCCAGGGGCGATGTAGACACATACGTCAGTAACAACTCGCATGGCACCTTCAAGTCAGGAGCCGCTCTGCTCCTGTGACCAGTCTCCACTGCCGCTGTTGAGGGAAATCGAACCCATGCAGGTGGGTCTCAACAGCTCCACGCCGGAGGAACGGGCACGTTGCCATCAGGGCAACCTTTGCCTGTACTGCGGTCAGGCTGGACACTTTATCTCCCATTGTCCACTAAAAGGCCGGACCCACCAGCAGGAAGGTGTACTAGTAATACTAGTGAGTCGTACTACTAACCTCTCTCCTGACTCATGTCCCCTTTGCCAGGCCCGTCTTATCCTGCCCAAGGGGTCCCACACCCTGGCCTTCTTCATTGACTCCGGCACTGATTAACATCATCGACAACTGGACATCCCACGGGTTACTCTTCTTTGCCCAGCCCCTGCCAGTGCCCTCGATTGCCACCTCATGGGGACGGTTACCCACCAGACAACACCCTCCGCCTACTCCAGTTCTGAAACCGCCTTGAGACCGTCCAGTTCGACATTCTCTGCCCCCCCCCCATCTACCATTCATCTTAGGGTTTACCTGGCTCCGTCGTCACAACCCCACCATAGACTGGTGTACCGGGTCCATCCTGGGCTGAAGTCCCGCTTGCTATCAGGTATGCCTCAAGCAGCCGACCACCTGCTCGAACACTGCCCGCAACATGGTGGGGTTTCCTGTTGAGTACAATGATTTTAGAGAGGTGTTTACCAAAACTAAGGCCACCTCCCTTCGTCCCCAAAATAGGTAGGAAGGAAGGTGACTGTGCCATAGACCTGCAGCCCAGGTCGGCCCCTCCCAGGGGCCGTCTATTTTCCCTGTCCGCCACGAGAGAAAGACCATGGAGGAATACATGGTACAATTGTACATTGTACAATACTTTGTACAATCACCTCCATCTTTTGGAGGGAGTTTTGCAGATTAGTCGGGGCCATTGTCTTCTGGTTTTCATCCACAGTCCAATGGCCAGACGGAGAGGAAGAACCAGGAGATAGAGACGGCCCTCCGGTACATGGCCTCCCAGCATCCTGCATCATAGTCCCAGCAGCTTGTGTGGGTTGAATATGCCCATAGCACGTTAACCAGCTCTGACACAGGTCTCTCCCGCTTTCAGTGCCCCTACGGGTTCCAGCCTCCCCTGTTCCCCCCCTTGAGAAGGAGGCTTCCTGTCCTTCGGTCCAGGCCATCACTGCAGCAGGACCTGGGAGCAAGCAAGGCCCGCCCTTCTATTCTCAGCCGACCGCTACTCGGATGTGGCTAACCGCTACTCGGAGGTGGCTAACCGCCACCACACCAGGGCCCCCAGCTACTAGGTAGGCCAAAGTGTGTGGCTTTCCTCCCGCGACCTACCTTTACGGATGGAGTCCAGGAAACTGGCGCCCAAGTTCATGGGGCCCTTCAAAATCGAGAGGATCATCAACCCCGCTGCAGTCCGGCTGAAGCTTCCCCGGTCCATGAGGATCCACCCGACATTCCACATATCCAGGGTCAAGCCTGTCTGGGTGAGTCCTCTCGTCCCTGCCGCTCCACCTCCCCCTCTTCCAAGGTTGATCAATGGGGGTCCCACCTACATGGTACACTTGTTCCTTCAGTCCCGCCATTGTGGGAGGGGTCTGCAGTACCTGGTCAACTGGGAGGGCTACGGTCCTGAGGAGAGGTCCTGGGTCCTGGACAAAGACCTCATCTGGGCCGCCTAGGACCACATCATTGACCAGAGACTTCAGGTAGGAGGTCTCCTTCCCCCCAGCTCCTCGAGCCACCTGGAAGTGAGGAGAACGCAACACCCAGGTGGACGGCAACATCTCGGAGGAATATTAGCCCCCCCCCCCAGGCCCCCTCTCAGCGCCCATCTTGCTGTTGGTGTTTTGGGACATCAGGAGCCATCCCTTGAGAGGGGGGTGGTGTTCTGTCATGGTCTTTCTGCCACGCCCCCTCCTCTACTCATTCACACTTGCAGCTGTGCCGCATCAGGTGATTAGTGGAGGCTACAAATCAGCCCTTTACTACTCACCTGGTGCCAGATTGTTCTTCGCTGTTTGTACCTGCAAGTCTCTCCAGCATTTCTCCTGTCACCTGTCCCGGTTTCTCGATCCTGCCTCTCCCGGACTCTGATACCTGCCTCGTCCTTCCTGATCTCCGTTATCATTGCTTGTTTAGAGAATCAAAACACCCTGTTTCCACATGTGCGTGGTTTTGTGCTGCAATTGGGTCCAGTACCGACCGGTTACAGGAAGGGAGGAGGGAAGAAAGGAATTGCACTGATAAAAGCTACCTACAACCTCTTTGGCTATGTTAAGCTGCAGCCATCTTGACCTGTTTTGTTACAAAAGACTCATAGTATTTGGATGCATAGTATTTTCTGTTGGGCTACCTCTCAGCCATACAGTCCTGGTCAGGCTCACACTCAACCACTGCATTACAACATGTTACTATTGACTATTTAGAACTTTAGCTATTCAAATAAACTTACTGGGAATTCAGATACTGGTCATTAAAAGGCAGGTAGATGTAATCTTGCTCAAAGAGGTAGATGTGAATATCAGGGACACTCTAATGAATACTGACTACTTCCATCCTAATGAGTGTTTGAGGTTCTCAGTGAGAACACAAACCCAGCTAGATGCTCGATTTGCTCTCTGGTGAGTGCTCTGATAGGACTGCCAACAGCCAGACATTTCAGACCTTTTTTTTTTTTAAAGAGAAAATGTGCACTTCATGAGTTATTTAAGTTACCCGGAGGCTGGAAGTTTCACATCATTCCTTAACTCAGCAGGCATCGCTCATTATGACTCCTGCTTGTGTGTGTGTGTGTGTGTGTGTGTGTGTGTGTGTGTGTGTGTGTGTGTGTGTGTGTGTGTGTGTGTGTATTTGTGCATGCTTGTGTGTGTACATAACTCATGTTTAAATTGGACCCCATTTTGTGCTTGATCCTAAATGGCTTTGTATTCTTGACATAATTTAATATTACTGAACTATAGGCCTACCCTGTATCATTTCTTACAATATTGTGACTTTTACTTCACCTTATTTGGGAATTGCATTTCCTCCCACAGTTTTTGAGGTATCGTAACCACAACAATGGCATTATAACCCGACAGTTCATTTGCAAAAACATGCATTTTGGCAATTAATTTAATT
>JAXIVH010000004.1:1161243-1162634 GCA_036785325.1 Urophycis tenuis
AGATCAAAGTATTTAAACATAATGTCATCTTAAAGATTGTGTAGCACCAAAAATCTCAACTATACTTTCAAATGTCAGTATTCATTATCAGTGTAAACTTCAGTGTAGAAATACAGTTAAATATTGCTTAATTTGTCCATTATCCATTACTAATATAATTAGTGTCGACAAGTCTTTAAACTATTTCTCAACATTACCGTATTATGCAATGAGCCCCTGGCATTATGCGTGTGTGTGTGTGTGTGTGTGTGTGTGTGTGTGTGTGTGTGTGTCACTGTTGTTGACAGTGTCTTATCGTTATTATTAAAAGTCTTATTGTAGCATTATTGTCAGGCGTCCCCTGACTGTATTCTTCAAGGGGCTGCAGGCTCCACTCATCCTCCCAGTAGGATGAGACTGCAGGCTGCTCCAGCACCTGCTGCAGGAACTGCATTGTGTCCACCACAGGCTAACCAAGTAAACACCATCGAAATATATGTATATATATATATATGTAGAAATATGTTATATTCCATGATGCGTTGAACTGCACACAAATTAAATTTAATATAATTTTGTGGACAATTAAATTTAATTCATGATGTGTATGTTTTCATTTAAATGGCAACATATAGACAGATTATAAATTATGCTCAAAACATATTTATGAATGGAATCTGCATTTCTGCCATGTGCAGAAATGCAAATTAGCACAATCTTATCCTGCATACACATTTTACAAATAAAATAAAACATCTTAAGTAAAGGAAAGCAATCGCTCTTTCATTCTTCAAAATAATAAAGTAAACTAAACGACGGTGTACAAGACATGTTGGAGAATACAGTGTATGTATACTGCACACATGTTGGAGAAAGTGTGTCATTTAAAACACTACCATTTACTGTAAGCCCCTTCTGACAGCAGCACTGTTACTCACCCCTCCTTCCTCTTCCCCAATCTTCTTACCTGTATCTTCCCCTCCCTCTTCATCACTCTGTCTCGCCTTCACTGCTGTCTTTAACTCTGTTCCAACCTTTTCTCTTTCACCCCTCTTCCTCACTTTCTTCTCCCCTCTCTCGTCCTTTCTCCCCCTCTCTCTCTCCCCCTTTCTCTCATCCTCTCTCTCTCACCCTGTTATTTCAACATCTCCTGCTCCCTTTTTGTCTCCCCCTCTCTCCCCCTCTCTCTGCCTAACACACATTTTCTCTCTTTCCTTCTGTCTATACCATTCTATCCCATCTCCCTCTGCCATCTCTCTCTCTCTCTTCCCCTTCTCTCTTTTCACTCTCTCCCATCTTACTCTCTCTCTTTTTGCTCTGTGTTTCTCCCCCTTCTCACTCTTGTCTCTCCTCCTCTCTCTCCCCTGCTCTCCCCCTCCCCAATTAACCCCTCTCTCTCTCTCTCTCTCTCT
>JAXIVH010000004.1:1162834-1172834 GCA_036785325.1 Urophycis tenuis
GAACATCACTGAACAGTCCCTAACCCGATGTATGTTGGCTGTTCTGATGAACATCACTGAACAGTCCCTAACCCGATGTATGTTGGCTGTTCTGATGAACATCACTGAACAGTCCCTAACCCGATGTATGTTGGCTGTTCTGATGAACATCACTGAACAGTCCCTAACCCGATGTATGTTGGCTGTTCTGATGAACATCACTGAACAGTCCCTAACCCGATGTATGTTGGCTGTTCTGATGAACATCACTGAACAGTCCCTAACCCGATGTATGTTGGCTGTTCTGATGAACATCACTGAACAGTCCCTAACCCGATGTATGTTGGCTGTTCTGATGAACATCACTGAACAGTCCCTAACCCGATGTATGTTGGCTGTTCTGATGAACATCACTGAACAGTCCCTAACCCGATGTATGTTGGCTGTTCTGATGAACATCACTGAACAGTCCCTAACCCGATGTATGTTGGCTGTTCTGATGAACATCACTGAACAGTCCCTAACCCGATGTATGTTGGCTGTTCTGATGAACATCACTGAACAGTCCCTAACCCGATGTATGTTGGCTGTTCTGATGAACATCACTGAACAGTCCCTAACCCGATGTATGTTGGCTGTTCTGATGAACATCACTGAACAGTCCCTAACCCGATGTATGTTGGCTGTTCTGATGAACATCACTGAACAGTCCCTAACCCGATGTATGTTTGCTGTTCTGATGAACATCACTGAACAGTCCCTAACCCGATGTATGTTGGCTGTTCTGATGAACATCACTGAACAGTCCCTAACCCGATGTATGTTGGCTGTTCTGATGAACATCCTCACCACTGTGTGTTTCAGATGCAGGGAGAAGGCAAGGACGCGTACGATGACAACATACACTACCCCATCCTCCTCACCCTGACATGGGGGCTCAGATCCCTCAGCCATACTCAGTGAAGAACAGTGAAGAACGCCTCCCAATAGTACACCACTCCAGAAATCACATGCACATTTGGTGTGCTTGTTGTGTCAACGTTTAGCAAGGTGTGGGGTATATTTCAGGAATTCAACATTTTTCCAATTTCTCAGAAATGCAGTACCACAGTATTCAAAGAGAGTTCCGTTGTTGTTTCATTTTATTTCCAGGTTTTGCACCATATTGCCACAGTGGGAAATGGAGAGGATAGAGATAGAGAACATTTATATTATTAATATACAAATAAGTGAGGTGTTTTTTTTTCTTTAGAATTTTAAAAAAAGCACACAAGCTGGTACTGTTGACTACTGATAGCCAGTGTCCAAGAATATTTGGCCCAACCCAATCCAACTTAAGAGCTCTAGTCATTCAGTATGAGCACTCTAGTCAGCCCTGCTCTAGTCACCTAGCCTGGGAGCTCTGTCCCCTAGCCTGAGATCTCAAGTCACCCAGCCTGATAAGGCTTGTCCTCCAGCCTGAGAGCTCTAGTCATCCCGTTTGAAAGCTCTAGTCCCCCAGCCTCAGAGCCCTAGTCATCCAGTCTGAGAGCTCTAGTCATCCCGTTTGAAAGCTCTAGTCCCCCAGCCTCAGAGCCCTAGTCATCCAGCCTCAGAGCCCTAGTCATCCAGCCTGAGAGCTCTAGTCATCCAGTCTGAGAGCTCTAGTCATCCCGTTTGAAAGCTCTAGTCCCCCAGCCTCAGAGCCCTAGTCATCCAGCCTGAGAGCCCTAGTCATCCAGCCTGAGAGCTCTAGTCATCCAGCCTGAGAGCTCTAGTCCCCCAGCCTCAGAGCCCTAGTCATCCAGTCTGAGAGCTCTAGTCATCCAGGCTCAGAGCCCTAGTCATCCAGCCTGAGAGCTCTAGTCATCCCGTTTGAAAGCTCTAGTCCCCCAGCCTCAGAGCCCTAGTCATCCAGTCTGAGAGCTCTAGTCATCCCGTTTGAAAGCTCTAGTCCCCCAGCCTCAGAGCCCTAGTCATCCAGCCTCAGAGCCCTAGTCATCCAGCCTGAGAGCTCTAGTCATCCAGCCTGAGAGCTCTAGTCCCCCAGCCTCAGAGCCCTAGACATCCAGCCTCAGAGCCCTAGTCATCCAGCCTGAGAGCTCTAGTCATCCAGCCTCAGAGCCCTAGTCATCCAGCCTGAGAGCTCTAGTCAGCCAAGCTCTTGTCACCCAGTATGAGAAATCTATTAAACCAACCTGCAAGCTCTAGTCACCCAGCCTGAGAACCAGTCATTCAGTCAGTCACCCCAGACAGTCAACTCCATTGCAAGACATTATATTACCCACTCATTCAGCCAGTTAGCTGGGCTGACATTCCAGAGCAGTGCTGTCAAAACCCTCTGCCATTATGCTCTCCACTGTGGAAGCCAATGGCAAAGCTTTAACTACAGACGCTATTCTGAGTGCCTATTTGGTTTCTTTTTCCTTCCACTCTTATGTGGCCACTTCCTCCCTCCCCGTTTTGTATTCTATATTCGTCAATTCTCTATTTATCCCAGTCAGAGGTCAGTGCTATAAATGTTTTTTTTGAGTAGAGAACTATATTAGAGTGATGTATTGTGTGTGCTTGTGCGTTTACCTGTGTGTAAGAAAGACGGGAGCAGAATGTGCAGTGTAATGGCAGTGTATTACATGTGAAGACACTGGACCCTTATACTGTGTGGACATTCAACCCAATGGAATGCCTGTATTGTGCAACAGATTTAAATTGGAAGCTTGCGCAGTAAATAACACGGGAACATGTTTTAATTCACCATTCTTACGTCACTTGCAGTCCTCCAACAACCTAACAAGACTTTAGTTTTCTCTCTTTATTCAGTTCATTTCTAGAGCCTCCCATGGCATGAAACACCCATTTTAAACTTTATTTATATTGACTTTATGAAATATATATTATATATATATATATTATGTTGTCAGTAAAAAGTTAAACTCTGTCTGCCACAGAGCAATTATTTGTCAGTTGCCAATGTCAACAACAGACAATAAATAAACCACCGACAGGAATAATAAGTATACAGAGTGAGCAGCACCAAAATCGTAGTATTCTTCTGGACCAAAACCAAAGTTCCATTGCCTTAACTTAAGCATTTATATTCAGATTGTACTGTTTCATTGCGTAACGTAACATAACGTAGCAGCAAGTCTAGCACCACCGATCAATAATTAGGCCTTAACATAATGGGATCTAGCACCAACCAATCCAGGTGTGGGCACCTTCACACCAACCAATCCAGGTGTGGGCACCTTCACACCAACCAATCCAGGTGTGGGCACCTTCACACCAACCAATCCAGGTGTGGGCACCTTCACACCAAACAATCCAGATGTGGGCACCTTCACACCATGGGGTGCAGTTGCAACTGCTTGTGCTTGTGGGAGCCATGGCAACACTGTCTTTGTTGACTATCAACGGACACACAAATCTTGTAATGGTGAGCTCTCTGGTTGATTATTTACCGGAGGAATCTACTGTAGTCTGTATAGATTAAGTACCCTCACATGGTATTAATGACTCTTCAGGATCATTAGTTTGTATGGATAGGGAATGGAATGCTTTGCAGTATTAAATACACACATGTAAGCTATATGAACAAAGTACATGTTTATTTTGTACAGCCTTTAAAAAGGTTAATGTTTGATATCTGTCTATAAATGACTGACAGACTGAGAGTGTGAATTGGATACCTTTAACAGCTATGAAGTGATATCAAACACATCGAAAGCCATGACCATTTAGACTGTGTGCTGTGATGTCATTCTTTTCGTCTGTGACATCATAACCGACCACAGTGATCAGGATTGCAGTTATTTTCCACATCTCGACTCTTTTCTCTTGATGCTAAGGGCGGCAGTAGCTCAGTGGATAGAGTGAGTGGACAGAGCGGGTCGTCCACTAACCGTAGGGTCGAGAGATCCGTCCCCTTGATCCCCCTCCTCCAACTGTCCACATGTCCAACCCCATAAATGTACTGATTTGTCACTTTGGACAAAAGTGTCTGCTAAATGCCTCTTTGCCCCTTTATGTTGTCACTTGTATTTATGACATCCCTTTTACAATCTTTATTTTAGTTATTTATGTGGTGGAATACTTTGTCACCTGGTAAAGGGTAGGGAAAATGCAACAATGTAGACATTTTTTTCATACCATCACTGCTGTGTGCTACAGTGACATTACTGCTAACATAACGGTTGTGTCTTACAGTGAGATAGATCCCTGTTGATTTGATACAGCACCATGGCTGTTCTGTGTTACTGAGAAATCACTGCTGCGTGCATGACATTAAATCAGTTACCTGCTAAGGTGACTTCACTGTTACCTCCTACAGTGGCTTCACCATTACCTGCTGCAGTGACAACACTGTTACCTGCTACAATGTCTTCTTTATCACCTGCTGCAGTGACATCACTGTTACTTGCTTCAGTGACATCACTGTTACCTGCTACAATGACATCTTTATTACCTGCTGCAGTGATATCACTATTACCTGTTGCAATGATATCACTATTACCTGCTGCAGTGACATTACTGTTAGCTGCTTCAGTCACCTCACTATTGATTTGATACAGTGACAGCACAGTTGTTTTAGTACAGTGACATCACTGTTATTTTGATACAGTGAATACAGGGACATCACTTTCATGTGCTAAACTATAATCAGCACATGCCACTCTATTTCACGTGGCAGCTAAACACTGTTTCACCAGAGTTTAAATACTGCTGTGACCACAATGTGTTTATTTTTACATAATGGTTGAAACCACTTCTGCTGTGAGAATAAGGTGTTTATTTGAACATAATTGTAGAAACCACTTCCGCTGTGAACACAAGGTGTTTATTTTGATTTAAAGGACCAGAGAGATGCAGCCTAACATAGCTTCCTAAAAAGTCCATGGAGCTAACTCTTTGAACATGTAACTGTATGATTGATTACTAAATATGTCTTGTACCTCAAATTTTCCTTTCATTGTTGAAATAAATTAAACTGAACATTTGTAAAGGAAGTATCAATTTGTGTTGAATTTGCGTTCAATTTGTTGTATTGTATTTGTGGTATTGTGTTTTTTTTTAACGTTGATTAATGAGCATTGGCCTTGTTTACTCAAGCATGTTGAATCCCTCTTCAAATTGTGATTTTGATAAAGGTTGCGAGATCATGATGCAAACAAGGTAGTGTACAAGGTAGTGTTATGGTCTACATAATCTCTTGCAGAAGCGTTGTCAAGTCACATGCTAAGCGCTTACGTCACTTGTCAACCAATCTAGATGAAGGGGAATGTCGTATACAGATTTCTGTGAAACATCGCTTTGCTGTGCCCAGCCTTCTCCTAACGATTATCCCATTCCTCTATCATTAAATGTTAAAGGAAAACTTTGAGATTTTTCAACCTATTTTCTGATCACTTTGGGCATAAGGGTAGCCTGGGAATTCCCATGCTGCTTTGCGCGCGATTTCATTCTCGCTGCAAAGACAGCCTGGAAACCACTGCCCTTATTTTCCCCTGAGTTAGGGAACCAATCACAGAACGGGGGGGGGGGGGGGGGGGGCAGCAATACGATGACGATGTCTATGCACGACACCGAAGCTTGTAGTGTGTTAATCCAACATGGCAGCGGACACAACGTTACCGTTCGATGCAGCTTTAGAAAGTGTATTAAGTAGCTTTTGTAGCAATTAATTTAATTTTAGTAGCTAATTTTTTAGTAGCAATTGGCTATGAATCGCGCGCAAAGCAGCATGTGAAGAACCAGATGCCATTTGATAGACATTCGTAGCGCCCAATAAACGGCTCTAGGCATTCGTAAACCACGCCTCAAATACGAGAAAATGCACACCTAGTTCCCAGACCACCATCTCATCGAGATGTGGACACGTCAGCCAGGCTAGCATAAGGGACTAATGGGAACAGCAATTTTTATAAATTAGTCCTGTATTGAGAAAGAACATTGCAGCCGTAATCTTTGAAAATGGGCTCCAGCGTAAACCCTTGGCAATCACATCCCATCAACATACGTCCTGTAAAGGTGAAATGCTACTTTCTTCTTTACCTTTCGCTTGGTCCAGCTTGTTATTGTGTCCCACACAAGGTTATAATAGTTTTGGATTTTTCATTTTGGTTTAGTATTATTTCGTTTTGACTTTTTTCCCTCCAATTCAGTTAGTTTTAATTAGTTTTTAGTGTGGGTTTGCTAATTTTTATTAGTTTTTATATGTTCAAAAACGCTTAGTTTTAGTTTAGTTTTTATTAGTTTTAGTGTTAGTTTTAGGTTTTTCATACTTGTCACGTGCAGGATTCAAAAAGGTTAGAATGAGTATTGTATAATACAATTCAACAAAAGATACATTTAAAAAATGAGGGTGAGTTAATAATTGACTTTTTATTTTTTTTATTTTTATTCCTTTAACCGCCATGGCGCTTCCAGGTGACGTCACAGACCATGAGGTGCAGTAAGGTGCTGCTGCTGCTGCTGCCAGCTGGCGTAAAGCTGCCAGACAGAATAAATCGATCATATGAATCCAACCAATTGAGGCTTTGACAGGGACAAAAACGAAGGGAATTATATCTATAATTTCAGTTTGTGTGTTTTCTAAACATGAAATACAGTTTCAGTTAGCTATCATTTTTTTCTTTTAATTTTAGTTTTTATTTATTTCAGTTAACGAAAGTGTTTTTTCAATTTGTGTTTTTTCGTTCGTTTTCGTTAACGATAATAACCTTGGTCCCACCAAGTCACTCTGAAGGAGAGGTCTTGTGGAAGTGTTGTTGTTGCAGGATGAGGATGGTGGAGAGTTTGTTGTGTTGGACCACTACAGAAAGTGTAGCTTAGTGTTTCCTCAAATACTTTGGTAGAGCAGAGTTTTGGTATAGTTGTGGTTGTATTGAGAAAAGGGAAAACTCCTGCAACAATGACATTTTGGAGTGAGACTTCTTTTGGTTGACCCAAGAGTTGTTGAACTCAATGCCAAACACCGCATCAAGCAAAAGGTAAAGCAAAAAGTAACATTTCTCTCCAGGGATCTTTTCCATGATGTCTGAATATAATCTGAGCCTGTCAATGGCATGGGCGGCACTTTAAGTTCCTTGGTGTTCATATATCTGACGACCTCACCTGGACTCACCACTTTAAGTTCCTTGGTGTTCATATATCTAACGACCTCACCTTAAGTTCCTTGGTGTTCATATATCTGACGACCTCACTTTAAGTTCCTTGGTGTTCATATATCTAACGACCTCACTTTAAGTTCCTTGGTGTTCATATATCTAACGACCTCACCTTAAGTTCCTTGGTGTTCATATATCTAACGACCTCACCTTAAGTTCCTTGGTGTTCATATATCTGACGACCTCACTTTAAGTTCCTTGGTGTTCATATATCTAACGACCTCACTTTAAGTTCCTTGGTGTTCATATACCTGACGACCTCACTTTAAGTTCCTTTGTGTTCATATATCTAACGACCTCACCTTAAGTTCCTTGGTGTTCATATATCTGACGACCTCACTTTAAGTTCCTTGGTGTTCATATATCTAACGACCTCACTTTAAGTTCCTTGGTGTTCATATATCTAACGACCTCACCTTAAGTTCCTTGGTGTTCATATATCTAACGACCTCACCTTAAGTTCCTTGGTGTTCATATATCTAACGACCTCACTTTAAGTTCCTTGGTGTTCATATATCTAACGACCTCACCTTAAGTTCCTTGGTGTTCATATATCTGACGACCTCACTTTAAGTTCCTTGGTGTTCATATATCCAACGACCTCACTTTAAGTTCCTTGGTGTTCATATATCTAACGACCTCACCTTAAGTTCCTTGGTGTTCATATATCTAACGACCTCACCTTAAGTTCCTTGGTGTTCATATATCTAACGACCTCACCTTAAGTTCCTTGGTGTTCATATATCTGACGACCTCACTTTAAGTTCCTTGGTGTTCATATATCTAACGACCTCACCTTAAGTTCCTTGGTGTTCATATATCTAACGACCTCACCTTAAGTTCCTTGGTGTTCATATATCTGACGACCTCACTTTAAGTTCCTTGGTGTTCATATATCTAACGACCTCACTTTAAGTTCCTTGGTGTTCATATATCTAACGACCTCACCTTAAGTTCCTTGGTGTTCATATATCTAACGACCTCACCTTAAGTTCCTTGGTGTTCATATATCTGACGACCTCACTTTAAGTTCCTTGGTGTTCATATATCTGACGACCTCACTTTAAGTTCCTTGGTGTTCATATATCTAACGACCTCACCTTAAGTTCCTTGGTGTTCATATATCTGACGACCTCACTTTAAGTTCCTTGGTGTTCATATATCTAACGACCTCACTTTAAGTTCCTTGGTGTTCATATATCTAACGACCTCACCTTAAGTTCCTTGGTGTTCATATATCTAACGACCTCACCTTAAGTTCCTTGGTGTTCATATACCTGACGACCTCACCTTAAGTTCCTTGGTGTTCATATACCTGACGACCTCACCTGGACTCACCACACGGACACCACAGTGAGGACGGCCCGCCAACACCTCGTCTTCCTGAGGAGGATAAAAAAGGTTGGTGTGTCTCCTGACGTCCTCACAAACTTCTACAGATGCACCATCCAGAGCATTCTCTCTGGCTGCATCACCTCTTGGTACGGCAGCAGTCCACCCAGGACCACAAGGCCCTATAAAGGGTGGTGAAAACTGCTCAGACATCACCGGCAGGGTGCTGCCCACCCTAGACAATAACTACCTCACCTGCTGCCTGAGGCACATAAAATCACCAGGGACCCCAGTCACCCAGCACACTCACTGCTACCTTTGGGAAGGACTTCTGAACTGCTGAACCATACCTCAAACCCACAACACTTTATGTATAGTACTTACATGTATATGCACATGCATGTTATACCTGCTCACACTTTAGATCATTCTCCATGGCTACTTATATTTTATTTTTCCTTTGAATGTCCCACCATGTTGGAAAACATTTCATTGTACACTATGACTGTAAGTGATGCCGCACATTTGATAATAGACGACTTGACCAAAAACAAGCACTTTAAGAGAACACACATTGACGTGGTGCTATTGCCCTACAGATTACATTGCAGCCTCTTTTTCGCAATCACTGCAATGTAAACTGGTACACCATGGATATGGTGCAAATCTGAAACCTTGATGTGTGCATGCATATTAAGCGCAGATCTCTCATAAACTACCCCTAAATCTAAACAGACTGAGACAGTCATTAGTGTGTTGTCTGTCTGGGCCTGTAGAATCTAGATCAAAACTATTTTAGACCGCAGTGTTAACTGGGCCATTGTTATTGGGAACAAGGCAAGTTTATTCTTTATTATCCTTATTCTTATTTTGCCCTCCATTCATCATTCCTCTCAATGTGTTAACCCCCTGTCCCTGGTTGGCGACAAGATCATGAATATAATAAAGTTTTGTTCAGCAACAGATCAGCAGCTGTCTGTGCTTTAACACAATGGGCTCCCACAGGGAAGGAGAGTGAGAGATGGAGAGAAAGGAAGGGAATTGGAGAGAGGGAGATAAAGGTTCCCAATGTGATTAAAACAGTGGAGAGGAGTGAGGAGGAGGGGTGAGACAGGGAGGTGAAAGAGGTAAGAAAAGGATAGGAAAGAGTTAGGAAGAAAAGAGGAGTAAGGAAGGGAGAGGAGCCGAGTGAGACATAGACAGGAGAGGGACAAGACAGGGAGAGGGGTGAGACATGGAGGAGAGGAGTGAGACAAGGCAAAGAGATGGATGAGACAGGGAGAGGAGAGGAGTGAGACAGGAGAGGGGTGAGATGGGGACAGGAGAGGGATGAGACAGAGAGGGGTGAGACATGGAGGGGAGGAGTAAGACAGGATGAGGAGAGGGGTGAGACAGGTAGAGGAGATTGGGGAAAGAGGGAGAGGTGAGGGGTAAGACAGGGAGAGGATAGGAGTGAGACATGGAGAGGAGAGTTGTGAGACAGTTGGAGAAGTGAGACATGGACAGGAGAAGGTTGGGGGTGGGGCAGTCCGACATTAAGAGGC
>JAXIVH010000004.1:1177834-1199219 GCA_036785325.1 Urophycis tenuis
TATGTGTTCAATGTATGTGTGTGTGTGCACATGAGGGTTGAAGAGAGAATATTTTTATTCTTATTATTGTGTGTGTGTGCGTGTGTGCCTCTGTGTTTGTGTAATTGTTTCAAACAAAGCTATGATCCAAAAGATCTTGAGTCTAACAAATCAAGGTGTGGTGTCTGAAGGCCACAGTGTGTCCTCTGTCTGCCTCTCTGCACCTGTTGTCTGCTCTCAGCCCCTCCTGAAGCTTAGCTCCCGGTCGCCTCAAGAGGGCCAAATACTGCACTGCCACTCAAGGTGGCGTAGTGGGGAGAAATGTAAACAGATTATGTCCCAACCTAATCCCACCACAAAAGAAGACTCTATGATTTAATATGGAGGAGGTTGGGTAAGGGTTTCACACGCACGTATGCATGCACACATTCTCTCTCGTACACACACACACACACACACACACACACACACACACACACACACACACAGCGAATAGAGAAAGAGTGAAAAACACTTACCTTTCCATATGTGTACAAGGACAGCTGCAATGAACCTTTAGCTGATGCAGTCCCGGTGCTCTTTTAGATCGGATGGATGTGAAGTGTTCCCCATAACTAAACAGGAGCCAGTGGTTTAGTGTGTGTGCGTGTGTTAGTGTGTGCCTGTCGATGTGTGTCTGTTTGTGTGTGTAAATATACACAACACATGCAAGTCCATGCAAAGTCACTAAGGACACCTGTTAACCACCTGGAATATCCAGGGGGGTTGAGGGCATTTATGATCCCAACTTCACAACTTCACAACATTTGATTGACATGTTTTCCTGTGTGAGTGTTCATTACATTGAGTAATTAAATGTGTGAGTGAGTGCGTGCATCTACTTGTCCAACCAGAGGATTTGCTGACATACTCCAGCTCAGTGTGCCGTGGGGGGGAGGGTCTCAGCCTGCAGTCTGTGTTCAGTTGGCCTTGCAACATATATTGAAATATCAAGGAGACTCGTAGAGACGTGACTGCATGGTATGAGTTGTGTTCCTTTAATGACTTCCGCTACTCGTTGCTTAGGTTACACGCAGAACGTTCCAACCCCGTATTACAACTAATACTACATCCCCCTTTCTGACTTAAGGATGCTGTCTAATAAGATGCATAACTAAACAATAAAAGTCATCTTAAGAAGTCTATGAATGTTCTCATTCATGTTAAGAAAACATTCATTATTTCTTTCACTCCTCTTGAGAGTTAAACTAAACACTTCACCTTTTCAAGCAAAAAGGTTTTTAAACTAAGATTGTTTGATGTTAATCTCATAACCTTGATCCTTGAACCTATGAACTAGTCTTACTGGAACTATGAAATCATGTCCATGTAAACAGTTGCAATTTCACTTTCAACAAATAGATACTCTAACTCTAACTCTAAAGCATCAACAACATTTACTTAAACAACATTAGCACATCACTTTCTTTTCTTTTTTTACGAACAGTCATAGTCTTTTAGGTACACTGGAGGTGCTCTCACTCTGGAAGGGACATGCCTTTCTTTTACTGCTGTGTGCTGCCCCGAGTCACAGGGATTTGCATGTGTGACAGGTGTGTTCACGGCAGTGGATGCAGCATCCTCAGGTAAGTTGGTGTGTGTTGCTGGTGCAATAGGGGTAGGCGAGAGATGGTATCTGTTTCTTCGCAGAGTGCCCCTAGGCGTCTCTACAAAATAGGATCTCGGAGTGCCTGCATTTGACACCACTGTGCCTCTCTCAAGGATGTCCTTGACCCACACATGGTCACCTTGTCGAAGGGGTGGCACGGTGTGAGCTCTGTGACGATGGTCATAGTTCAGTTTCTGCTTTTGTCTGTATGCTTGTTCCGTTCTTTTTAGACTGTTCATGTCAGTCCAGCCTGCTTTAAGCTGAGATGGGATGACAGGTGTTCTCATTTTTCTGCCCATGAGGAGTGGCGCGGTAGGCCATGAGGCCAAGGTAAGGGTCACTGGATTTCTTCAGGATACCTTTGATTGTCCTAACGGCTCGCTCCGCCTCACCGTTGCTTTGAGGGAAGTGAGGGCTGGATGTGACATGGCTGAAACCCCACTCTCGTGCAAACTTTCTGAAGTACTCGGATGCAAATTGTGGCCCATTGTCTGAGTGCACCACATCTGGTATGCCATGACGTGCAAATATGGATTTGAAGTGCTCCACCAGTGCCTCAGATGTTGTGTAAGTGAATTTGGCTACTTCAAAGAATCTGGAAAAGTAGTCTACAATGACCAGATAGTGTTTATTATGTTCAATAGATCTGCCCCCACAGTGGACCATGGTCTTGCTGGGAACTCAGTGGGTTGCAGTGTTTCTCTAAACTGAGGAACCCCTCAGCTGTGTTCTTGATTGGCTCTCTGGAGAGCACGTCAGCAGTGGCAATGTCCTTGCCTGGCACATGTGAGATGGTGTAAGAGAACCTCATCAGCCGCATACGTAGACGCTGTATGCGAGGTGGCAGTTCATCCAGACTCTTTGAGCCTAGCAGGGGAACCAAAGGCTTGTGATCTGTCTCTATGTGGAAGTCCTTTCCTATAAGGAACTCTGCAAATCTTTCACAGGCCCATGTTGTGGCTAAAGCTTCTTTTTCAATTTGAGCATACCGCTGTTTGGTGGTGCTCAGGGCTCTCGAAGCATATGCCACCAGCTTCCAGTCTTTTTCATTTCATCACTGGAGGAGGAGAACAGCACCCATGCCATATGAAGATGAATCTGCTGAGACGAGTGTGTCTGCATTTGGGTCATACAAGGCAAGACCCGGTGGTGTTGTAAGTTCAGCCTTAATCTGTTCAAAGGCTTGCTGCTGTTGTGGACCCCAGGCCCACATGTTTGCTTTCCTCAATAGGTCTCTGAGAGGGCGCGTTTTCTCAGCCAGGTGAGGTAGGAATTTTCCCAGATGATTGGTCATTCCCAAGAAGCGCCTCACCTCACTGACATTACTGGGCTCTGCAAAGGCTTTCACAGCGCCCACCTTGTCAGGGTCTGCACTGACTACAGTGGTGTCGATAAGTTGTCCCAGGAACTTTATTCTGCTCTTTGAGAAGTCACATTTGTCATTGAGTGTCACCCCTGCCTACTGCAGACGTGTCAATGTCTTCCTGAGCCTCTCATCATGCTCACTCTGTGTGGCACCCCATGTGAGCACATCGTCCATCTGACACACAACACCTTCCAGGCCCTCGAGGATACGAGACATGCGTTTTTGGAAGTGTTCTGGAGCAGACGAAATTCCAAAACAGAGACGGTTATAACAGCACCGCCCAAATGGCTTTATGAAGGTGGTGAGGAGAGAGGATTCTTTGGATAGCGGAATCTGCCAGAATCCAGCATTGGCGTCGAGTTTAGAAAATATCTTGGCTCCTGCAAGCTGTCCTAAAGTTTGCTCGAATGATGGTAGCGGATGCTTCTCCCTCATCACTGACCTGTTCAGCTCTGTGAGGTCAGTGTAAATCCTGACCCTGCCAGTGCTCTTGGGCACCACAACCATGGGTGCACACCATTCTGTAGGCTCCTCCACTTTTGAAATCACTCCTTGCTGCTCCATGCGAGTGAGCTCTTCTCTTACCTTTGGCATGAGTGGGAGGGATATGCGTCGCGGAGTTGAGAGAGAAAAGGGCTTTGCTCCAGGCGTCAGTATGATAGTGTACTCTCCCTCCATTTTCCCTAGTCCAGAGAAAAGCTTTGGAAACTCTCTTTTTACAGTCTCTTTAGTATCCAGGCTAATGTTATTCAAGCGAGCAACCAGTTGAAGTGTCATGGTGGCTAGTCCACCCAGGAGTGGCGTACGTAGCCCATCAACAACATAAACTTCCTCTTGTGTGCTTTTGTTGCCCTTACTGAGAGTAGCTGTAAATCCATCCATTTCCATTCACCTTTAATGCTGTCCTTCCTGGTCCACAAAGAGTCTTTGTGGCTCTGGACAGTTTGCTGAACTGGCCCTGGGTGTACAACTTTGCTGGGATTGCAGTGACATCTGCTCCAGTGTCTATCTTAAACACTGATTTGTGATTGTCCACTTTAACCTCTGTCATCCATGGGCAGGCAGCTGTGGACTCCACAGAGCCCAAGAACGTGACTTCCTCATCGCTGTATTCCTCATCGCTGTCTTCCTCAGTCACTGCAGCTACATGAACTCCCAGTTTCTTAGCTTGGCAGAGTCTAGCATAATGTCCTTTCTTTCTGCACTGGTTACACACAGCTTCTCTAGCTGGACACTGCTGCGAATGGTGCCCTCATTTGTCCCCGCATCTGTTACATTTTGCTTGGCTTTCCAGTGTCTTTTTATGAAATGTCTGCCTATCTTGCTGCTTGCTTTGCTTTGAGCCGCTGCGCTGCTGCGATTGCATACTGTCTAGCTGAGTGCTACTGGCTTCTGCTTTAAAGTTTGTTCTTAGCATTTCAAGTTGCTTCTTTACCTGCTCGCTTTGTCGTGCCTTGTTAAATGCCTTCTCCAACGTCAGTTCAGGGTCCATCTGCAACTGTTCTTAAAGACGTTTATCCCTCAGGCCCACGACTAGTTGATCTCTCACCATTTCATTGTGTAGAGCACCGTATCCGCAGTACTCAGCAAGGCAATGCAGCGCGATGTTGAAGCTGTCTGCTGACTCACCGATTTCTTGTTGCCTTTGGTTGAATTTAGCCCGTTCGAATATAATGTTCCTGCGCATTACGAAATGCGCGTCTAGCTTATCTTTCACTGTACCATAGTCTCCCGCCTCGTCTGCGGTTAAATGCAGAGAAACTACAATGTCCTCTGCCTGTTCTCCCATTGAGTAAATCAACGCATTGACCTGATTTTCCTCGTCCTGAGTGTCCAATCCAGACGCAATGCAAAATCTGTCGAATCGTTTTATCCATTTCGTCCACTCTTCTGCCTTGAACGAAAACGGTTCCGGAGGCTTAACTTGGTACTGAGCCATCGTTGCTCCCGCCGTTAAGATGCTGACGCTAACTCATTGACTAGCTTAACTAACTTACTTTAATGACTTCCGCTACTTGTTGCCTAGGTTACATGCAGAACGTTCCAACCCCGTATCACAGTCTGCTAACCCTTTAGGCAGCGTGAACGTCTCACTGTCCACCACACTCTCTTCTCATTGGCTCTGAGGGATCATTAACATACATTCTCTAGCTAGAATATCAATCCACACCGCTTCCCACTCCTCCTCTCTCTCACATTGGAGTGATTTGATGAAGTCTTATTTAAAGAAAGAGGGAGAGAGAGAGGGATAGATAGAAAGAGAGAGAGGAGAGAGAGAGAGAGCGAGAGAGAGAGAGAGAAAGAGAGAGAGAGAGAGAGAGAGAGAGAGCTCAAAGGGCCTCTAGATTATGTTTTTAATATATATATATGGACGTTCACAGTGTCCTAATGTAACAAGTTACATGTTTGCTGATTTTGATTGTGATGCTTTGTGAGGAAGAATACAATCTGTAGATTGTATTAGTGTCATTCGCGTGTCATGCATGTGTTTCATGCTTTTGTTTTACTTATGTGCCTGTATTTCACCAGGCATTTGTTAATGTCTGCAATAGCATGCAACTGAATGTGCTGTATGTGTAGTTGTTTGTTTGTATGTGTGTGTGCTTGCCTGTCTACCTGTGTGTGAACATTAACTTATTGTTGCATATGTGTTGTCACGTGTATGTGCGTTTGTGCACATAGCAGATAAGTGCGTTGAAAGCCAAGGCTACTGGACACTGTGTCCTCCACCGGCAGCCGCTAGTGTGACTGTAGCTATGCAGTGTCATGCAGCGTTCTGTTGTGAGCTGCTAACTCACACTGCTCTATTAATTAGCTGTTTGATGCTGTTAATTGGGCTCCCACTGCTGCACTAATTGATAGCACCATCTCTATTGACAATAGGAAACAGAGAAATCTCTCGCTACTGGCAAACCTATTCAAGCTTGGGAGAGAGGGGAAGAGAGCAAGACACATTGAGGAGAGGTGGAAAAGGAAGCAGGAGACGAGCGATGGATAGGATGAGAGTGTAGGAGGGAGGATGAAGGGTACAGGAGGAGAGAGATGGGGAAGAATGATGCATTCAATGTTTTGTTTGTTTTGTTGTGTCTTAGTTTGGTTCACACAGGGGCTTGTTTCTAAACTATATTGCTAATGTCAACATCACCAAACAGAGCAAGAGGGAAACTATTTTCTATTTGGATTTCGGACGTGGAGGAAATGCAATGTAAATGCAATCCCAGGTGTCAAGACGTGGTAATAGCTATATCATTTTTCTGCTACAGTCTGATCTGCATAGCCTGGCCCTTCGCTTCTTTCTAATGGCACTGTTTAGGTATTCATTGAAATATCTGTTATTGTATATGGTGTGTGTTTTTACCTGTCAACATCTTATGCTTATAGACGCCAACTCTGAGGGAAAAATGACATGCTCCAACGGTATTATCATAGTGGTTTTGTTAGAGGACACTAACAATTCCATTTTGCAGACAAAAAAAGAATTGCCATATCTGAAATTTGTCACGCCATGCATCAAACGGACACTTTCTGTCTTTGACTGGATGAATAACACCTTGGTAGTATTAGCAGGACTGCTTTGGAAAGAATTTCTAAATGGATACTTATTTAGTGCATTCATTTTGTACATTTAGTACAAAAGTCGTGGATTTAACCCAGTTTGTTTACAGCAATTAGCAGCCGTGCGGCACACTAAAACAACACCCAAGTACAAATGATAGTACATTAATTATCGCTGATTTTTTTATTCTGATATTATAATATCAGAATACACTATACACTAGTTTTCATCAGCCTGGCTTTCTTTTGCTAAGAAACATTTTCTTCTCTACTTGCAGGAGAAAATGGTCTTGAATGGCAGAGAAGTGGAAATGATTACCATGAAGGCAGTGGAAGAAAGCTAACAGTAGTGTTTGGTAAATGCTGCAGCGACAGTGGATGGTGGACTGACATGGGGTGGGCATGCAGTTCTCCGCCATGACTTTGTCAAGTCTTTTTAACTGGTGGATTGGCGTCTAATGGTCACACTTGTGGCACACGCTAGGCCTTGAGATCCCCAAATGGTCAACAGCTGAGGGCATGCTGCCATAATGGCTGTCAGGAGTATGAGTGTAGTGAGTTTGTGTGTGGTCGTGTGTGTATGTGCATGTGCACATGCATGTTTGTCCATGGGAAGTACCTAGAATCAGTACTGTCTATAATGGTGGCAGTAGCAATGTCTAAATTACAGGCCAAATTACCGCACACACACTCACACAAACACACACTTATTTGGTCCTATGCATCTCGGCACACACATGTCACCTTTATGCCTCTAAGGCAACAGCCCCACACACACACATACACGCACACACATACACTCATACGCGCACACACACACACACACACACACACACACACACACACACACACACACACCACAAAAAAGTAGTACACTAAGATTTCTGTCCATTTTCCCAGGAAAGTAGTCTTTCACTGTGATGCTTGTATATGGCCTTCCTCCTCCAGCTATTAAATGTCTTCCCATTACAGACAATTACTGCTTCGAAAAGCTCCAGTTCAGACTCTTTTATCACTTGTGGTCGAGGAGCTAGCTTGTCAGTGTCAAGAAGCCATTTTACATGCCGGAAAACAAGCTACATGATACTTCAATGAATAATGGCTCAATTCTTGGCATTGTGTATACCTATAAAGTGTGGAATAGCACAAACGTGTTGAATAAATAGAATTGAATAGAGTGGAGATGCTGGGTTGTAGGGTTTGTCGAGTGCCTGTTCCAAATTTCCTGTTGTCATGCTTTGTTTACATGTCATACATTTTTGACAGTGCTTCAAAACAAAGGCCGGCCCATCCAGTGTATTTCTTCATAACGTTCTCTATTATGTGTCATTCACTGTCACTTTCCAATTCAATCATATGCAAGTAACACATGGAATATGTATTGTTAAAAAGTGTGTAAAAATGTGTGTGTACATCAATCATTCATCATTCCATAATAAAAACACGTTCATTTCCTCCCATTGCTCTGGAGGCAGTCTTATAAACCAGCCATGAGCACACAAAATGAGGTCCAATAACATTGAAGACTTCTCCCTATGCTCCGCAGTGACCAATAGTGGCCCTCAATACATGAAAGGCAGCTGAGCAGGAAACATCCTGCGGTCAGACAATAACAACTCTGGTGGCTTTGATGAAGCCAATGACCCCGCTGTACAAACAGCACCTGCTCTGCACCACAGCCAGGAGGTACCTGCAGGATCTCCAACCCCACATAGACCAATCATTGTCCACACAGATCGGACACTGAACTTCCTGTCCCAAGCAGAATGTTTCCTCTGTCACAGAGGCACGGTTCACCGCGGGTACTGATTGTTTACATGCAATGATGGGTGGCTGTGATGTGTGTGTGTATTATGCTAACAATGACCAAATGATCAAAACAGAACATTGTCAAATTTGTCATAGTCTAATCTTAAAAGTCTATATCATATCCACTCAAGATGACAACTTAAATAATACACATACCCTTAGTGAGGCTGCAGGTCTAATCAGCACAGTACCCTCACTTTATGAAGAGATTGATCATCATGATCTGGAAAAATCCTAATCCCCCTCGTTATTTTAAAGACCTTTTGTCTGCCATCACTTTAAAAATGAGAATATGTACTCAATTAACCTGGCTGATGTAAAGCAGAGACAAACAGGCTTGATGCGTGTTTGCTTTTTTATACAGGCCATTCATTCAGGCTGAAAACCATTCTCTAATCCTGATCGCATAGATCGACATAAAGACAAGCGCTAAGAGATAGAAGCAATGACACAATATCTTAAATGTCAGATTGTTTTTACTTTATAGGGAGAGCAATATGCAACACACCATTTATGGTAAAATCCACAAACTAGTGTCTTGATCGCTGGAGCCAGAAACCGAGAGAAGAATGGAGGCTTTGGCAGGGGAACTGATTTGCATATCGCTTGTGCCTCAGTGACAGCCAGAGGAGACAGGCCTGATGAACTAGCCATTTAAGTGGTCAAATTATACACTCATCCCATTTTACCCTCCGATATCCCATCTTTGTACAGGTGATGGAAAGGCAAGTTTCCCCATTCAAACCCCTTTTAGCAAAACCAACCTTTCCTTATCCATATCCTCTCTCTCTCTCTCTCTCTCTCTCTCTCTCTCTCTCTCTCTCTCTCTCTCTCTTTCTCTCTCTCTCTCTCTCTCTCTCTCTCTCTCTCTCTCTCTCTCTCTCTCTCTCTCTCTCTCTCTCTCTCTCTCTCTCTCTCTAGCTCCTACTCTCACTGATAACTCTCTGCGTGTTTCTCCATCTCTCCAGCATTCTCTGTGTGATCGGTAGGAAAGTGCAGGCATTCATACAAAACCGCTGAGATAGATGAAGAGAGTGAGAAACAGAGGGAGAGAGAGCACGATACATAGAGGGAGGGAGAGAGAGAGAGCAGGAACGATAGGGGAGGGAGAGAGAGAGCAAAACACAGTGTGAAAGAAAGGAAAAAAAGAAGCAGCGCTTCTCTTTGTGGAAATAAATCATGTTGAAAAACAGCTGGGGCGAGAGACAGAGAGATGGAAAGGGTGAGAGAGGGGAAGAGAGAGAGGAAATGAAAGAGACAGAGAGGAAGAGCGTGGGAGAGGAAGGCCAGAGAGGGAGAGTGAGGGGGGAACGGAGGAAGAGAGTGGGGTTGTCACAGACCTCAATGGTGGCATTATGTAAATGGGTGACATCTCCTGATGTAAAGCTGAATAGAGACACATTAATGTCTTGTGTATATTTAAAAAGCCTGGGCCCAGCTCCTCAGGATTGCGGGCGGCAGATCCCGTAATCATGTTGACGAAGTAATGGCAGAGAATTAGTTGTCCATTAAAAGTATATTATGCGCTACGCTGGCACATGAAATTACTCTCAAATAGTGAAATGGCTGAAGGGGAGTGAAGAGGAAGAGAAAGATAGAGGAGGAGGGGAGTGAGAGGAGGGCAATGATGGATAGCACGTATGTGTGCGTGTGTGTGTGTGTCTGTGTTTGTGTCTGTGTTTGTGTGTCTGAATGTAAAAATTCCCCAGCTCTGATTTTCAGAGGCAGGTGATTGACAACTTTAGACTCTTGAAGATCAAAGCACTGCGTGTGTGTGTGTGTGTGTGTGTGTGTGTTTGTGTGTGTATGCGTGCGTGTGTGTGCGTGTGTACACGAATGTGTGTACGTGTGTGTGTGTGTGTGTGTGTGTGTGTGTGTGTGTGTGTGTGTGTGTGTATACAGCCGGATGCACTGCAAGCCCTGGAAAATTCTAATGAGGTCATAGAGTCGCTAGTATTTACAATATAACATAAATTGCCTGAACACTATACAGAATAATTGAAAAAATGAATTAATTTTGATAGATAATATCAGACAGACAACATTTGTCATGTTTATGTGTTTGTGTTTGAACTTGTGATGCTTGGTAAACCAGAAGAGTTTTGCTGTTCATTCGGTTACTTCCTTTACCAAGGGAACATCCATGTGCAACGTGAGATATAAAAGCAGTTCAGAAGGTTCACTTTTTTTCACAGATGCTGAGCAAATACAGTGAAGTTAAAATACAGTGAAGTTAAAATACAGTGAGGTTAAAATACAGTGAAGTTAAAATACAGTGAAGTTAAAATACAGTGAGGTTAAAATACACATCCAAGTGACACTACTCTGCCCCGCCTCTCTAATCTTTGTTTCTTTTTTTCTTTCTTTCTCCTTTCTTCTCCCATGTCTAAGGCGATGGAAATGTAATTCAGATGTCAAAACGCCCCATCACACACCCTCTCCCGCTAGCTCTCTCATTTACTCCCTCGTTCTCTCTCCCCCTCTCTCACTTACTCTTTCCATCTCTCCCTCTCTCTTTGCGGTTCTCTCGTTCTGTCCCTGTTCTAGTCCGTGGTTTCTATTGTTCTCTGTGCTGTGCTCCCTTTATGGAGTGAGGCGCGTCAGAGAGAGTGGGAAGAGAAGAAAGAACAGGAGATGACATGCTTTCTGAGCCCTGTGCGGCGTTTCCCCAGCTAGAGGGGCTTGTCATGCCGGCGACAGGGGACTGACAACTTCCTCTGTGGCGGCAACACCCCTGCACCAGAATGGGAGTGAGCTGCAAACCCCCTGTCTGTCTGCCTGCCTGTCTGTCTGCCTGCCTGTCACTCAAATCAGCCTGGAAACCTCTCTCTGCCTTCCAGTCTATCGCCTGTATGTATGTATGTCTGCCTCTCTGTCTCGGCATCTATCTTTCTGTCTGTCTGTCTGTCTGTCTGTCTGTCTGTCTGTCTCTTTCTTTCAGAGTCTGCCACACTACCCTGCTGTGTGACATCAGTGACAATGCATCTTGCTGGTTGGTTTTGTTTGTTTTGGTTTGGTTACCAGGTTGCTATTCCACTACTGTAAAACCAATTGTTGTATTATCGACATCTCTTATATTAGTATTTGTCATCACTTGGAGCTGTTTCTGCATCCAGCAAGGTTATCATCGACTCCTGTTGTTCTTTCTCATGTGTCTACCTGTAGATCAGACAGCTCTCCTAGAGAGACAGGTAGTCAGCTAGCATTTGCTCCGTCCAGCAACATTCACAAAAACAGGCAGCGCTTGTTGCAAGCCTTGTTCAGGGAGGGAAACATGTTATCAGCAAACACGTTGAACGTGAGCCCAACGGCACTAGTTTAACAACATTGTAACAATGACACAAGGATGAGGCAATCAGAAGTCACGAAAAGCTAAATTGTTATACTGTGTGATTTCGCCAATGTGTTGGCATCAATCTCTGGCCCTCTACCAGTCAGGGGTAATGATCAACATTAAAGTAAAGTAATGTCCCTAAACTGTTGACTGGAATATAGTTTAGAGCAGGGCCCAGGTTTTGTAGATAACTGGCCCACTCTGTGGGGCTGCCTTGGCATGCTGATGAGAGACAACATTCACCCTACTGGGTTCGGCACCTCAAATGGAGTCATGAATATCAGATCGTTTTCAATAAAAACACTCTTTGTCCCAGGTCTCATTGTTGAAAATAAGATAGATATCCAGGGCCTAATGTGAAATCTGGTTAAAACCAGACATACAGTATATACCATTGAAAATAAGCTACCCCATACAACTAAGTCAACTCATTATTATCTCGAGAATCAAAATTAGGTAGTCGAATGGCTGCTATCATTAATCTTGAAATGTGTCCTATAACGAAAAAATAACAATTAGTATATTTTGAGGTGCTTGCCTTCTGCTCCTCAGTTCCTATTGAACAAGCAAAATACCTTGCAGGTTAATGCTTCTTAGCTATAGTTTACCAGAATAGCTACAAGTGAATATGCTACACTCTTTTTTTGTAGATGAAAATCTGAATTTGCAGCTGATCTGGTTACATATTCAACCAACATTTTGCTCATTGGTAGGGGTGTACTGGTACACAAAGGTCACGGTTCAGTATGTACCTCGATTTTGTGATTTGCCTTTTGGTTCGTTTAATTTTTGGTACAGTAATGTAAATCCATGCAAAACATACAGTTTCTTGTAGTATATTCTGAATGTTTGTAAACATATATATAACATATACAGCTACACAAATAACATATACAGCCACACAAATAAAATACTGCAACTAACTACTGAAGTTCTCCAATGAATTCAAGATTCTCAAATACAATTAGAAAAAATGTATTTATTTTTAAACTACCACACTAACATGCAGCATTAACAGTTGTGATATTGTATTTTCTTTTTTAGAAATGTACTTACTTGTGCCCTTTGAGCACAAAATCAACTTGAAAAAAACACATCGGGGACAGTGTTGTTGGAAAGTGTCACAGCAGTTGGACTAAAAGCCCTGAAATTCTTTACCATGTACCATTCCTTACCTTTACAATTCTTTACCAAAACAAACAAAATCACACACAGAACCCCTATAGTTCGTTCGGTAACTATAGGGAAAAAAATAAAAATTAAAAAATGAATTACAAAAAGATCAGCGCAATGGTAAATGAAGACACTCACACCCTTAAACAAAACTGTAGAAAACAAGAACTCAATTGGTGTTTGACTAAACTTGAAATATAACATTTTGCATGGCATGACTGCCTGCTCAGCTACAAAACCCCATCGACCGCTTCTCAAAATCCTACTCAGCCTACGCCTACAGTGTCATAATTTGAAACAAAAACAACCGTAACTTTGTCACTGTAAAAAGTCTGACGCAAAAGCTCTTAAGATAGGAGGCTCCTTTCCTTCTAGAAAGCAGCTTCTTGAAATTATACAACACAAAATCTAATCAATTACAAAAGAAAGTGATGCTTCCCCTAATCTTCATCTTGCAAATCCTACAAGAGCGACACTACATGTCCCCCCTGAAGCAACCTTCCAGCAACTCATAATAATAATCATAATCAAGCATAATCTCCTTGGATGTACGTACTAAGCCTACTACTACCTACAAAGGTTGTGTATACAGGTAGATGGAAATGCCTGCTAGGCATTGCTGCTGGTCGCACCTCCTCCGGTGCCCATGGGTCAGCTGCAGGGTTATCAGCCAGGAAGCACCGATCACCAACGTTTCGCTCCTTTAAACCTGGAACGTTTCCTGGTGGCGGAGCAGTGACAGGGACGTCTCCCTGTCACCCCCTGCAGCTGATAGTTGTTCCCCCCTGTGGCTTTTGTTGGGGTTAGTTGTTCTTTCCCCAGTGCTTGCTCTTCCTCCTCAGCAAGAGCCAAAAGCTCCCCTTCTCAGCCTCCTCTGCCAGCTCTTTGGTTGCCTTCTTTAGGTTCCTCCCGGTCACTCCTATGTCCCTCAGTAGGCGTGTTGTTGACAGCCCCACGTAGCCTCGGCATCCAATTTCCACAGGGTAGATGGTAGTCTTCCAGCCAGCCATCTGGCACTCAGCCGGCAGCTCTGAGTACTTGGCCCTTTTCCGTTCATAGGCGGGCCTCGATCCCCTCTTCTGCTGGTACCGTGAGCTCAATGAGAAGCACAGACTTTGCTTTGATGGACCACACCACTATGTCAGGGTGGAGAGATCTAGTGGTGATCTCCACCGGAAAACAGAGCTGCCTGTCGAGGTCTACTCTCATTTTCCACTCCTGGTCGGGGGAGAACGGCCTAGGTGTTTCTTTTGGCCTGATGTTCCTTCTCCCCCCGCCTTCCATGACAAAGCTGTGGTTCTCTGCTGGTGGCACCCCATTGTTGCCCTATCGACAGCGCTCCAGCACCTCTGCCAGCTTCCTCAGGACCTGGAAGTGGGGCCATCTATAGCGTCCCTGGGAGAGCGCAATCTTACAGCCCGACAAGATGTGCTGGAGGTTTGCATTAGGGGTGTTGCAGAGTGTGCAGCATTCCTCGCTCCCAAACCACTGGTGAAGGTTCCGAGGACATGGAAGCGTGTCGTATGTTAAGCGGATGAGGAAGCTGAGCCTTGCCTGCGGGATCTTCCAAAGGTCTGTCCAACTGATGTTTCGGTTGACGACTCCCTCCCAGGTTGTCCAACTTCCTTGTTGGCCCTGCAACACAGACTTGATCTTGTAGCACTCTTCATCCATCCTCGTCACCTCTGCCACCACCATCTCCTTCCTCTCTTTGCGGTTGGCCTTGGACCAGAACGTGGTGCTTCTCCCAACCCTAGGCCTGCTCTTCCTACCTGGACTCTGCCAACAATCTCTTGATGTTGTAGGCGACTGATGGCTTGATCGACCTCAGTTTGGGCGTTGTACTTCCAGCCTCAGGATCTTGATGTTTGCGTTCCTAACAGTCAGGTCAGTGGACTCTCTTAGTTCGAGAACGAGCCTGGTCTTTTCCTGCTTATAGCCCAAACTGATGGATTGGAGTGGCAGCTGGAGGGTGTTCCTTCCGAAGAGGCCTGTTTCTGAGAGGCACTGTGGGAGCACCAACCACTTTCTAATGAATGAGTTGGCTTTTCCATCCATTCCATCCATTCAGGGGGATATCACTCAATTTCAGCGGCCACATCCCCCTCCTGTAGAGTGTAGCACCAGGCCTTGTACTTTCCCGGGAGTTGGCTTTGGTTGATCTTTGCCAGGCCTTCTGAGAGCTGTTTCAACACGGTTCTCCCCATCTGTTTGTCCGAGAGCTCTGCCGTGTACTGCCTCCCCAGGCTTTTTAATGGGTTGCTCAGAGAGGAGTGGGATTTTCTCACCCCCTACAACGGAGATGGTGCCGTCGTTTCTGACTCCTTTTGAGAGACAGGCTCTGTGATTTTGATGGTTTGATCCTCATTTGAGCCCATGACGTCAGCTCATCCATTCTTTTCAGCAGTCTTTCTGGACATGCTGCTGTCTGAAGGAGGCTAGTGACGTCGTCGATGTACGTCCTCAGTGGAGGTACATGGACGGCTGGTAGATTGATCCCTCCGACCATCTGTCTTGCCCCGATGAGGATTACTTCAAAGGCTGCCACGAACAGGATGGGAGAGATGGCACACCCCATAGCGATTCCTACCTCTAGCTGTTTTTGTTTGCTGTGCTTACGAATATGTTCAGCTCTGCATAGCCTTGACAGTCTTTGCCTAACCTCCTCCCACAGTGTTTTCAGACCCTCTTTCTCAGCCAGTGTTGCCTTCCTCCAGTTCTTACGGAGTTGTCGGCGCCTTCGCATTAGGTGGTCAATCTCCTTTTCTCTCCTTCCCTTCTCTCTTTGGGCGGTCCTCTGGTTGGAGGTCACCTTGCCAAACCTGTCCTTGAAGACCAGGTATAGGATGTCCCCAATCTGATTGAGCTTGGTTTCCGCCCCTCCTCGCAATGATTCCTCCAGTGTCTTGGCCAGGTCATTGTCCAGTGTTCGCCATGCCTCTGTCTTGCTTGACTTTGGCCATTTGAGTTTGTGCCTTCTAGTTGGATTCTTGGTCTCTGCTTTTGGCTCTGTCCTGTGTGAGTTGGTGGCGACTGGGTTTTGGTGCTCACGTTGGTTCTCGTCCTCCACCAGTGGGCCAGCTTCCTCTATGCCGTCTTTACCTTCTGTAACGTTGGGTCCATTGGCTCTGTGGTTTTGGACCTGGCTTTCGGTCCCTCTTTTATCACCTGCTGCAGCAGTGCAAGGTTGCTGTTAGCCCTTCTGACCACACTTTCGCTTCCCCTGGTGGATTCGCAACCCCTTGTCATGGTCATTTTCTCCCATCCGCATCCACACTTCCGAAGGATCTTCTCCTCGTTTCCTGGAGTTCTGGTGTTTGTCTCGTTGTCCATTTCTGTTGCTGTCATTACCGGGTTGTCTGTCCTTATTAAAGAACTCCTTCCAAGAGTTGGATCTGCTTGCTCAACATCAGAGCTAGTCCCTTTCTTCTCAAATAGTTCTCTCTACTTTTAAGGCTGCTGTGGTATATTATCTACTCAAGAAATATTCTGCATCTATCAGCTTTTCTCTAACTATCCTTTCCTTTCTAAAGTACTGCAAACAATTGTAACTAACAAAGCCATCAACCTGCTTATGACTGGTTAAAACTTCTTTTAACTTCTTTTTACTTCTTCCATTTCGGTCTGGATTTAAGTTTGTATACTATATTCTCTTATGTACAGTAGCATGTACTGTAATGCAAGCTCCCTTTCTGATGCTGCTTGACCTCAGTTCCGCTTTCAATAGAATTGACCATAACATTGTTCTTCATCGTTGCGGCAGTACCTTAGTCAGGAGCGGCAGTAGCTCAGTGGTTAGAGCAGGTCAGCCACTAACCAGAGGGTTGGCAGTTTAATCCCCACTGTCAACATGTAAAGGGGCATTTAGCAGACACTTTTGTCCAAAGCAACTTACAATCAGTACATTTGTGGGGTTCGACATGTGGACAGTTGGAGGAGGGGGATCAAGGGGATCGAACTGCCGACCCTATGGTTAGGGGACGACCCACTCTGTCCACCCGCTCTACCCACTGAGACGTGAGTGGCCCACTGCCGCCCATGTTAAAGTGTCCTTGAGGATGACATTGAACCCCAAATTGCTCCCCATGTACCATAGCATAGAGAACAAATCTGCATGGCCCCTTGGTCCACTGCTCTTTGCAATCTACATGCCCCTTTTTCTTGATGTTATTCACGGCCACATGATTAGTTATGCTGATGACACTCAAATCTACATTCATATTGGATCAGAGGACTCTTCCTAGATCTAGAAGACTGAATCTTGCCTTGCAATTAAAGCAACTAAGACATCTCAACTACCTGACCTGAGTTAAAACATATGGGGAAAATTGAGCTGATATCATTGGCCCGAAGCATATGCACATTTGAAGATGTCACACGTATTTTGAAGGCTGTGCCATCTGCCTGTATCAACACAGTTCCTGTGTCAAAACTCCCGGTGTCTTCTTTGACTATGTGTTTTCTTTTGATGAACATGTAAAAGTCTTACCATAGCTTTATTCTTCTTCAATCGTAGAAACATTGCTAAAATCAGGCCAATGTTATCCACAGCAGATTTACACTCATACATACTCACTCATACTCACATTATCTAATCTAGACTAGATGACTGTAATACACTGTTCTCTGCTTTACTGAACTCCCCCACAAGAAGTTGCTGCTAGACTCCTAACAAGAATGAGACAATTCTTTCCTTGCTTCACTGGCTTCCAATTAATGCCAGGACAGATTTTAAGGTCCAAGTATTTACCTAATAAATCCTGCATGGATTGGCAACATCCTCCCTGAAGGACCTTTTTATTCCTATTGTAGTTCTCGACCACTCCAGTCTTCAGGAGCTGGAATGAGTGCTCTTTTATCGAGCACCCTATCTGTGGAACAGTCTGACACCTGTACTCGGGTAAGCTGATTCTGACTGTAACCAACCTCTTTACTCTCTCATTGTGCTCCTAGGTGTGTTCCTCAGCTCTCGTTACAGCTACATGACTGGGTGCCTGGCCACCCCTCCTGACGGCTACCAGCTTTCTCAACAGCCAGCAACTCATCACCATGACAATATGGGGAGGTGGTCTGTGTGTCTGTCTGACTGTCTATCTTCTGTGTGTCTGTCTGAGTCTGTCTTGTCCTTAGTTTGTATTCTTTCTGTCCTTCTGCTGTCATGCTCGTTTCATGGCATTTCTGACCATCCATCTGTTTGTCTGTCCTCTAGTCTGTACTGCCGAGTTTTGTCCTACTTGCTCCACGTTTCCTCTTATCTGCAGAAATGTTGGTATCTCGCTGAGCTCACATTTACCAGCCTTCTCAGTGTGACCCCACCCATGTCACACAATCCACAATTACCTATGTATCCCCAGCCTATAGCACACACGTCAGTCATCAAATTACCTCTCTGACAGCCACATGATTGCTGTGGCATTTCACTATACGGCCATTTCTCCCCACTGAAGATGACATATATCACAATAAGATGTCTCTTGCCCTCCCACTGTTTCTCAGCACAATGTACTCCATCCATACGGTGCCTGGTGACTGCCACTGAATAGATCTAAGACAGCTCATGTTATAGTATAACAATGATAGCATTAATGAATGTGCCATGCTCAATGAACATGCTATTGGCTGGCCCTGCACAATTTTTTTGTGTGTTTTTTGTGTATGCACCCAAATAGTTTTGAGGGTGATTTTGTTTTTATGACATAGTGCTCATAGTGATCTAAATATTTGTGATCTTCTGATTTCTGAAATTATCGGAATTATTATTATAGTTATTTTTATACTCATACATACAGTATGGTGAAACCTTGGTCTCAAATTTAATTTGTTCTAACAGGCTGTTCGAGTTGTGAATTGTTCCAAAACTGTAACCATTTTTCCCATAACAATGAATGTAAAATGGATTAATCTTTTCCAGACCCCCAGATAATGACATATTTAGACCTCACACACATTTAATGTATACAATCTTACATTTAACTTGCATAAATAGTAATAAGATAACAACAACATCTTTATTCAATTGTTAATTCTATAAAGCGAGGCAATATCAGACACGCCGTGTTCATGTTTCCAGATGATTTCCTTCTTCAACTCGATCGTTGTCTGCACTATGATCCACTTTTCCTGAGCACCAGCACTGATTCCCTTCTTCCCTTCGAGGCCTGATGGAGGGCTTAGTTTATACAGTACATGTATGTTTCAAATAGTAAAAAGAGGCACAGAATAGAAGTGAATGGTGCACATAACAAAGAGCTTGAGACTACTCCGTACAGACTCCACGGCAGGCTGCTCAACCTGGCGTCCCCGCCTCACCAAAGGGTTCGAGTTCTGGGGCAGAAGTGGGACACATTTGACACATTTTGTTTGTTTGTTTGAGAAGCGAGTACCGATGTTTCACTGTACTTAAGGAAATTCTACATTATATATAGATGATGTACAGTCTCTGCCAAACCTCCACCTCCTTATGTCTCCATACTTCTCTCCCTTGCAGGCTCTTCACCTCCACACATTCTTCAAAATGAAGCTGAACTACTCATACCGTGTCAAATGTTTCAGCAAAGCAAATTTGATTTCATTTCAAATTAGATGTGTTCAAACAAGTACTGTAGGCAATAAATACAATTTGAACACTTCTGGCAGTGATGGAGGTCACATTTCCCCTGTGCCCCTTAATGCGTTATCGCTGTTTTCACTTTACGTTAAAGCATCTTTACTAAGTAATTAGAGCCAGCCACAGCTGGCTATGACTCCCTTTGTGGCTGACCAAGGTAATATCTTCAAAGAGTTTAGCAATTGATCATTTAAAGGTCTGCAGATGTGAGACCAACCAAAGACCATGAGAGAGATGGGGATAGAGGAAAAATGGCACAATACCATCTTGTAGATAAAAGAGCTACCAAGTCCAAAATGATAACGTATAGCTCTGCCAATCTTCAGCATCTACAGTCACTGTCAATTTTTTCTCGCCATTTCGAATGACTGCGGATCATAGACTTTTCTTGAAATATCTGAGACAGCCCCTCCTTTCTTCTACTCCTCCTACTTCTAGCGTCCCCCCCTCTACCTTCCCCAAAGCCCCCCCCCCCCCCCCCCCCCCCCCCCCCCCCCCCCACACCACACACACACACACACACACACACACTCCTCAAACCTCCTGGTAACCAGTCCACTCGTCTGGCATCAACAATGGCCCTCAGAGTCCCTCTGAGGGGAGGCCATCCAGGCACAAAAGCACAACGGAAATAAGGGATAACTTCTGAGTCTGGCCTTCCCTTGCTCATTACCTCTGCCCTGGACCCCCCGCTCACTCTCTCTCTCACTTTCTCTCTCTCACTTTCTCTCGTCCCCCCTCCACCATCTCCCCCCTCTCTCTTTCTCTCCCTCTCTCTTCCCTTATCTTGCTCTGTCGTGATACCTTCCCAGCCCTTTCTGCACCTTTCCTCTGTATCGCAGTAAAGGATTGATTCCTGGCAAGGTTTGCCACGTATCACCACCTACACACACACACACACACACACACACACACACACACACACACACACACACCACACACACACACACACACACACAGACAAAGACGCAGACACACACACACACACACACATACATGGGCAGGGACTATGGGTGTGTGTGCCCATGTGTGCATTCATGTCTGTATGCATGTGAGTGTGTGTGTCCCTGCTGGTTGGTGGGGGGTAGCCGGCCTGACAAGAGAAAGGAGGTCAGGAGAAGGGAGCGAACCTTCTCTTTTGTGTGTCTTTGTGTCCCCCTGTGTTTCTAGGAGGAAGAGACCAACACAAAAAAAAGCCAGAGCTATTTGTCCGGCCTGCCCTGTTCCTCCCCCTCTCCTCCGCTCCAGTTCTCCTCCCCATGTCACCCTGCTCAGTCACTCACTTAGGACCCTGTTCAGTCACTCACTTAGGACCCTGTTCAGGTCACTCACTTAGGACCCTGCTCAGTCACTCACTTAGGACCCTGTCTGAAAGGGACAGGCCTGGCCTCGGTGGCCGAGAATTGCCACACAGACAGATGGACGTCCAGTCTGGAGATGCAACACAGAAAGGGAGGGAGGAGTGTGAGGACACAGAGAGACAGAGAAAGAGAGAGATAGAGAGAGAGGGAGAGAAACAGCCCTGAATGATCATCATGAATCCTGTTCCTTTTGGTTGACAGAGGGTCTCCATTCAGCAGCAGCCATTGACAGAGATGTCCCAGTGTGTCTTCTAGGAGTCCCTGTCAGGACACCACCTGGTCTGTCAAACACACACACTATGTGTGTGTGTGTGTGTGTGTGTGTGTGTGTGTGTGTGTGTGTGTGTGTGTGTGTGTGTGTGTGCATGTGTGTTTGTGTGTGTGTGTGTGTGTGTGTGTGTGTGTGTGTGTGTGTGTGTGTTGTGTGTGTGTGTGTGTGTGTGTGTGTGTGTGTGTGTGTGTGTGTGTGTGTGTGTGTGTGTGTGTGTGTGCCTCTGTGTGTTATGCTGAAGATGTATCAGTTTGAAGTAGTGTGTTGTGAATGTGCAGATAT
>JAXIVH010000004.1:1199419-1206919 GCA_036785325.1 Urophycis tenuis
GATGTATTCTTTGTTACTTCCTCTCTAGTGTCATTGTTGTCATTGTTAATCCACCTTGGCTGCTTTACACAGTGCTGAAAGAACAAAAAATTATCAAAGTGTTGCACAATAAACACACACATGCAGACAGACAGACAGACGGACAGACAGACAGAAAGACAGACACACACACTCACACAGACACACACACACACATACACACACACACACACACAGATGTGCATACAATTTGACCTCAGAAAGAATGTGCGTGGATGTGTGTAGCTTCGTCTGGGCAGCAGTTGTGTTGATAGCGGCATCCCAGCGATGTTTAGGCTTCTCAGACACTTACACTGTAGTATTTACCCAATGTGTGTATGGGCGTGTGCCCATGTGTGTGTCTGTGTGTGTGTGTGTGTGTGTGCACGCACGTGCGTGCATGTGTGCGTGTGTATGTGCATGTGTGTGTATGTGTGTGTGTGTGTGTGTGTGTGTGTGTTCGTGTGTGTGTGTGTGTGTGTGTGTGTGTGTGTGTGTGTGTGCATGTATGCATGTGTGTGTGTGTGTATGTGTGTGTGTGTGTGTGTGTGTGTGTGTGTGTCTGTCTGTGTGTGGAGTTAGCATCCAAGTGAGGGTTAAGCTTCTCAAACACTTATAGTAGAACACCCACAGTGGCACATTCTGTCAACAATATGTTCAGCAGTCTGGTCTGACTGCTGTCTGTACCTTGCACTGTCGGCTGGCTGGATCCGAATAAATCCGGCAATTCTAAAAAATGAAATTGGTTTGCGTAGTCAAAATGTAAAGTCTAATTGTTTTGGGGATGGAAGAAAAGTTACATGAAACAAAAACATGCACAATAGTCACAATCTTGGAACATATGAGACATACCAAGATTGCTCCTCTCAATATTCCTAGCAATGGTGTTTAAATAATTTACAAGAGATCAAGAGAACTTTAAAGTTCTCATCGTACACACCCATTGACATAAAAACAATTATATCACAATTCTATCACTTCTTCCCAAACATCCAAACAACTCCTCCTTCATACTTGTACTATACTATACCATACTTGTCCTGGCAAACATCTAAAACACCATAGCAACCCACAGAGAACACCGTAGAAAAAGCTCAGAAAAGACAACCCAGCAACCACCCGTAACATCATAGCCACCACCTAAAATACCATAGAAACCATCTAGAACACCCCAACATAGCAACTGTTATGTCTGAAAAACACCATCGGGTGTCCGGTTGGGCCTGATGAAGTTATGTTGTGTTAGAGACAGGTTACTGTGCCTTTAAGTGTTTCAGCACTGAAGTACGGCAGGTGTTTTAAAACTGGGAGGTTGTGCTGAGTTCAGTAAAAGCATTGAAACGAAGCTACGCGGTGTGATTATTGAGTCTTTGCAAACACAATATTTGGGGAACGAGGATGTCTGCTTTTGCCCTGCCACCACCGCCACCTTTCTTACCTGTTCCCGGTGACCCGGCTGTTCCTTGGGACCGATGGCTGACGTCGTTTGAGGATTATTTGCTGGCGTTGGGACACACGGTCTTACCAGAGCCGCAAAAATGCGCGCTCCTTCGCCATTGCCTCGACCAGGTGGGACAACGAATCTTCGCCACGGCACCCTGCCGGATGATAAGTATGCTACAGCCACGGCCGCCCTGATAGTCCACTTCAGCTCTGGCAGGAGCCGGCGGATGCATCGTTTTGAGTTCCGTCAGAGGACCCAGAAGCCCGGTGAGACTGTTGCTCATTTTGTGTCGGCACTACGTGAGCTGGCCAAGCTCTGTGTTTTGGGGCTCTGGAGGATGGACTTAAAGTTGACCAGCTAATAGAGAAAATGTCTTGCAACAACCTGAGGGAGAGACTGCTGCTAGAGCCAGACTCCATGACACTAGAGGATGGCTTGGTGATTGGAAAACAGTTGGAAACGGCTATAACGGAGACGCCCAAATTTGGCTGCACTGTGCACGATCCTGTGACGTCATCACCACCGTCAATTCAGAACATGACCCAAGAGACTGCAGACGGGGTGAGTGACAGTTTGGATGTACAGAGAGTGGACAGGGGGCCCAGGGAGAGTGGGCTCAAGAACTGTACTAACTGTGGCTCCTCTAATCATGCAACAAGAGACCAGTCGTGCCCTGCTCAAGGGAAACGCTGTCGCCACTGCAATGAGTTGGACCATTTTGCACGCTGTTGTCGCTCCCCTCCTCCCCGCTCTGACACTGCTGCTGTCCCCATTAATTCAATACAGAGCTCGCAGTCCTCATTCAAGCTTTGCACATGTCGTGTGGGTACGGCTCACATCCCACTCCTTGTGGATACAGGGGCAAAAGTGTCAATCCTGAACAAAAACACATATGACCACTTCTTCAGTCATGTGCCTCTGAAAGCAATCGCCAAACCCCTGCCAGGCTACGGCCATTTTCCCATCTTCAATCTGGGTGTGGCCCGCCTCCCTGTCAGATATGATCAGTGTGCCCCGGATGCTGAGTTTTGCATCACCCGGAGAGGTGATATCCAGCCCCTACGACGCATTCCCCTGGCCCTCCATGATGCGGTGGAGACTGAGCTGCATCGACTGGTGGAGGACGATGTCATAGAAACAGTCGATGCCTCACCGTGGGTGTCGAACCTGGTGATAGCCAAGAAAAAAGGGGGTGGACTGCGTCTCTGTGTTGACAAAGCCATCATCCCTGACAAGTACCCCCTACCTACAGCCGAGGAGCTCACAAGCCATGTCCATGGTTCCACCGTCTTCAGTAAGATGGACCTGCGAAATGGCTACCTCCAGGTTCCCCTAGCACCCACCAGCATGGACCTCACAGCCTTTGTCACGCACGTGGGTGTTTTCAGATTTAAACACATGGTGTTTGGACATTCATCGGCCCCAAGCTGTTTTCAGAATGTCACTCATATTAGCTGGTATCCAAGGCGTCTCTATCTATCTGGACGATGTGGTGGTGCATGCACCCTCCCCTGCATTGCATGATGCTCGCCGGTAGCAGGTCTTCCAGCGTTTTGAACTGCATGGGGTCACACGGAATGTAGAGAAGTGCATGTTTGGGGTTGAGGAGGCTGAATTCCTAGGATTCAGGCTCTCAAAAGAAGGTATCGCCCCAATTTTGTCCCACACTGAGGCCATTCTGTCCCTGCCGGGCCTGCAGACACCATCCCAGTTGTCCTCCTTCCTGGGGATGGCTGCCTATTATCTCAGGTTCATGCCGCACTACTCGGACTCAACAGCACACCTGCGCCGACTGCTTAGGAAGGACGTTACGTGGGACTGGACCCCAGCCTGCCGTGAAGCTGTGTGTATCATAAAACAGCAGCTTACGTCCCCGCCCACACTGACCCATTTCAGCCTGACTGCACCCACCATGGTCACCTGTGATGCCTCCGGGGTGGCACTTGGTGTGGTACTCTCCCAGATTCATGAGTGGGTGGAACGCCCAGTGTCAAAAGCCACTGGGCACTAACTCCAGCGGAGCAGAAGTACTCGGTGGGGGAGAGAGAGGCCCTGGCCTGCCTGTGGGCATGCCAACGCTGGCATGTCTACCTGTATGGGTTGGCCTTCACCATCCGCACTGACCACCAGGCGCTGACAGCACTGCTCGCGACTCTAGGCTCGGGGCACAGACTCATGAGACTGCTGAGGTGGGCGGATCGACTGAATCAATACAACTTCACTCTGGAGTTTATGCCTGGGCGTGCAAATACGGTGGCCGACCTCCTTTCAAGAGCTGTCTCGATGACCAAGGAGACAGGCGGGTCATCATCAGATATGGAGAGTGATGACGATTGGGTCCACATCCTGCATGGGCCCCTCAGTACTGCAGTCATCCTGGCTGAGCTGCAGCAGGCCTCCGCTGATGATGACACTCTCACAACTCTCCGAACCTACATCCAGGATGGCTGGCCAGCCAAGGTGGGTGACAAACTGCTCCCCTACTACCGCTTCCAGGATGAGCTCTACTGCTGGGGGGCGGTGTGCCTCGCTGGTGGCCATCGAGCTGTGGTTCCTGAGACCCTAAGGGCCCGAGTTCTTCACATGGCACACGAGGGGCACTTGGGTGTGGTCAAGGTGAAGCAACGCTGCCGGGATACAGTGTGGTGGCCCCACATAGACTCTGATGTAGAGGAGCTGGTTCGCAACTGCGCGTGCTGCCTCCTGAGTGGGAAAACGGGGCAGCCGGCTACAGCACCAATCACTCCAACTCCTTGGCCGTCTGCACCTTGGGTCAACCTGGATATGCACCTGCATATCCAGATTGACCTCTGTGGGCAGCTCCATGTGGCTCCCAGTCACGCACGCTACCTGCTGGTTGTACACAACCTTCATTCAAAATGTTTGGGCGCTGGGGGCTTCCCAGCGTTGTTACTACAGATAATGGGGCCCAATTCACATAGGCTGAATTCACCGAGTTTCTGAGCACCGAGCACATCAGGGTGGTAGTGTATCACCCAGAGAGTAATGGAGCGGTGGAAAGATTGAATAAAACTCTCAAGAATGGAATCCGAGCCTGTCTGGAGGAAGGGAAGACCTTCAATGACGACCACTAAATCAAACCCTCCTGACCATCCGGGCATCCAAGCATTTTGCTACTGGGGTATCACCTGCACTGCTCATGATTGGACGTGAACTAAAGCAACCACTGGACTGCTTGAGAGCGGAGCCGGCCCCTGTAGGCCCCTGAGTCACTTTCGGCAGGGGACTGAGTTAGGATTAAACACCTCCACCGCCAGAGTAATCTGCAGTCATACTGGTCAGAACCTCCCCGTGCTACTAAGCAGCTGGGACCGGCCACCTACAGGTTGGAAAATGGGACTCGTTGGCATTCAAACCGCCTGCACAGAGTCACAGATCCCACAACACCTGCATCAGCTCTGTCTTCAGCAGTGGCTCTGGGTTGGCAGCCCGGCCTGGAGCAAACTGGGTGGGAGGTCACCCGCCAGCACCACCAGTGGTTGCTGCTCAGCCAGTGCGCCCTCAGAGAGTGAGGGTGCCGCCCGCCTGGCATGGGGACTTTGTGACACAGTGATAGTGACACTGAGGAATGTGGGTTGAATGTTATGTTTCTGCTTTCAGGGAAGGGGGGGGGGGGGGGGATGTTATGTCTGAAAAACACCATCTGGTGTCCGGTTGGGCCTGATGAAGTTATGTGGTGTTAGAGACAGGTTACTGTGCCTTTAAGTGTTTCAGCACTGAAGTACAGCAGGTGTTCTAAAACTGGGAGGTTGGGTTGAGTTCAGTAAAAGCATTGAAACGAAGATACGCGGTGTGATTATTGAGTCTTTGCAAACACAATAGCAACCACCTAGATTACAGCAGAAACAACCTAGAACACCCTACGAACAATCCAGCACACCATGACCTAGAACCCTATATTAACCAAAAAAACACAATAGCAACCAACCAAAACACCATACCAACCATTTAGAAACCACCAAAACACCCTGGAAACCACTAGTAGTAGGGATGGTAATTGCTAAGATGTCATTGATACCAGTCATTATCAATTCTTACTATCGGTACGATTCTGTATTGATTTTCTTATCAATTCCTGATACATTTTCAGAGTGGGAAAAAAAGTAGGGCTATATAGGTTGTTCGCCTCAACACAACCGTTTTCACAATCTGTTCTATGTGCAGCAAACGTCAAAGTGTAAGCTGATGGGCAAGTCAAGCTGGCTTTGACTTAAGAGCTAGCTTTAGCTTGTCTGACTGTCATCATCAAGAATGTAAAAAAATCTGTAAAAAATCTGCAAAGCCTGCCTGCATGGAGCTTTTTGTTTTTGAAAAAAGTTTTGCAATTGTATCCACTATGCCAGTGGTTCCCAAACATTTGTGCCCAAGGCACACCAAAGGAAAAGTAAAAATCTCAAGGCACACTTATTGTGCAAAATAGCCTTTATAACACGTTATCACTCATACCACGTAAAATATCTGTAAATGTGCATAATTATTTACTAATGCCAATTAAAATGTGACAAAGACTCATATTACTCATGAAATATGTATTAACAAAATATTTCAAAAATTTGAAAATTAGGCTCAAATTAGGCTTTATCAAAGCAGCAACACACCCATTTAAACCAGACAGGTCATGTCTGATGAGGAAAGAATTAAATAAATGTTTTTAGGTATATAGTTTGCCTCTGTATTATGAATTGAGTCCATACAAAGTACCGATAAACTAAATGTGTGGTTGTTCCAAAATCCCACGGCACACCTGGACTTGCCTCATGGCACACTGGTGTGCTGCGGCACACCGTTTGGGAACCAATGGACTATGCCACCAATTATTATTTTTTGGGGGGGGGTTGGGGGCTGATATCCAAATTTAAAATGTGACAAATTGTTTAGGGCAGGGAAGGAACTATAAACATTGGTTAACGAATCTTACCTAGATTACCTAGAACATTACCTAGAACATCATAGCAACCAACTTTAACACCCCAACAACCACATTGATGACCCTAGCAATCACCCAGAGCATGCTAGCACCACCATAGGAAATCAACAAGAAAACCCAAGCAACCATATAGAAGTCTAGCAACTGTCGAAAACACCCAAAAAGCAACATATAATAATACCCTAGTAGGCACCATAAAACCACAGCACTACTTCATCAATCTTCAATAAATCATAAATCGACAATTTACTGTACATTTCCAATATACCATACTAAAAAAACTTTATTTTTAGCAAGCTGCACACAACAATTTCATCTAAAATTGTATTTTTTCTGGTTGTGTATCATTAATTCTCCACTGGTACAAAGAGGTAAAACACACATCCAGACACACACACACACACACACACACACACACACACACACACACACACACACACACACACACACACACACATACACACACACACACACATACACACACACACTTTTATCTCAGCGCCCACACAAAAGCAGCTTATGGAAGCAGCAGGCACCCAGTGTCCCAGCCAAGGATTCTCTGCCACCCACATAATGCCCTCTGCAGGAATCCTGCCTGCGTCTCTCTCTCTCTCTCTCTCTCTCTCTCTCTCTCACACACACATACACATGTGCATGCGCATACATACATGCACGGTGGTTAAAGTTGGTTACACACACACACACACCCACTCAAACCCACACACAGGACTACAGTGTACCTAACTGAAAGGATGAGCATTGTCATGTAAAAAATAGGACCAGTCCAAAACATTTTTACAATCAACCTATTATCAACTTATTATTCTTACAATTTACCGCTCTAAAAAATGTGTAAGCTAATGTTTGTCACATGTTGGACACAAAACTCTTGGAAAAGTAAATGCCTGCAATTTATGTAACTTCCATTGCATGTTGCACTTTGCCAGTATTTATACTGGCAAGGTGCAATGATTCCTTTTGAACTGTTTTGCATTTCAACATTCAACTGTTACATAAAGACTCAGCTCAGTGGCCACAGTTGTTTGCCATCATTTATCATACATGTCATCAGAGATGGGAGTAAGTCACA
>JAXIVH010000004.1:1211919-1226919 GCA_036785325.1 Urophycis tenuis
CAATTATACTCAGAAGATACTCTAAAGTGGCAAAGTGGAGTGTGCAGTCCCTGAGTCAGAGTTCAGAGTTTGTTAGTGGTGGTGGGAGGGAGATGATCTGAGGTCAGATGATGCTGGTGGGTGCGAGGTTAGAGTCTGTGGCAGGGGGCAGAGGAGGGAGGAGGGCCAGGGGCAGAGCAGGGAGGGAGTTGAGCCTCCGGACCGCCTGGTGAAAGAAGCTGTCTTTGAGCCTGCTGGTTCTGGCCCGGAGACTCCGCAGTCTCCTCCCCGACGACAGAAGGCTGAAGATACTGTGGGATGGGTGGGTGGGGTCACCTGCAATCCTGACGGCTTTGCCGGTGAGGCGGGTGGTGTAAATGTCCAATAGGGGGGAAAGAGACACCGATGATCCTCTCAGCTGCTCTCACTATGCGCTGCAGTGTCTTGCAGCAGGACACGGTGCAGGCACCGTACCACACAGTGATGCAGCTGGTTAGGAGGCTCTCAATAGTGCCTCTGTAGAATGTGTGCATGATGGTTGATGAGGCCCCAGCTCTTTTCAGTTTGCGGACAGGCGTTGTTGGGCTTTTTTGGCCAGTGATGTGGTCTTCGGAGGTGTGCACACCCAGGAACTTGTTGCTGCTCACCCTCTCAGCTGTAGCATCATCGATCAGTGGAGCATGCTGTGTGCGCATTCTCCCGAAGTCCACAACAATCTCCTTCATCTTCTTCACATTCAGACTGAGATTATTAACCTTGCACCATGTAGCCAGCCTGTTCACCTCACTACTTTAGATCCTCTCATTGCCGTTGTTGATGAGACCCACCACAGTCGTGTCATCCGCAAACTTGATAAAGATGTTGGAGCTGGATGTTGGTGTGCAGTCGTGGGTCAGCAGAGTGAAGAGGAGGGGGCTAAGCACACATCCTTGGGGGGCCCCCGTGTTTAGTGTGATGGTGCTGGAGGTGCTGCTGCCGACCCGAACTGCTTGTGGTCTCCCCATCAGGAAGTCCAGCAGCCAGTTGCACAGGGAGGTGTTGAGTCCCAGCTGGTCCAGTTTGTGAATGAGCTGCTGGGGGATGATTGTATTGAATGCTGAGCTGAAGTCGATGAACAGCATTCTGACATAAGAGTCTTTGGTATCCAGGTGGGTGAGGGCAGAGTGGAGGGCAGAGGAGATGGCATCATCGGTCGAACGGTTGGAGCGATTGTCATGGTCTGTGTCTGTGTTGTCTTGTTTTCTTTGGTTTGCTCTGTGTTTCCCCTGTGTCCTGTTTCCCTCCTTGGTGATTGCCCCATCGTGTTCACCTGTGTCTTGTCCCCTCACCTGTCTTGGGTTTGTAATTAGTCTGTGTATTTAAGTCCTGTCTGCTGTTCAGTCCTTGTCCGAGTCTTGTCGTCGTTTGTCGCAGTTCATGTGAGTTGTCGTCTGTCTGTTCCTGTGTCTGTGCTTAGTTTACAATTAAAATACTCTCGCCTGCCTCGCCTCTCTGCATTTGGGTCCTACTCCACCGCAACTCCTGACACCGATATGCGAACTGGAAAGGGTCCAGAGTGGGGGCAGACTTGATATGGTGCATGACTAGCCACTCGAAGCACTTCCTGAGGATGGGAGTGAGTGCGACTGGGCGGTAGTCATTGTGGCAGGAGGGAGACGACTTTTTCGGCACCGAGATGATGGTGGTGGCTTTGAGGCACGCTGGGACAACAGCTTGGCTCAGCGAGGTGTTGAAGATGTCTGTGAAGACATCTGTGAGCTCCTCAGCACAGTCCCTCAGTACACGACCAGGAATGTTGTCGGGACCAGAGGCTTTCCGTGGGTTCGTCCCTCTGAGGGATCACCTCACGCTATCTGGGGATAGCATCAACACCTGGTCGCCGGGAGGGGGTGGGGTCTTCTGTGCCGGGGTGCTGTTGTCTGCCTCAAAGCGGGCGAAGAAGTCGTTCAGCTCGTTCAGCAGAGAAGTTGAAGTGTCGCAGGTCTGCGGAGAGGGCTTGTAGTCTGTCATGGTTTGGATCCCTCCCCACAGGTTCCTGATGTCTCTGCTGTCGCTGAAGCGGTCGGCGATCCTCCTGGAGTACCGTCTCTTGGCCTTCCTGATGCCTTGTGCCAGGTTGGCCCTGGCTGCCTTCAGGCCCACCTCGTCTCCAGCTCTGAAGGCGGTGTTCCGAGCCCTCAGGAGTGTAGACTTCCCCTGTCAGCCATGGCTTCTGGTTGGCCCGAATGCGGATGTTCTTGGTGACCGTGACGTCATCAATGCATTTCCTCATGTAGGAAGTGATGGTGTCTGTGTACTCCTTGAGGTCTGTGATGTTGTTAGTGGCTGTTCCAGTCGGTGATGAGGAAGCAGTCCTGGAGTGTCTCTGAAGACCCCTCAGGCCACACGCGTACCTGTTTTGTTGCTGGTCTGATGACTTTAACCAGGGGTCTGTATGCAGGCATTAATATAGCAGTGGTGTGGTTTGAGGCTCCTAGGTGGCGAAGGGGGAGGGCTGTGTAGGCCCCTCTATGTGTGGTGTAAACATAGTCCAGTATGTTATTTCCACGTGTGGGAAAGTTGATGTGTCCATGGAGTTGTGGAAACACACTCTTGGGGTTTGCATGATTAAAATCCCCTGCCAGAATGAGGAAAGCATCATGATGGGCTGTCTGCTGCTCACTGATGTGCTGGTAGAGTTCATACAGTGCCTCACTCCTGTTGTTGTTATAGCCAGGGGGATGTATATTGCTACCAGCAATATGGCACTAAATTCCCTCGGCAGGTATTTGAAGGCAGGTATTCTGAAATGAAAGCTGTTTGTCAGGAAGCATGTTCAACTCAATCAATCTGAAGAGAGAGAAACTGAGAAACTGAACAATTGTTTTAACAACAAAGTCAATGAAACACTGGGAAATACTTCTGGCAATTCAACCACATGTGTGGGTTTTAAGAAGGTTACAAACAAACAAACTGGAATGTAGGTTTCAAGGACAAGGGTTAACAGTTAAGGGTTAACAGACAAGGGTTAACAGTTAAGGGTTAACAGACAAGGGTTAACAGTTAAGGGTTAACAGACAAGGGTTAACAGTTTCAAGGACAATGAATGCAGAGACCATTGATTCCCCTGTACATACAAAACTAACTTCATTGAATGACATGTTTGCATGACATTTTATCAAATTCCTTGTTTTCTGATATACAATGTCTGAATTGCATCTAAATAATTGTGTTCATTGTGGCTATTGAAGAACATTGTCTAACAGGATCTCCATTAGACTCATATGTTGTAACTAACATTAAAATACACCCACTGCTGCTGCGGAGACATCACTATAAAATGACACCACATCACAGCTATGGTTGAAGCCATTTGAATATAATGTCAAAAAGCCCTGAACCATAAACCCTTAACTCTAAACCTAACCCTGCTAACTATTTTAGTGATTCAGAGATTACCTTCTGTAGGTGTTGACGTTTTTAGGCAGGGATTGGCTGCAAAATGACTGTGAATGACATGTTTGGTTATGTTTGTACATCATGGATCAATAATGTATAAATGGAATGTAAAAGACAGACACACACACACGCACACACACACACACACACACACACACACACACACACACACACACACACACACACACACACACAGTTATCAGGAATGAGCTCATGGGTGGCAGCTTGCAGATGCTGATCACAGCAGCCTCTCACTAGATCAATGGAAAGGCTTTTAAAACACTTTTAAAACAGAAACAGAAACACACACACACACACACACACACACACACACACACACACACACACACAGCAATTCATGTCAAGTTTTAATACACTGGCTAAAGGAGTTGCAAAGCAATTCAATTAGGATTTCCTTGTCTTTAAAGCCCACAAAGCGCTGAGACAAATCCAATCAACAGAGAGAGAGAGAGAGAGAGAGAGAGAGAGAGAGAGAGAGAGAGAGAGAGAAGCACAGGAGAGGGAAAGGCTTGATTAATTGATAGATCACTGGACAGGCAATCCAAGATCATAGGGTTTAAAGTCAATACACACAGACAAAGAGATTAGCATTCAAACTGTCATATGTATGAATTGCAATGCAATATGCAAACATACACATAGTCATGTTGACACCCATGTCACACATTAACACACCCCAACACAGTAACAAACAATTACACAGAACAGAGAGCAACATGTGTTGTATCTACAAACACTCAAAGACATAGCATTGATAGCATAGCATTGACGTGTCAAATGTACACACTTGCTGCAGGACACCTGGGTGTCTGTGGAGAAATGCATTAGGATGACGGCTTGTACAGCAGCAGCTTACTGTAATCTGCAGCAGCAATCTATCAGCAGCAACCAATAGGGGAGATCACACATGCACCCACACACACATGATCATAGAACATAGATAACACTTGTCTCAATTATCTGTGTATGTGTGTATTTGTGTGTGCATGTGTTCTTATGTAATTGTAATGTGTTGAACCACACAAGGAGAATAAGAGCTCTTGATTTAAGGAAGCATTCTCCATTTACACTTGAACCTGGTGTCTTAAGACATGATGCAAACTGATGTGTACCTGCTCATATAAAATATTGTGAATGTGTAATACACTTAAATTGGCCATTGGTACGATTTAAGCACTATTATTTGAGTGTAATTTCTCAGACATTATGGAGCCATAAGTGAGTGAAATGCCCTTTCAGAATATCAGTGTCTGCCTCAGTATGAGACAATTGAGATTCCAGACCTCGGCTCATTGTGGACAGATCATGACATCTCCACCCTGATTGGTTCAGGGAATACACCTTGCCTGTCAATCACAGGTGCATAAGGGCAACACCTCTGAATGTCAGAGAAACAGGGAGGGAGGAGAGAGGGAGATCTTGTGGTTGTTTAGTTCATAAATCTTGCTCTTTGCTGCTCTTACTTTGCTCGAATCTTACCTACATCACCTTTAATATGCTGGGATTATTAAAGTTTTACCACTGAACAAAACCGACAGAAATGTTACATGAAATACAAATAGAGATACAATGCAGACAAGATAATACGTTCAAATATATATTGGGAGACAAAGGGTGCCAAAGAAAAGAACGAGGAGGAGAGAGAGGGCAGGAGCGAGTTAGAAAGAGAGAGACAGAGAGTAGTAGATAGAGTGAGATCAAAGGATACTCTGAATTGCCTTCTCGTTCCCATCTGATAGCAGAACTTCCTTCACGTCAGCACAAATGGCAACCTGAGAGAGAGAGAGAGAGAGAGAGAGAGAGAGAGAGAGAGATAGAGAGAGAGAGAGAGAGAGAGAGAGAGAGAGAGAGAGAGAGAGACAGGACAGAAAGAACAGAAATAGTAAAATCAAACAAGCCCCTGGATTCTACAAACATCTCACCCCTCCCATCTCTATCTCTCTCACACCAGACAATAACACCAAACTAATTTACAAAGCTGACTGTTGGCAGTCCATTTCCCCTGTATAGATCTCTCTCTCTCTGTCTCTCTCTCTCTCTCTCGCTAGTACCCCCCCCCCCCCCCCCCCCCCCCCCCCCCCCCTCCCCTACATTTTTGATGTCTGCATTATTTTAATCATTCAATCAAATCAGTCAATACTTTTATCATGGCGGCTAGTGGTGGGGCTGCTATCTTGCCATCACTCTGTTCAGTAATTGCATTGTGACAGCGGATGATGGCTGAGCGCAAGGCCCTTTCATTTGGCTCTGGGTGTTTATCGGGCTGAGCCATCGTTCCCGCGCCTCTGCTGTCACTCTGCACTCAGCTGGCCGGGCATGGCTGATGCCCTTCATATAACTTTACAGTGCACAGCAGAGAGTGGGCGAGCAAAGAGAGAGGGCCGATAGAGAGCAAAAGAGAGAGAGAAAAAGAGAGAGAGCAAGAGGGAGAGAGAGAGCACGATGAATGATGGAGAGAAAAAGAGAGTCAGACAGGGAGAGAGAGACAGAGAAAGGGGACCGATAGAGAGAGAGACAGAGAGAGACAGGGAGGGAGCCTCAGGAAGGGAGAGATGCTTTGCGCCGGGCAGTATAGTGTGTGATGGAGATATGGTGCATGGAGATAGAAGGTGATGTCGCCTCACCATAACCAAATCTTTTCTCTTTTTCTTTGTCATTTTTTTTTTATCAGTGAATTGGTGTCAGACTGTCACTGTGTGTTAAGGGCTGTGAGTGTGTGCACAGTGTGTGCACAGTGTGTGTGTGTGTGTGTGTGTGTGTGTGTGTGTGTGCATGCATGTGTGTGTGTGCGCGTGTGTGCATGCATGTGTGTGTGTGTGTGCCTGTGTGTCTCTGTGTGTGTGTGTGTGTGTGTGTGTGTGTGTGCGCGCGTGTGTGCATGCATGTGTGTGTGTGTGTGTGCCTGTGTGTCTCTGTGTGTGTGTGTGTGTGTGTGTGTGTGTGTGTGTGTGGGTGTGTGTATGTGTGCGTGCGTGTGTGCAGGGCTGCACTGCCTGCATTAACATGCCTGATATTGAATTCATATGCATAGGGTTTCCATATGGCAGAGTCACCTTGAAGTATGTAGAGTCATCTGGCATATTGAAATGACCTAGAGATCTAGAGTGTCCAGAGTCAGTGCACGCATTCACACACACAAACAGACAAGCAGGGTTTGTGAGGTCAGTGCATTGCTGGTCCACAAGCCATTCAGACCAGAAGGGCACCTAGGGGATAACCAGGGAACCAGCCAGAAGAGAACACAGAGAACCTGTGTTCTGTGCCCTGTTTTAATTCAGAGACATTGTGTAGAATTCACAGAATCTAGCAACAACACCTTCCCAGGCTGGTCATGCAATCTCCTCAGAACGTTACAAGTCTTTTTTTTACCACATCATCAATCAAAAATCCTTCCCAATCCTAATTCTCAGAAAAGATCAGTTTGGAACAATAGAGCTAAATCTATAGCATTGTGAGACATCCTGATCTCACAGGCGCTCTATAGACCAGAATGGCCTCAAGGCTGATACAAAATGAAAGGCTAAAAAGGTTGACCTGAACCCATCAGAGTTCCAGTTCATCATGTTTAAGGAGTGCCAGTCTGCTGGATTAAAACAACAAACACACAGTGAAACACACAAAAACACTGCGGTGCCCAAGGAAAGTATGGCAGTCAACAAAGCAAGCAAAAGTGTTTTATTCAAATAGACTTAATTACCTAAATCCAGGAAGGCTTTACTTTCAACCGGATGAGGCAGGAGCATATGTGACACTGAGTTATGTAGTCTGATTGGCTGGAGTTTTTGGAGTATCATAAGGCCATGCCTATATTAGGAAATCAATGGCTGCCCAGCTATGGCTAGACTGATATTTATTGTGCAATGCAAATGTGATTACCTGAATGGTCTTGCTACGTTATCTACACTATAATGCTTTTTTTGTGTTTACCGAAACCTAAAATCATGCTGCGCCTTCAACACTTCATGTTAAAAGCTGGTATTAGAGAAACACAATCAGCTCCCTTCACAGCTGCTTATCACACAGTGAACGCATGTCCAGTTTCACGCATAACAACAATTAAACCCAAGGGGACCTTTATGACTTGTTTATTCACCAGAATTGTTTATGAAATCAGCAGTGGGTCATTATAAGGTTACTGCCTCTAAACACACAGTGAGACCAAACCCATACAGAACCATACAACCATTTCTCCCTATTTACCGTGTTGACGTAGGTGAGCTGCAGGCAAAGGAAGAGGAGGAAATAAAGCATGGAAGCAAGAAATATATGGGGCAGGGCAAAGCCAATGGAATGGTGGAACAGAGACTGAATAAATAAAGAATGGGGCAATTATTGGGTTAAATGGTTAAAAAGGGTGAGGGAAAGAGAGTAGAAGAGAGCTGAAAACAGTGGATAGGAATGACTGTAAAGATAACAGAGGAGCTGCATAACACAAGAGGAAGCTGCTGTGGCCGGAGGGGTGTGGGATGTTTTAGGAGGAGGAGGAGGAGGAAGGTGATGAGGAGGGGATCACGGAAGGTGTGCATCTCAAGGCACCAATATCAAGACACGGTGTATCGACTGGGGAGAGATGCAACCAGCCCAGCCCAACACATTCACATGTGCACAGACACACGGAACACGCACGCACACACACAAACACATATGCACGCCACGCAGACACCTACAGGCACACACAAACACACACAAAGTGCAGCTGGATCGATGGGACACTGACGCTTGCCTGACTGTGTGGAGGAAATCTTAGGACCCTGGCTTACAACCGCCTCTAAGACCCTTGTAGTCCAGAGAGTCATGTGCCACTTTCTGGTTGATACATTTCAACATCAGTCCAATTTGAACGTATGTTGTCTCCTTGAAGACACATGATGTGTATGACACGAGTCTGTCCACAAGTCTCTCTTCATAATTTTCTCACTGGCAAGAAAATGAACATCCATTGAAACTTACAATCTATGTGAACGTTATGTTAAATGTTAAATCAACTATCATGTCATCTTGCTCATTTGGCCACCACATTGCTCTCGCCCATTCAGGGTGGGTCCAGAGGTCATTGTCTGGGGCACCATCACCGCAGTGTCAACTGGAACTCAGCGTGAATCATGTGTTTCTCTTCCATACAAAACCATCTGTCACAAATAGCCCTTTCAGTTGTTGGTTTCCGGCTCCCGTGGGATGTTGTGCTGTAACATAGCGGGACTACTGGATGTGATCTTAACCTAACCCTCTCACCCTAAACCTAGCCACTTACCATGAGCCTTTATACTTACCATGAGCCCAGCAAGACAGGTCATCCCTCCTCCTAACTCACACACAGTACCCCTGAGAGTGAGAGAGAGAGTAAGAGTGAAAGTGAGAGAGAGATGCATGATGAAATACATAAACATACCCTCACAATTACATACAAATTCAAGAACTGTGTGCACTCGGCAACATGTGCATGCACAGAGGGATAAAAACATCAAGTCAGCCAACATGATGACTACATTTCGAGTAGAGTGGAGCACAAACATCAGCAGGAAACCAGAACACCATCACACTCACACACAGTGTTATGGTCGGGCATAGGAGGGCAAACCAGAGAGAGTGGGAGACTTGGCTAACCCTCTTACTCTCACTCTTTCATCTCCCTTCCCTCTCCACCTCCATCTGTCCCCTTTTATTCCCTCCCTCCCCGCCTCTCCCTCCCCATCTCTCCCCCAGTTGACCTTCACTGCTCCACTCTGATCAATACACCTCCTCTTCCTCCCCTCCTCTTGAATGTTAAAACAGGAAATCAAGCTTGAGTGGAAATCAAAGGTGCCTGGACGGCATTCAGCCCTGTGCCGTGGGCCGGCCCTGCACAACACAGCCCAGGATAACAGAGAGCACCGGAGCCTTGTGCACAGCACAGCACAAAGGGCCACGCGTGGCCCAGCCTGGCACACGCACACCTTGTGACTGCAGCTTCTGTTGCTGATGCAGTCAGATCCATTGGTGCTATTTGGAAGACATTGTAACATGAGGCGGAAGGAAGACACTCACTTGAACATGTTTGCGTTTCCTTCACACAGTAATGAGCCATCACTTCTTCAGATGGCCACACACCTAGAGAGAGAAAGAGACAGGGAAATAAAGGACCGTCTCAGCCGCTGTTAATAGATCTTTAAGACACAATTCGTATTTCATGTGGAATGTGGAGTACAGAGAATCCCTGGTCTCGGTGTATGGGACAGTGTGCACAGTCAGAAAGCATATGAACAAAAAGAGAGAGCACACATCCTCTGGAAGGCATTGCCTCATTCTCAATGTGCATAAGTCTCTCCGGTGACTTCCATCTGCCTGGGATCCAAGCACCCTGCGTCTTCTTCCATCCCTCCCTCCCTCCCTCCCTCCCTCCCCTCCCTCCATCCGTCCGTCTAAACGTTTGTCTTTCCTAAATCCTTGCTACACGCTCTCAACAGTTACTCTGTATGCAAGTGTGGGTGTGTGTTTGTGTGTCAGCGGGTCCAGTGGGTGATAATCACAGCATGCAGACCTGTCTGGCTTATCACCTACTGTCAGCCCCCTCTCCTTCTGCTCTGCTGTGCATGCAGCACACACGCACACACACACACACGCACACGCGCACGCGCACACACACACACACACCACACACACACACGCACACACACACACACACACACACACACACTCAATTGCCATCTCGGTTGTTCTGTCTCACCCTCTACACACGTATACTGACACAAACACATGCACACACAGACAGTTTAAAACACAGTTCTGGGCAGTAAAAATATGTGAACTGTCATTTGAATAAAACTTCAGATTTTGCTCTTGCTTTGAAAAACATGTTTCTTCTTGGCAATGAACGTATGTGTGCATGTGTGTGTCCATGTGAGAGAGTGTCACGAACAGAGCGAAGGGATAATATAGAGTGAGGCGGGGGAAAGCGAGGCAGAGAGACCGAGATACAAAATGAATGAGGTGGAGAGCAAACATGGGGGGGAGGGTGCATGTGTGTGTCGGGGGGGGCGGGGGGGGGGGGGGGGTACTAGTCGATATAATAAGCGGCTTACAGGCGGGCTTCTCTTCACCTCACGGGGCAGACATCAGTGCTCTCTCACTCTCCCGCTCTGTGTCCTATTAGTGTCTCTCGCTCATTCACCCCCCCACCCCCGCTGCCATGGCTATGCTGAGATTAGCTCAAGCAACTAGGATTTAATAATGCCTATTGATAAAACGTCCAAATATTCCAATTCCCCATTTTAAAAAAGTAAAAATAATCATAGAAAAATAAACAGTCTGCAACTGGCCTAGCAGTGCACACGCACACACACACACGCAAGCACACTTACACACATACAAACACACACACGCAAGCACACTTACACACATACAAACACACACACGCAAGCACACTTACACACATACAAACACACACACAAATGACCTGCACAGTAGATTTGCATTTGGAGAGCATCAATACATGAACGACATTAAAAGGTGACATTTCAATCTTTTAGCAGTTCGACCATTTATCTTGTCAATTCAGAAACATGTCACATCAAGGCGAACAGGGAAAAGTTGACAGGAAATTCACCCTTTAGTTAATGTAAGATGAAAATAGAAGAAGATGTAGAATGATATATTGTTAAATCATTGACATGTATTAGAGGTTGTAGGTGAGCATTAACCTGTGTGTGTGTTCTGCTGAAGTCAACGCTCCTCTCTTGTACACTCCTATTACTCTACGCTATTGTTTTGTCTCTGTTGAGCATTTCCTCATTTTGAATGGCGCTTTCAACATCAATTCCACAGTCATCCACCTTTTAGACAGAGCACAGGTTTTAGTGATACAAGCTAACATGTTCATGCTCTAGTTGAAACTGTACTTGAAAGAAAAACGTATCTGATTATCCCAGCTGGAGTGTCCACGCATAAAATATAACTATTTATTGAGAAGCTCATTCAATAAATAAATACCACAATGTTACAACTTTATACACAACTGTCAACTTTATTTATCCATTGGTCCTGGCTTTGAGTGGCATTCTATAATCAATGCATTTGGTGAGTAAAAGGGTTATTATCTTTACCCTATACCTGTTAACCTCGGCACACAGATTAAAACATTTAAAAACTTTCCGTTTCTTGAGCAGGAGGCTCAGGCAGTTGTTCTGTGTAAATGAACACCATTCACTGGCATCATCACTGCAGTGTGCTGATCCTGTTGAACACCATTCACTGGAATCATCACTGCAGTGTGCTGATGCTGTTGAACACCATTCACTGGCATCATCACTGCAGTGTGCTGATGCTGTTCACATCCTTTCTCAGCCTTCCACATTTCCTTCCTTTCAGACTTCACTGTGCATGACTGTCCGTGTGCTAAAACCACAGAAAAGAGTAAGTAATAAAGCTTTGTACTAAAGCTAAATAAAGCATATGTGAATTTGTTGTTTAATCCCTAACCCCAATAACATTACCAGTTCAGGGTGATAGGAAATCAGTGTGTGTGTGTGTGTGTGTGTGTGTGTGTGTGTGCATGCCTGTGTGCGTGAGTGCGTGTGTGTCCTAGGTGCATTCTAGGAAATGAAGGGATCAAGTGTTGAGAGCAGATTATTCTTCCTGAGGATAATGAAATTATTTCTCACCTCCAATTACTAGATTACTGAAGTGTGTGTGTGTGTGTGTGTGTGTGTGTGTGTGTGTGTGTGTGTGTGTGTGTGTGTGTGTGTGTGTTTGTGTGTGTGTGTGTGTCACTTGTGTTTCTTTGTGCACACAAGCATAGAATGACTATTGACAAAAGGCACTGACCCGGGGTAATGTTGGTTGTGCATGTATAGTTGCAGTATGAACAAATACAGCACACACACACACACACACACACACACACGCACGCGCGCGCGCACGCACACACACACACACACACACGCACATGCACACGCACGCACACGCCACGCACGCACGCACACACACGCACACACACACACAGTTTCACACACACACACACACACACACACACACACACAGTTTCACACACACACATATACACAATCAGTTTTGGTCTAGTGAATGGAGAGTATAGTAATGTAATGGGGATGGAGTGTATAGAATTGTATATGAAATGTATACATTTGTATAATGGTTGGAGTGGCGAATTGAAGACATTTCATCTGGAAATACCTGTTGTTCCCCTTGGCTTGACTTTTCATGCAAAAGTCCAACAACCAAAATTTCCAAATGTTTCTTATGACTTTGATTTGACTGATGATTAATGTTCAATATTTATTTCTCTGGTTACTACAGTCATGCATGTAGGATGAGCAAGGGCAAATGCTAAGAAATTAGTTGGCAGAGTAATCATCCAATCACAGCTGCACATCTGGAATATGATGTGTGGTTGCAATGTAAACTTTTCACAGTAGCCAGGATTGTAAGTACCAGTCTCCTTCCACCTACATATCATTGTATTCATATGTTTATATGTATTTGTATGATTTGGTTGTACATTCTGTGACAGCTCAGAACAGGACTCATAATACCTAAGTACCTAAGTACTTTTCAAGAACCATTATGGTGAAGAGGTACTCATATGCACAACTGGTAAGACAAGCCTAACTGACCAATTATATTGCTTGGCAGAAATCGTAGCATTATTTAGCCATCTAGACAGAATGCCACAGGTATAGACGTTCTATTTGTGAGACAGGGCACTAGAACATTCTATATGGAATAATAGACTATATACTTGACCAACTATAGCGCAAAACAACAACAATGTTTGGTACTAGGAAGAGTAAAGCCACACTTTGACAAACTTAAATATCTTACATTCTAAGATGTGGAGTGAGAGAGAGAGAGAGAGAGAGAGAGAGAGAGAGAGAGAGAGAGAGAGAGAGAGGGTGTCAAGAAGGGGTTAAGTGGGGTGTGATGTTACACTCACAGAAATACACCCAGTCACATAAACACACACACACACACACACACACCACGAACACGCACGCACACACGACACAACACACTCGACTCGGAGCTGCATTTTGCAGTCTTTCAGAAAGCTCAGTCTATCAAGACCTATATGAGGCTCTTACTGCTCTCTCTGCTCTCCTCTCACACAACTCACACACACACACACACACTCACTCAGAGCTCACTCACTGCACCACTCACTCACTCAACTCACTCACTCACATCACTCAGGACACATCACACAAACACACACCTTTTGACAAGACGCTCTGAGTAGGGTGTGTGTTCCTCCTAGCTTGGCTGGGGAACACACACCTCTCAGAGGTCTTGTCAAAAGTGTGTGTTTGTGTGTGTGTCTGAGTGAGTGAGTGAGTGAGTGAGTGAGTGAGTGAGTGAGTGAGTGAGTGAGTGTGTGTGTGTGTGTGTGTGTGTGAGAGAGAGAGAGAGAGAGCAGTACAGAGTCATATAGGTTGATAGACTGAGTTTCTGAAAGACTGCAAAAATGCAGCTGTGTGTGTGTGCGTGTGTGCGTGCGTGCGTGCGTGTGTGTGTGTGTGTGTGTACTTATACCACAGTGAGGCACCAGTGAGCTGGTTCCTAGTTTATATGTCAAACTAGTTTATATGTCAATCAATGACTTGTGGTAAACTGGAGATTTCACAACATGAAATAAATATAAATAAAAGATATATAGATACACTACACTGCACAATTCATCTCATATATAACTTCTAAATATGAGACAATGTAGAGCTATATATCAACTATAAACAACCAAAGCTGAGTGTGCTTTAGCGATCCTTATGAAATAGCTGTCAGATTCACTTACCATAGCACATACCACAACATGGATCTGTAGCTTTCACTTTCACCAACACCTGCACATTGCACAACACAACCTCCATTTTTTTTTCATTTTCTAGTATTTCTTGTTCTTAGGATGGATATTTACTTAAGCTTGTATTGTTTCATTATTGTTTGCTTTCTAGAAAGATATAAAAGTTTGTGACTAAAAATGTCCAATGTAGGCCTGACTCCAAAAAGCCTAAAGATAAAAGAAATATGATGGGCTAAAATAAAACACAATCAAAGATGTTTCCTCTGTAATTGTGCTACAAACACATCAAGCATGAACACATCCATGTGATGGCCAGAGCATTAACGAGCCCTCTTTTATGAAGAGGGAATTTGCATGACTCATGAATGCCATATCATTGACTTAAAAAACACAAACACATATCCACAACCGACCTACCTATTAGTCTAGTTAGATGTTAGTGATCCAATCACAATCTACGAATTAGAAGTCTGATTTGTTATTTATGCAAGAAAAAAAAGAATATATATGTTTCAAGTCTACATTTGGACAGGGATTAACCAAAACCAAACTAATCAAAAAACACACCAATCTATGTTGCAACACCTAATAACAAAGTAAATAATAATAATAATAATAATAATAATAACACAAATAATCAGATTACTCCAGCTTTAATTAATGAGTGCAGGGCTATAATTGAACAGAAGCCAATATGAACCACTGTGGCCGCAGTGCCAAGCGGTTATGCTAAGTACATGTTTCCCTGAATAGACAGTTTAGATGTCCGC
>JAXIVH010000004.1:1231919-1259419 GCA_036785325.1 Urophycis tenuis
AAAGAGCAAGCTCAAACAGTGAGTGTTTACAAAATATTCTTAAAAATAAGACAATTTAACAGTACAAATAAACAACAACAGACAGTTAAAACAGCTAAACAGTTAAACAGTTAAAATCATACAAAATGACTACTCTAGACAGCACAAGGGAAAGACTAGTAAAGTAAGTAAAGTTTATTTTTAGAGCACATTTAAACACAGCTTGCACTGACCAAAGTGCTGTACATAGTGCTTTAGCTAAAGAATAATAAAATAAGATAAAGTAAAATAGACTAAAATAGATGAGTAAATAAATAAGCTGAGGACCTTTTTGCTTAAGCCAGGACCGTGGGACATGGAGGATACCTTGGCTGGAGGATCTGAGGGACCTGGGGGCTACATGGGGGTGAATGATATCAACTATGTAGCTGGGGGCCAGGCCATGGAGAGCCTTAAAATCCAAAAGCAGTATTTAAAATTGTATCCTTGACTGGACTGGAAGCCAGTGCAAGGAGGCTAGGACATGTGTAATATGTTCACACTTTTTTGTGTTGGTGAGCAACCTAGCTGCTGCATTTTGGACCATCTGAAGCCGTGCCACCAGTGTCAGAGGGAGACCAAGTAGAGGGAGTTACAATAATCTAGACAGGAGGTTATGAAAGCATGGATGACTTTTTCCAGATCATTGTATGATAGGACAGACTTGAGTTTGGAGATTATTCTTAATTGATAAAAGCTGGTCTTTACAACAGATGAGATTTGCTTGTCCAGGTTAAGGTGAGAGTCTAAAATAACACCCAGGTTACGTGCGATTTCACATAGGGGGCAAGGGGACCAAGGTTGGCAGGGATGGAAATTTTGGATCTTGAAGGCCCAAAGACATTAACTACAGTTTTGTTGTCATTTAACTGAAGGAAGTTGTTTTTGTCATCCAGATTTTAATTTTCTTCCAAACAGTCTAAAAGAGGCTGCATTTAAGTAGGATGTACAGTTGGGAATCATCTGCATAGAAATGGAATCCATCCATCCATCCATCCATATCCTCCGCTTATCCGGGGTCGGGTCGCGGGGGCAGCAGCCTGAGGAGAGAAGCCCAGACTTCCCTCTCCCCAGCCACTTCGTCCAGCTCTTCCGGGGGGATCCCGAGGCGTTCCCAGGCCAGCCGAGAGACATAGTCCCTCCAGCGTGTCCTGGGTCTTCCCCGGGGCCTCCTCCCGGAGGGACGTGCCCGGAACACCTCCCCAGGGAGGCGTCCAGGAGGCATCCTCACTAGATGCCCGAGCCACCGCAACTGGCTCCTCTCGATGCGGAGGAGCAGCGGTTCTACTCTGAGCCCCTCCCGGATGACCGAGCTTCTCACCCTATCTCTAAGGGAGAGCCCGGACACCCTGCGGAGGAAACTCATTTCGGCCGCTTGTATTCGCGATCTCGTTCTTTCGGTCACTACCCACAGCTCGTGACCATAGGTGAGGGTAGGAACGTAGATTGACCGGTAAATCGAGAGCTTCGCCTTTAGGCTCAGCTCCTTCTTCACCATGACGGTAGAAATGGAATGAAATATTTAATTTCCTGATAATGTTACCTAGAGGGAGCATGTACAGGCAGAAAAGTACTGGCCCTAAGATGGATCCCTGGGGGACACCGTAAGAAACAGGGGCAGAGCATGAAGACTAGTGGCCTATGGATACAGACAAAGATATTTGGTAGAAGTAGGAGTGAAACCAGTTTAGAGCTGTACCCTTAATGCCAACCCGCTGTTCAAGACGCTGTAGTAGTGTATCATGTATAGTGTACCAGACTAATACATTAGTCTTCAGGGGCTTTTAAAAAGGCATCAACAGACCTGTGGCTCTAACGTCACGTCATGAAGACCTTTGAGAGGTTGGTCCTGGATCAGCTCAGGCCCATGGTGCATGATTACTTGGACCCTCTGCAGTTTGCGTACCAGACCCACATTGGCGTGGAGGATGCCATCATCTACCTGCTTCACAGAGCTTATACACACCTGGAGAGGCCGCAGAGCATTGTGCGGATCATGTTCTTCGACTTCTCCAGTGCTTTCGACACCGTCCAGCCAGGCCGGCTGAGAAGCTCCTGGTGATGCAGGTCGATCCTGACATGGTGGCATGGATTACAAACTACCTCACGGACAGGCCGCAGTATGTCAGGCTGCGACACTGCTTGTCAGACATGGTGACAAGCAACACCGGCACAACCCAGGGAACTGTATTGTATGTGTTTTTCACCATTCTTGTTCACCCTCGGACTTCTGCTACAACTCCTGAACATGGCACCTGCAGAAGTTCTCTAACGACTCCTCAATTGTTGGATGCATCACAGACAACAGGGAGGAGGAGTACAGGGAACTAGTGAAGAACTTTGTGGGATGGTGTGAAGGGAACCACCTTCAGCTCAACACCGGGAAAACCAAGGAGCTCGTGGTGGACTTCAGGCGCAGAAAGAGCCCCCCATTACCGGTTTCCATAAATGGGGAGGAGGTCGAAATGGTGGATACCTGCAAGTTCCTTGGGGTGCACCAGAACAATAAACTGGACTGGTCGGACAATACTGAGGCCCTCTACAGGAAGGGACAGAGTAGGCTGTTCTTCCTGAGGAGGCTCAGATCTTTCAATGTGTGCACTAGGCTGCTACGGATGTTCTACCAGTCTCTGGTAGCCAGTGTCACCTTCTTCGCTGTCGTGTGCTGGGGAGGAGGCATTGGAAGCGGAGGTGCCAGCAAGCTGAATAAGCTGGTGAGGAGGGCAAGCTCTGTGGTGGGGATGAGGCTGGACTGTCTGGAGGCGGTGACAGAGAGGAGGATGAGGGGGAAGCTGCAGGCGATCCTGGACAACCCCTCTCACCCTCTCTATGCCGAGCTGAGGCAACTCAGGAGCACGTTCAGCCACAGGCTCACTCAGCCACGTGCCTCAAAGCGCTTGGGGGGCTCTTTCATCCCAACAGCTATCAGACTCTACAACACCTCAACCACCCGCTCCCAACGTCTCGATAGCCCCAACACCTCCAGATAATGGACTGAACACCACACCCACACCTCAGGACTGTTTTCCTAGGCCGCTGTTACTTATGTCTTCTTACATGTCTTACTTACTACCTCAGTATATTTGCACATTTTGTACTTTGTATTTTGTACATTTTGCACACTTGCACATCCATTTTGCCCAATTTATCTGCACATCTATTTTTATTTTTTATTTTTTTATATCTACATCTCAGCAGGACTCAGTTACCAATTGCACTGTTCATCTCAATGATGACTACAATGTATGTCCACCTACCAATTGCACTGTTCATCTCATTGATGACTACCATGTATATAGGTTTTTCATTTTTACATCTGACCTGATTCTAAGAGCTTGCATATAATTTTATCTTAATTTAGGTAAATCTATTTATCGTTTAGTGTTTATTGTCTATACTCAGGTCTTTTGCACTCCTCTATCCCCTTGTACTGCTGGTCAATGTGAATTCTCCTAAGGGGGATTAATGAAGGAATATCTTATTTTAACAGAGACAGCAGATCATATCACTGTAGGAAGAGCATTCTATAGCGTCAGAGCCATCACTTCAAATGCACAATCACCTATTTTTCAGTATGCTCTGGTCAGAAGACCTTATTGATGTACCAGTGACATAAAGAGAAGCAGGAGCAGGTCAGAGATGTACACAGGTGCCTGACAATTCAGGGCTCTATATGTAAAAACAAGTACCTAAAAATGAACCCTGAACTTGGGATTGTAAGCCATTATAAAGAGGATACTAGATGGGTGTAATGACAGACAGACCGACATACTTTGAATCAGGTCAGATGTAAAAATGAAAAACCTATATACATGGTAGTCATCAATGAGATGAACAGTGCAATTGGTAGGTGGACATACATCGTAGTCATCATTGAGATGAACAGTGCAATTGGTAACTGAGTCCTGCTGAGATGTAGATATAAAAAAATAAAAATAGATGTGCAGATAAATTGGGCAAAATGGATGTGCAAGTGTGCAAAATGTACAACTGCAACTACACGAACAACCACAATACCAAAACAGAGCATTTACTCACATCAGAAGACTTAGAATGGCTGCTTCATTGGAATGTAGATAAAAAGCTGTGTGCAGTCTGGCAACTACTTTCATTAACAGTTTTCTTTTGCTTAAATGCAGCTAAGAGAAGGCCTATAGTTTTTAGGGAACATAGTGTTTGTCAGAAGATGTTGAACAAAGGCATGTATAAAATTAGCTGGTGCACAACCAGGTTGTTCAGAGCTAGTTATAATAGAACATCGACAAGTACATTATTAAGCAGGGAATGTTGGTCAAATATGTACAGGGCCTGAGAGATGTTTCATGATGTCCGCCAGATCAATGAGGTCATGCAGAGAAATGGGAGAGAAGCAGTCCAAAACCGCCATGTTGGATAAGCACAAAAGGTAGGAGGAGGCTGATGCTAGCCCTGACATCTCTAATCATATCTACAAAGAAAGGGAGAAAGTTACTGCAATCCTTATTTGAAAAGACAGGCACATTAGGAGGTGCAGTAGTGACATATTATGACTGGTGTCAAACAGGTCTTTAGGGTGGCATCTACTGGAGGATATAAGGTATAGTGGGGCTGTTAAGCTCAACGATCTTGCGTTTTATGAAAGAAGCATGAAAGTTTCAGGGTTTGTTCTTGATGACCTAAGCTTCAATTTTAGATCTAGAGGCATTCTCAGTTTGACCTCTGAGGTCAGATAGAGGCCCACCAATAGGAAGCAGCTCCAGAGTTTCCTGGGCTTTTCGAACTTCTGCCGGCGATTTGTCCGGAACTACAGCCAAGTAGCTGCCCCCCTGACGGCCCTCACATCCACTCTGCACCCTTTTGCCTGGACACCAGCGGCCAGTGTGGCCTTCGCCGACCTCAAGAGGCGTTTCACCTCCGCTGCAATCCTGACCAACCCAGACCCTTCAAGGCCCTTTGTGGTAGAGGTGGACGCTTCAGATACCGGCATCGGGGGGGTCCTGTCACAACAGTCAGCAGCTGACCAGAAGCTTCACCCCTGTGCCTTCTTCTCACGTCGTTACACCCCCGCCGAGACCAACTACGACATTGGTAACAGAGAGCTGCTGGCCGTTGTAGGGGCTTTTGAAGAGTGGCGGCACTGGCTGGAGGGAGCGGAGCATCCTGTCACGGTCTCGACAGACCACCGCAACCTCACCTACTCCGTACGGCCAAGCGGCTGAACTCCCGCCAGGCGCGCTGGGCCCTGTTCCTCGGCGGGTTTAACTTCCACATCACATACCGGCCGGGAACCAAGAACACCAAGGCCGACGCACTGTCCCGAGTCCATTCGGTGGAGAAGGACCCCGTCTCCCCCGCTGCCATCCTCCCTGCTTCCCAGTTGATCAGGGCCATCACCATGAACATCAAGGCCGTCGTCAAGCGGGCTCAACGCACCCAGCCTGACCCCCACACAGGTCCACGGAACCGCCTCTTCGTGCCTGATCGCGCCAGGTCCCAGGTCCTGCAGTGGGGACATGCCAGCCGGTTCGCGTGTCATCCTGGAGTTCACCGTACTCTGTCCTTCCTGCGTCGGAGGTTCTGGTGGCCCACCATGTTGGCGGATGTGAGGGAGTTTGTCATAGCCTGTCCGGTCTGTGCTCGAAGCAAGCCCTCTCATCAGCCACCGGCTGGCTTGCTCCGTCCCCTGCCAGTTCCCCAGAGTGCTTGGTCCCACATTGCGGTGGATTTTGTAACCGGTCTGCCCCTCTCTCATGAGAACAACACTGTGCTCACCGTCGTAGATCGGTTCTCTAAGGCGGTGCACCTCATCGCCCTCCGTAAGCTCCCTTCCTCACTGGAGACCGCGGAGCTCCTGATGCAGCATGTCTACCGCCTCCACGGCCTACCCTCAGACATCGTCAGTGACCGCGGACCCCAGTTTACCTCTCAGGTCTGGTGGGCGCTCTGCAATTGGGGGCCATGGTCAGCCTGTCATCGGGCTACCACCCTCAATCGAACGGCCAAGCGGAGAAGAGCAACCAAAGCCTGGAGCCGGCCCTTCGCTGCGTCTCTGCTCTCCACCCCTCCTCCTGGAGCAAGGACCTACCCTGGGTGGAGTACTCACTCAATGCCATGACCAGTTCGGCTAATGGGAAATCTCCATTCGAGTGCTCTCTCGGCTACCAACCCCCCCTCTTCTCACTGCAGGAGGAGGAGGCCACAGTCCCATCAGTGCAGGCGCATCTCCGTCGGTGTCGTCAGGTGTGGAGAGCGGTGCGCACAGCCCTGGGTAAAGCTACTGAACGCGCTCGTCAAGGGGCTAACCAGCATCGGACCCCTGCTCCGGAGTACCGGGTGGGTCAACAAGTGTGGCTTTCCACTGCCGATCTCCCGCTCCAGGCAACCTCTGGGAAGCTGGCGTCCAGATACATCGGCCAGTATGAGATTGAGCGCATCATCAACCCTGTCGCCGTCCGCCTCAAGCTTCCCATGTCCCTGCGACGGGTCCATCCGGCATTCCATGTGTCCAAGATCAAGCCATATTCCTCGAGCCCACTCGCCCCTCCCCCTCCGGCTCCACCCCCCCCCCCTCAGATGGTCGATGGCCACCCCCATTGGTTGGTCCGGCGGTTGCTGAAGGTTCGCCGTCAAGGCTGCGGTTTCCAGTATCTGGTGGACTGGAAGGGGTATGGTCCAGAGGAACGGAGCTGGGTGTCCCGCCAGCTGATCATGGATCCGGGTCTCCTCCGCGACTTCTATCGTGCCCATCCTGAAGCCCCTGGACGGTCGCCAGGGGGCTCCCGTCGGGGGGGGGGGGGGGGGGGGTCCTGTTACGGTTTCACCTCCACATCCCCTCCCTGCCTCCATTACTCACACCTGCTGCACTCGTTCCCAACGAGCTGGCACCCAGCACAGCACAGGTGCTCCCAATGGAGCTGATCAGGGGAACGAGCCACAGTTGGGAACTGCACACCTGCTTCCAATAATCACCTCACCTTGCTGCCTACAAAGACCCAGGTCTTCTACTCACACATCGCCAGATCTCTTGATAGAAACGCCTGGCAAGTATCTCACTGAACTTTGCTATTCTCCCATACTAAATCTAATTCCTTTGTCTGGTTTGGAGCTTGTTGCATGTATACTCATCCACGTCCTCTTTGTTCCCCACAGAACCTGCCCAGGTGTGCCAGCTGAACCCAGGCATCCTGCCTGGTCCATCTCCACCCCTGATCACTAAATAAAACGCCCTGCGAGGCATTAATCCTCTCCTGGCCGTGCGCTTGCTTCCTTGCTAAACACCACTTAGAGTGCTATCAATGCGTATAAATGAGTTCCTCATGCCCAGAAACACGGAAAAACGTATTTAGTTTACATTTCTATCACATTTAGATCCTAAGATACACCCATTTCTAATTTCGGGCCTAGAAATGTCATATCACAGAGGTACAGGTGAATTACAGGATAATAGAAGTAGACGTACATAAACCCCCCAGTAATTCTTTACCCATCTCATATGACCAGAAAATGAAAAAAACATATTTTGAGCCTGGCTTTATCAGACAATCTGATTTTGTTTTTTTAAATGTATGCAAAATAGCACATTTTTAATGAGATAAGGCCTAATTTGCATATGTAAACGTGTCACGTTTTGTGGCCGTGGAAAGTTCCCAATTCCTGTCACCTTTCTTGAGTCAGCCCTGAAACCTGTCTCATAAAAAATACACTTTTTTCTTAGCTTTACATGAGTAATCAACTGAGAAAGTTTCATGGTGATATCTTTTTTTTTTTTTTTTTACCCCATTCACCTGTAGTGTCACAACATATTACAGAGGTTAGTGACCTCTATCTGACCTCAGAGGTCAAACTGAGAATGCCTCCAGATCTAAAATTAAAGCTTAGATCATCAAGAACAAACCCTGAAAGTTTTATGCTTCTTTCATAAAAAGCAAGATCGTCCCTATTTTAAGAGCTTAACAGCCCCACCAGTAGGCAAAGCGAAGAGCCCCTCTTATCCTTAACCATGTTTAACACAGTTATGAGATCTGTGTAATAGGGACAGTGAACATGGAGCTTGCAGGCTTTCAAGTCAACATTTACACCGGAAACAACAAATAGTGTCTTTTAACCAGGGGGCGAATGACAAAGGGAACAAATAACACTTTGGAGTGAACCAGACTAGTAACATCAGTGAGAGGGTCAAAAGTTGCAGAAAACAGCTCAACTGATTTAGACGCAAATTTAAGATTTGAGAGCAAATGACACATTTACTGGGTGGAAAATCTAATGTAAAAGATAGGTTAAAGAAGAAACACAAAGTAATATGTAGCTCCTCAGAGCATATAGAATCCATGAATGTTTGAAAACAAGATCCAAGGTATGACACCTTGGACCACACACTAAAATAAAAGACATTAAATAAATCAGCAGCAGTGTAAATCAGCAAGTGCTGGACATAAAGTATAATTAGGGGGCCATATTTGTCATGGTCTGTGTATGTGTTGTCGTTTTCATTGGTTTGCTCTGTGTTTCCCCTGTGTCCTGTTTCCCTCCTTGGTGATTGCCCCATCGTGTTCACCTGTGTCTTGTTCCCTCACCTGTCTTGGGTTTGTAATTAGTCTGTGTATTTAAGTCCTGTCTGCTGTTCAGTCTTTGTCCGAGTCTTGTCGTCGTTTGACGCAGGTCATGTGAGTTGTCGTCCGTCTGTTCCTGTGTCTGTGCTTAGTTTACAATTAAAATAGCAAAAAGTACTCTCGCCTGCCTCGCCTCTCTGCATTTGGGTCCTACTCCACCGCAACTCATGAAAATATTCCCTGCTCCTCTGCAAAGTCTCAGTCAGAACAGAAAATGCAATACCTTTAGAGATAAATATATCATTCAGTAGGAAGGACTTTCCTTATCAGCACCATCCATAGACAGACACACTGCTGTCAACAGTGGAAGTTTGATCTAGCATGCACAGAGGCACATCGGACCAGGGGAAGGCCCTATCTGTTACAACAGTCTGAATAGGGAGATGAAACACTGACAGGGTTAATGTTAAGCCATGTCAGTAAGGGGGACTTGTACTGGAAACGGTGTCCTGCGATCAACCTAGATAAGAAGAGTTGGATTCTGGGGTGTATGTGTGGAGTGTAAAAGTCACTCAATAGAGGGGACCGTACAGCGTGCTGTATATCGGAAGCTAGAATTCGGCTACCAAACCTGTTAGTTCAGACTCAGGGGTCAGTCCAAAAGGGAGAAGAAATCCCCCAAATTAGAATGGTCAATGGGCCAATGTGGAATAAGACTTTCTACAACTAGCTAAAAAGTTAAAAAGGTTGTTAAATTGCTGACGAGCTGCATTGATTGACCCACATGGACTATTACTTGTTTTGAGGGATTGAACGCAGCAGCACTGGGAGCTTATCCGGGATAAATTTAAAAAAATAATTAAAAAAACGTTGCTCCTTATTACGGTTTCAATAACTATGAATATGGTTAGGAAGAAAAGGTGATGGCTGTTTTCGTAGCAGGTGGGTGTTGAAATCGCTGACTGAGGATTGTTGCTGTGTCCAAGCAGGCGAATGTTTTGGCAAAGCAGCAACATCTGACTTGAGGTGGGATTTCTCTGCCAGATCTGAGCAAGGAAGTCTTCCAGAGTGTTTGCTCATTGCCTCACTCAGGATCATAAGATGAGAAGAGGAGAAAATCACCTGAGATGTGGGCTGTTTATTTGGCTGAAGCTGTAGCATCAGCATGCAACGTTCTTGGAAAGGGGTCTAGACCAGGATGAATCAGAACCACAGGAACATCAGTTAGGTGGACCAAAGGGTTATCCGACAGGGTCCCGTTGCAGTTGAGAAGGCACAGGATCTCTTGCGATTGCAGAGTACCACTTTGGCCCAGGATGATTGATGGTTAGGTTTTGATCAGGAGCCAAGCCATGGACAAGTGGAAGGGGCCCCACAGAACTGTGTCCTTGAATTCAGCACTGAAAGAGGCAAGGCCATTTTGAATGCCCAGAAGCCACATCCATAAAGCCGGACAAAAAGGGAGTCCTTCCTCAGTAGTTCATTGGAAATCCATCAAATATGTTTCTCAAGGTTAGCCATCTTTGAGGTTAGCCATCATGCTTTGTGGGGAAGCACACAGTCCTCACAGGTTGTAGTTGGTGGTAACATGATGAGACTCTCTGGGGAGTTAATGCTTGCAAACTCCTTGCTAACTCCTGAAACTGGGCTCAGTGTTTGTATAAAGCCATGATAACAGCAAGATACTGGCATGTACACCACATACCACTATACATGTAGACCACCTATCACATCATATGCACACAACTTATGTTGTGATAGGTGGTCTGTAATGACAAGTAGTGACCTGAAGATGTCATTGTACTAGCCTAGGGCATTGTTCTGCCCCAATTGAGTAGAAGAAGCCAGATATACAGGATGTGGTTGTTGGTCACGCTGGCAAGTTAGTAAACCGAACACAGAAAGACCTCACGTGTGAAAGTCGTATCAATAGTAATATATTCTTGTAAGAGATACCTACAGACATTATAAGGTGTCAGAATAGACCCTGTATCGTTACGAAAATCATGGCGAAGTTTAGCCCGCCAAGCAAGTTTAAGTTTGAGAGCCCAACAGAATGGCTGGAGTGGAAACAGAGATTTTGCCACTACCGGCTAGCCACAAAAGATGACAAAGATGACAGCAAGATTCAAGTAAGTGCACTGTTAGATGGTAGTTTGTCGAGGGTCTTAGCGTTCGGCACAAATGGCAGAAGTCAGGCAGAAATGGCTTAAATGATGATTTTTATTTTCTATCACCATCCAGTGCACAATGAAAAGAAAAATGGAAATAATAAAAACAAAAATACTTGAACAAAACAAAATGGCTAAGGCTATATTCAGCCAGAAACAAGAGCGCTAGATGCTTCAATATAAAGCTTTAGCAAGGTTTCACACAATCCCTTCAGTGCTATGGTAAGCAGTTCACTACACCTGCTCCTCGAGAGTCCCGGTCCAAATGAAACTCTCCCCTTTTAAGCCATTGGCAAGTCTACCCCTAATTGGTAACTACCATTACCGATACACGGGCAGGGGTGTTTACTCAGTATGTCATAAATACATAACAGACACAGTTAAAAGGGTACAGGTCCACAATATCAACGCATTAGGTCTACTTATTAATTTCGCTGCATGGACCCATGCCATTACACACAAAGAAACTGGTAGGGAAACAATAATTGATTTAGTACGGGCGCAAGTGCATTGGTCGCGAAAGCGCCCTTCCATATAGCTATCCCGTATCGGGAGCGCGCTTCCTAGAAGCACCAGGATATCGCCAGGCATCGCGACAGTCAGAAGTTGTACTGTTCAAAAACAAAATATACAAGCTCCGTATAACATACATTGTCTTACAATATAAAATATGTACAGGCTTGTTCATATATGTACCAATGCTTATTTTACGTGAATGAATGGAATGGAGCCGCATGAACGAACGTGAATGCGTGGGAAAAAGTTTGGTGCGATTCAGCGTATGTATGCATCCAACTGTTAAACACACAAACTATACACAACACAAAACACAGTCCATGGCACGGAATATTAACATTGTGCGCCGATGCGCCTTATGGGCACAAGTCGATTGTTTAAGAATAAACCTATGAGTTTGGTGCAGCCATTACATGGTCGCGTGAGGACGCGCAAAAAGCTGCGGCGTCACAGCACTTATCTACTCAATGGGGAGTGAAGCTGAGAAGATATTAAATTCATTTGAATTTAAAGAGGACGATGATGAGAAGGACTTGGATGTGTATCAAATCATGAATGATTTAATTCATGTCCATCTCTCCACAGCATTCATGTAAGTCATGATGAGTCAGTTTGATGAGTACTTTCACATCAACATCATACATGAGCGTGCATGTTTCTACCAATGGTGTCAGCAACCCGGAGAAACAGTGGAGATGTACATTAGGATATTGTATGAATTGGCAGAGCATTGTCAGTTCGCAGCCACGAGGGATGAACATATAAGGGATCGCCTTGTGGTAGGAATAGCAGACAAAGATCTTTCCCACCAGTTCCAGCTCAAAGCGGACCTGACGCTTGCACAAGTGATTGAACGTGTGCGCCAGGCAGAGACGGTAATGAGACATGTCAATCTTTAAGCCAACAGACTGGACACTCAGCTGGCCAACATTAATGCTGTCAATTGGAGAGATGGACAGTATAGAAAAAAGGGTCCGGAGAACACGAGACGTGAGAACAGCAGCCAAGGAGCCCACACAAAGGAGGAGTGTGGGAGGTGTGGTAAGTCACAACACTCAACATTCAACACTCAACTTTGCCCTGCATTTAAAAGTAAGTGCAATAAATGTCACAAGAATGGACATTGGGAATGTAAGTGTTATTCTAAAGCAGTCAGAGAAGTCACAAGTGGACAACCTGAGCAGACATACTTCGTCGGAGCAGTTGACAGGAAGGATAAAGAAAATACATGAACTGTAGGCTTAACCATAGACAATGTGGTAGTACCCTTTAAAATTGATACAGAAGCTGACGCTACCATTGTGATCAAAGGACATTCAAAAAGATGAGTCCTAAAATAAAGTTAGGGCCTCCAGACACACGCTTTGTAAGCCCCGGGGACGATCTCAATTGTACAGACATGTTCCAGGGTACCACTAGCTATAAGGAGAAAAAGTTTTCTTTCAAGTTGTATGTGATAGATGGAACAAGCTGCTTATTAGGCCGTGAGGAAGCAGTGAAAATGGGTCTAGTGAAGAGGATGGACGAAGTCAGTGGTGTGTTTGGAGCGAGCGGGCTATTGAAAACTGAGCCAGTCAGTATAGACCTGCGTGATGATGCCCATCCATATGCATGGCGACAGCCAGCCCCCTGCCACTGGTACCACTGGTGAAAAAGGAACTGCAACACACAGAGGAGGAGGACATAATTGAAAAAGTAACACAGCCAACTAAATGGTGCGCCGCTATGGTGCCGGTGCTTAAACCCAACAAGAGGCAGATCTGCCTCTGTGCAGACCTCAGGAAACTGAATAAAGCTGTGACGCGGGAGCAGTATGTCCTACCCACAGTGGAGGAAATAATGCCAAGGCTCGCTGGTTCAAAGGTTTTCACAATGCAGCATGTGGACTTTACCAAATTCCCTTGCATGAAGAGAGCAGTATGCTCAATTCGTTTATAACTCCATTTGGAAGATATGCCTTCCGCCATCTGGCGGAGACTTTGGACGGCCTGGAAGGGGCTGAGATTTTTATGGACGATTTCTTGATCCATGCTGAAAATGAGGAGCAACATGACAGACGCCTAGTAGAGGTGTTATCGAGGTGAGTACATGAGTGTAAGTTCAAACAGAGACAGGTTTGTTTCCTGGGTCACTTAATTTATAAGACAGGGTTCAGGGCTGACTCAAGAAAGAACTGCTCGCACAAATATTGCACTTGCCTCCATCGTTTCCTTATGTAGAGATCCTCCTTAACAAATGCACCTGGTGGGGGCAGGGGAACAGAGGACTTCATGGTGAGCAAGTAGTTAGGGGTTAATGGTTCTAAGCTTTTGGGATCGCTGATGGCATCTACAGCGAGAGGGCGGTTATTGACTATGGACATAGCTTCATAGAAAAATGTACGCAAGGAAACGTCATTTAGTCTCCCGGCACATTGTGCCAAAACTGAACTCATCACACTTCTCACTGTTCTAACCTGACGCTCCCAAATGCCCCCCGCATGGCTTGAACCAGGTGCATTGAAATGAAAATCACACTGCTTGGTTGCCAGATATGCAGCCACTCTCTCTTTACTGACATCTTTCATAGCTCTCTCCAGTTCATTTCTTGCTCCCACAAAGTTGGATCCTTGGTCTGATCTAATGCGTCTGACTGCTCCACGGATGGCGATAAAACACCGCAGTGCATTAATGAAGGCATCCGTTGTCATGTCTTCCAACATCTCAATGTGAACAGCTCTGGAGCAAAGACATGTAAAAAGGAGGCCGTACCACTTATACACCTTGCGACCTTGCTCGGTATGGAAAGTGCCAAAACAGTCCATGCCACAGTAGGTAAATGGCGGGGACGGATCAGTACGTTCAATAGGGAGGTCAGCCATTCGTTGCTCCTCCAGTGGTGCACGAGCTCTCCTACAGAGGACACACTGCCGGATATACTGGGCTACTGCCTTGCTGCCACCCATTATCCAGTAACCATTAGCTCTTAATTCATTTAGAGTCTGCCCTCTACCTTGGTGTTGAATTATTTCATGATGGTGTGCAAGAATTAGCTGAGTAACAACACCATCTCTTGGAAGGATTGCAGGATGTCTCACTTCAAATGGAGCAGATGCTCTCATCAGTCGTCCTCCCACCCTCAAAATCCCATTTTGCAGGAAAGGGTCAAGCTGGTGCAGTTGGTGGTTGCGAAGCAGCTTTCCAGATTTGTGGGTCAATACATCCAATTCTGCCTTCAAAGCATAATTTTGTGCAAGCTGGATAAGTGTGTATGAAGCCTTCCTTCTTTCCTCTACACTGAGAGGTTCTGATGTCTTAATTCTCCTTGCTAGTCGTTGAATGCGGGCAATTACATTCACAAGTGTAGACCATTTTGAGAACCGTGACAGTTGTTCTTGAAAATCCACCTGTGTTGTGGCCTCAGTTAACAATGTGTGGACCACCTTGACCTCAGGGTCTCCCACCACTAGCTCTGATGTCCCTTGGTTGACAACTATTTCTCTCTCCCAGAGGGAACTTTCCATGGCCAAAAAACGTGACAGAACTCAAGAGATTCTTTTGGATGGTTAATTATTTAGCCAAGATCATCCCAGGGCCCACCCACTGTACGAGCTACTGAAGGGAGACACAGTGTGGATGTGGGGGCCTGCACAGTGCGAAGCATTCAGGAATTTAAAGTCTGCATTAGCCACAGCCCCGGTACTTACCTTCTACAATGCCAACAAGCCCACCATTGTGTCAGTGGAAGCCAGCAGCTACGGGCTGGATGGTGTTCTACTGCAGCAGCATGGAGATCACTGGAAACCCGTGGCCTACTGCTCCAGACGATTAAGCGGCGTGGAAAAAAGGTACGCGCAGATTGAGAAGTTTGAGTGCCTTGTCAGTGTGTGAGCCTATGACCATTTTGACAAATACCTATATGGACTGGACAACTTTAGCCTTTTTACTGATCACAAACCATTGGTACCTCTCATGAACAGTGAGGATTTAGACAGTGTCCCGATCAGGTGCCATAGGCTACTGATGAGACTCATGCGTTTCAATGCCACAACAGACCATGCACCAGGCAAAACATTAGCAGTGGCAGATGCGCTATCTAGGAGCCAAGAGCAATGTCAGGGGGATGGGGTCTGTCATGAGGAGGTGGTAGCACAGATTGAGGCTTTCATGAGCCAGGTACCAGCCACACCACACCGGATGGAGCTAAAACAGCATGCAGCAAATGACAGGCAGCTCCAGACAGTCATAGGGTACATTAGGAGTGGATGGCCTGATGTTGTAGGTGTGTTGCAGGAAGCAGTCAAAGACTTCAATCAATTGAGAGGGGAACTATCTGAGATAGATCACTTAGTCATTAGAGGCAAACACATTGTTATTCCCACAATAAAGAGGGAATTCATCTTAAAGAGAATTCATGACAGACATTAAGGCCTAGTAAAGTGCAGGGAAAGAGCAAACCAATGAGTGGCCTGGAACAGCTGACAAGATAGTAAGAACAGTACATCACTGTGCATTTTGTAGAGAAAACAAAAACACACGGAGAAAGGAGCAGTTAATGCCCAGTAACCTACCATTCAGGCCATGGCAGAAAGTTGATACAGATCTGTGTGAATTTAAAAAGCACAGCTACTTAGTCTGATTCTGCCTTCAACTACTACCGACCAGGTTCTAGCTAAGCTAAAAGCCACTTTTGAATGTTTCGGCATCCCCAAAGTGATAGTGGGTGATAATGGGCCCCAGCTTGCTTCAGCAGAGATGAGGGAGTTCAGTGAGGAATATGTTTTCATTCATGTCACGTCCAGTCCACACTTCCCTCAGAGTAATGGACAGGCAGAGAGGGCAGTTCAGATAGCGTAATCTATATTGAGACAGAAGGATCCCCTCCTGGCCCTGATGGCGTACACCACACCCAACTCTGTCAGTCCAGCAGAACTGCTAATGGGCAGGAAAATTAGGGCCACCTTGCCCATCCTGCAAGACAATCTGAGACCTAACTGGCCTGATGAGGATGTGATCACACAGGCTGATGCTGCAGCCAAGCAGCTGCAAGCCTATGTCTTATAGATACAGCACAGGGTGAGTGGTCAGTGAAAGCCTTGACCAGTTGACTCCTGAGGTCAGTAACACTGAGGACACACAAGGTGCTGAGACACAACACACTCCAACACCCACACAAGGGATTGTGACTGTCACTTACCCTGGCAGAATGAAAAATCCTCCAGACAAACTGAACTGGTGATTATGGACTGTGTGGTATTTTGGGGGACTTTAAGGGACTTTACAGTATGGACTTTGGGGGTTTTGAAAAAAAAAGGGGGGGGGGGGGGGAATGTTTGATTGATGACTGATCTGTATTTGCCGAAAATGCACTTTGATTTATTGCTGAATTGTATTTTGATGGAAATACACTTTGTTCTAAAAAGACAAGACAGAATGTTTATGTTTTGTAAAAGTATGAACAGGTTATTTTCATTAGATACCATTGATGTCTGAAGGTTAGTATACAGTTGTGTTTACAACAAGGACTATTGTTAACATAAATAAGTGTTAAATCTTTACACTAAGAGTGTAAACACAACTGTATACTGTGTACTGTGTATACAGTGTAAAACTTGAAGATGTCATTGTACTAGCCTAGGGCATTTTTCTGCCCCAATTGAGTAGAAGAAGCCAGATATACAGGATGTGGTTGTTGGTCACGCTGGCAAGTTAATAAACCGAACAAAGAAACACCTCACATGTGAGGTGCTATGTACACCAGGGTACATATCAAGTGGTATGGGATGCTGTATGGTGAGGAGAGTCAAACCTATTAGATTTCCTAATTTTATTTCTCACCAAGTAAAATGTTTAAACATTGTCAGATACTGAGGGTACTTTTGTATGTAACAAATACAATTATAAATTATAAAAAAATGTTTTCCATGTGATGACTTGATTTCACAGTACCGTGATTTGATAGGCAAAATATAAATTGGCAACATCGGCACTCAGAACACTTCATAGGTATCTACCTGTGGGATCATTTCCTTCCTCTATTGGAAAGCTTCAAGATGATGGACAACATAACAGTAAAAAAGCAGAGATGCAGAAAGGTGTGTCCAGCTGCCCAAAGAGAGCTGGGTGAACAGGTTGGAAGTGGACAATCTTTTTGCCTGCAACCCCATCAGTAATCACCCAATGAAATTCCTCCCCTGGTGGTCTCTGAGTACGGCAGCCCTCACAGCCAACACAGGAAGTGATTGCCACCAGGCAGATCAGTAAGGGTTCTCCTAGTATTCTCATGTGAATGGCACCTAATGCTATGCTGATTGAGCGAGCTCTGCAAGCGTGTTGTGCGCAAAGCACAGCCATTTCCCTCTCCCCACACGTCCCCTTTCAGGATCCCAGGGAGGAGGCCCTTTACAGGGGCCCTGCTAGGCCAGCAGACTCTTCAGCATTACACAATTACACAAATCAAACTCAGATGTGTGCACGCACATGTACACTTGCGGGGGACACACATGCACACACACACACACACACATAAATCAATAGAAATACCAAAATGGACACCCAAACACTTCCACACATACAACCATCCCTACACAACACACAACCAGACCAACACAGTCTCACTTCCAGAACGTCAAATAGCGACTAGCGTCAGTCACTGACGGAAAAAGTACCCATCCAAGTCGTCTGCAGACGGATGGTTCAAGGGTTAGGGTTAGGGTTATGGTTAGGGTTAGTGCCGGAGACGGCCTCACATTATAGTGAATTGAGCCCCCTCTCCGTCTGCAGACGATGTGGAAGGGTACTTTTTCTGTCAGTGACTGACGCTAAAGTGTCCTTACCGAAAGTCTCTTGACTTTCTGGGAGTGAGACTGCGTTCACCAGACACATACACAAACAGGCACAACCCAACAACAACATAAACACTAACAAACATGCATGCAGCAGGCACTTACATATGCACTTACAAGGACTACTTTGACTCAACAAATAATTGATGACCACGCACGGACATACACACACAGCAAAGTTTCTACAGTACATTTGTAGGACTATTGTGCATTTTGACAAGACATCTGACAGCTGTTGGAAAATGTAATAGATGTGCCATCTGGTCAATGCATTTATAATGCCATCGAGCCCCCCCCCCCCCCCCCCCCCCACCACAACTTTCAAATAAACAATCAATTTGAGATGTTTTTCAGTTTGTTTGTTTTGTTATGTTGATGTGGCCTTGGACACAAGCAGGTCAAGCAGAAAAATCAACTTCAAACACATCATACCAAAAGGAATTTCATTCAAATGTAAATGTTAGGAAAGTGAAGGTACAAGACAGTATTACTGGACTACCTCTGCATCACTGAACACAGTGATTAGCAGATGTTTTAAGGACAAGTATAATTCACTCACATTAATTGTGAGACAGATACTCAGCGTGAAGGAGACAGCAAGAGAAAAAACAGTGGATGGAGACAGGAAAAGACAAAGGGAGACACCGAGAGGGAGGTAGGGAAAGGACAAAGACAGACAGAGGCTGTCTCTCAAATATGAGGATGCTTCCTAAATGGGTCACAAATATAAATAATATGGTGGTGAAGGACTGTCCCAATGAAGTTGAAAAAATTGGAAACATCCTGACTATGTACCCAGCTTTGCAACTTTTCCAGGGAGGAAAGCAAATGGTTCCTTGGTCTGTGCAACACGAGGACGAACATACGTCGTCCACTTCATCTAATAATTATTTACATATTTTGTATTTTTCATTTTTCAGGAAAAGACGCATTTGTAAACAGTAACCATAGTGACCTCCACCCCCTTCCTCTTTCACATAACAAATTCACCCATTACCATCATTCAAAAAGACCAATTTGTTGCCCCGGGTAACTAGCAGGGTGCTGGGACAATGTCAGCTGTCAATCAGAGCAGACAAGTCATGTCATTGGTTTTGGTGGTTGCCATTGGTTACTGATTGTATTGTTTAGTTAGTGAGATGATTACCCCTTGGAAGGGGTTGCCATTGAAGTGCACACAGGCATGTAAACACACACACACACACACACTAGCCTTTGATAGAAGAACACACACAAATATACAGAGCCTTTAATAAAAGAGCAGTACATTCAATATACGATTAAATTAAAAAATGACATTGAGATAAAAGAGAGGAGTGGAAAAGAAAGAGGAGTTTGAGAGCAGAAATTAGACATGGGTGAGTATTATCCATTCAGGTGTGAGATTATGAGTGAATTAAAGTTGTGTGAATGTGTGTTGTGTATGCACAAGTGTATGTGCAAATGTGTATCCTTGTGTAAACATGTCACATGGGTGTCACTCACTGTCAGAATTAGTACCAGCAACTAGTCCTAGTCCCTCAGTATGGACCCACTCCACACCAGCAAGACTGACCTAACTGACTTAAAGCCCAAAATACATCTATGTTGCCCCTCAGATACTTGGACCTATAGGCACTCCAAGACGTGCAGTCTACCCGGGGGTGAGCAACATGTCACCTGTCGCTGGGTAGGTTCTCCTCAAATAATCCCTGATTGCTCAAGCAGGGTAATGGCAGAGTATTCATTCAGTTGTTTTTTTACAGTCAGGCATGACAATAACATGAATGCACCCGGCAAAAGCAAAAAAAGTGTTTTCAGTTGGTTGCTATTTGCACTTTTCAGCAGTACATTTAAATGATTTTGCTGCATCTATTCCACATAGATGTATTGCTTTTTACATTTTCTTTCGAGTGAGCATTGTAGCTTCCATCTCATGAATCTGTTTCTGGATTTGCACATCACAGTACACAGTAGTGACAACCTTTGAATAAACACATTTCACAGAAATTCTACTAACTTAAACATTTAGAGTCCCAGTAGCATTGTATATAAAACTGATAATTTTCAGTGAATATGAATATGAATTTGTGTCAATTATATAACCACTATATAAACTGATTATGAATCATTATTATTCATGATTAAATTATCAGCACCATTGGAATATTAAGATTTATTAAAGAAGATTTATTAAGATTTATTTAAATATTTGTAACAATAGATTACAAATATTTACATCTATAATCATTCAACAATGATGATAGATGAGATTTAAGTGTGTTGGTCGTTAAGAGTGTGGAAGGGGAGAAAAACAGCCACACCACTGGTACTATTTCTGAATAAACTGATCCTAGTTCGGAGTAGAACTGACTCTCAAAAAGCGCAACTCTGGTAAATTCCAATCTCACAATCAAAAATGTGCCTTTTGACGTCGGCGGATGGCTGCCATGCTACGATAGCTATGCCAGCTTCTGCACATGTTGTTTTTCTGAACACCCTAAAGAAATGTAATACTATGGACTAAGTAGTGGTGATGGCATGAGCATGGACTGTACATGTAGCAGTGGGAGTTGGACTTCTCCATTTCAAATTTCCATCATACTTTGGCTTTAGCCGCCATGGCATATTTTGTGATTACCGGCATGGCTCCCAATTGGCCATTGTCTTTTCCAAGTGATAACCCATACACTGTGAATCAACTGTTTCTTGGACCAGAAATGGTTGATTTTGTAGTGCCTTTAATCAAAACAAGAATAGTTATTTGCTAAGTTTTATTTAGCCTATGATTTGCAGTTGAGTAAATTGGGGACATTGGTGAAAACAGAAAGGAAATAATAATGATGTGGTGTGCATTTTTTTGTGAAAGGGAAAATCTGAATTCCTGGAGGGACTGTTCAATCCAAAAATACCAATCTTGATGTGTAGCACTGTTAGCATAACACTTATCATTTGAATCAACTAGGCCAGGGTAGGGGAGGAGGGGACTTTCAAGATAAAGTAATGAGAGCCTTTGTGAGAACTGTTGTGAGAACTGGGAACTGGTAAAGGGTAAAGGGGGCATTTAGCAGACACTTTTGTCCAAAGTGACTTACAATCAGTACATTTGTGGGGTTCGACATTTGGACAGTTGGAGGAGGGGGATCAAGGGGATCGAACCGCCGACCCTACGGTTAGTGGACCCGCTATGTCCACCCGCTCTACCCACTGAGCTACTGCCGCCCAAAGTAGTGTAAAAAGTATTGCATAAGACTTGTAAGACTCATAAGACTAGTAATGACGTTGTCTGTGGGATCAAGTCACTAGTAATGTGGATGAACAATGTCCTGGTCAGAGCACAGAAACTGAAGATGTCAGCAGTGGGATACTTTCAAATAAAACAATCTGCTCAAACTTAATGTAGCTTCTTTATTTCTAAAGATGCAGGCTTTCCTTCATGTGTCGAACAGCTACAAAATATATAGTGGAACACAATCAGATCTTCTCTTCATCCCAGCCATTGATCAAGGAGGCAGTTAAAGAAATATTGCATATACATTGTTACAATATTACAGATTCCACACTTGAAATGAAGTTGTCAGCTTCCATGGACTCTAATTCTGTATTTAATGTTCCAAAGGTGCAGAGTTGTCCTCTTCCAAGCGAAGAAAGACATTTATCGAGCCTAACTTTCCATTGGTAATGCCAGTAAAGACCATGGTCATACTATGATGTATTTTCCAATCTTTCAACTGATTCAGGAATTGATTAAAAACGCAGACATTCTTAGCAAGATCAGTCAAAACACCAAACACTGAGCCTGGTCACTGTGTATCAGAGCCTGTGTTCATTGGATGGTGTGTTCATTGAATCTGTTGATCAGAATGTGAAAGCCACCACATTTTGAGTTTCTGTTGACAATCTGGCAGCCCATGGAATAGGTGGCTCTTTACAGTCATACAGTATATTTTTGATTCTGTACGGAAGAGAGGAAGAGTCAGTTCTGAGAACCAAAGCCAGTCATGGCCTTCATGTACAAAATGTACTAGAAAAGTACATTTTTAGCCAACTTTAACAACAACTTTGTGTTAAAGGTGATTGGTTTTCCTCCAGTTATACTACATGATCATTTAGAAGGTATTGTTCCTGTTGAACTTTCACTTTTCATTAAAGAAATATCTGAAGTACATCACTTCAGAGTACTTGAACCATAGATCACATAATTCCCATATAAAGTAAGTAAGGTCTTTACTTTACTGATAAAGTAAATAGAGCCAATTCCCGATGCTGCATGGGCGGCTTTCCTGGAATTAAAAGAGGTCCCATTGTGCCCATCATTTACTGATGAAACCTTAGACTGTTTTGTGTGCAACACAAATCACATGCACAACATGCACAACTTGGTGCACCATCATTTTTCAAGCCCAAAACAAAACCCATCCAGGATTTACTCTGTTTTGCATTCAACTCTACCAGAATTAGTGCAGGCTCACATTAGAGAGCAACTCACTATTGACACAGTCTAACTTGCATCAAATGTGACCATTGATGACAATCTATGCCAGTGGAATGTTTGTGTGAGTGGAATAAGTGGGGGACTGTCAAAATTGTGCAAACTAGCACAGATCTACCTTGTGAATCACAATGTTTTGTTTCTTCATTGTGATTATGACTCCTGGTATGTAGAACATCTCTGGTCCTACAAGCTGTAAGCAAGCTGCTGGCAATCTGAATTCAACAACACACTCTCAGTATACAAGATTCATGGCTTGCTGATTTTGACTCCACATAGGTTTATAATGGGACAGAATTCTATGGCAAGTAATTTATTAACCAAAATGTATATGCAATATGAAACATATTGTATGTTTCTTGATGTCAAACCTAGTTGACATCAAGCAGTTGCCACAAATAGCTATTCATGTTTTACTTGCACAAGATTCCACTGCCATCGCATTGACTGAAACACTATCCAGGGTATATACAGCAATCCTTAAATTTACTAAAGTTAAATTTACTACTTTTTAATACCTTTAATAATACCTTTAATACCTTTTTTTACTACCTTCAGAATTTTTTTAAAACCATCACAACCTTTCTAATCAGCGACCTTTCTATTATTTACACAGATTTCGACATATATAACATACAAAAAAGAATAGATTTAGAGACTCACTGATGTTGACAACATATTGCACATATTTATTTCACTTAGTAAATAAAAATAAAACAAACTACATACAATGTGCAATGGAGAGAATGGATAGTTCCAGCACACTGGCTGGCATTCACTGCAAGTTGATGCATTACAAACTGGCATCTTCTATGAACTGTTGCTGATTCACAAACTGGAATCTACTACATGAACTGGTGAACTATTGTTTGCACCTGTGCTATAGGCCTAATATGAACTTGTGGGCATAAAATCCAATGGCAAGTGCCTTAATTCCATGACCTTTTCCTCAATAGTTTTGTCCATTTTGACCAGTTCCTCTTTTTTCTCCTTGTGTCTCATAAGTGTTTGATTTGGTGATTAGCTGGGCCATTTTAACTGCTCTCTCCGAGCACGCATTCCATTTTTATGTTTAGTGGATTGCATATGCGACCGAAGTGCGTTAGCTCCCATCCAGTTGACATTGATGTTTTTTTTCCAGTTTTTTCCAGCTATCAGAAAACTTGCATTTGCCCATGAAGAAGACGATGGTTGTCCAGTCATTGAAGATATGCCTTCAAGCAAGTCTAAAATCAAACATAAGCCAGCCACTTCTGTTGAGCGCGCGGTGTTTGCAGAACGACTACTGAATATGACGTCAGCATCAAACATAAGTTGAGACGGAGAAGAAAAATCTTTGATTATGTGCCCAGATATGCTAAAGCCCATATTTAAACGAACTAACGTGAACTTAAGCAGATAGAATTTCGATCAGAATAGGACACCTTATAGTAAAAAAAAATAATACCTAATTTGGAAAAAATAGTACCTTTGAGACCAAATTTAACACTTTTAATGGCCTTAAATTTGACTATTTTCATTGATCACTTTTTAATACTTTTTAAAACCCCGTGGACACCTTGCTATCAGATGTGAAATCACAGCAACATCACACATTTGACATTGAGCGGACACTTAGAGAAGAGAAGAGAATAACCAAATTTGAGAATCTGCATCTACTATGTATGGGAATTGCATCTACTATATATGGTTTCAAAGCTTACCCAAGCGATAAAGAGATAAGAATGGCAGCTGAGGCTCTTGTCGCCAAACATCTGTTTTAAGAAAGCAGTTTTTGAGCTGCCAGCAGCAGTAGCAGCAGAGTCATGTGGGGGAGGGGCAGGGGCCGCAGTATCAAACCTATTGAAGAAAACGTTAAGTTCATTGGCCCGAGCCACCCCACCCTCCAACCCCATACTACCAGTCTTCTGGAGGCCAGTGATGGTTCTCATACCACTCCACATATCACTCGTGTTGTTTTGCTGGAGCTTCTTCTTCAGCTTTTTCCTCCTTAATTTTGACCTTGAGTACCTCTCTGAACGCCCTCTTCTTATCTTTCAGGATGGCCTTGATTTCCTTGGTGATCCAAGGTTTGTTATTTGCGTAACAGGTGACTGTCAACACTGGGACATAGCAGTCCACACAGAAGTTAATGTAGTCTGTGATGCACTCTGTGAGCCCATCAATGTCCTCCCCGTGAGGCTCACAGAGTGCAGGCCAGTCAGTCACCTCAAAACAGTACTGCAGTGCCTCGTAAAATTCCTCTGACCACTTCCACAAACTTTTGCCATAGTCCATGTTTTTGCCATTTCTTTGTTTGCACCAAATAAGTCAGCAGGTTATTTGTGGAATTAGGTTAAATTATTATTGGGGTGGATAATTAGTTAGTTAGTTAGTTAGTTAGTTAGTTTGGGACTGTTTGGCATCTTGTTTGATCACCAAATTTGTTACAGTATTTACACTATTTTAATTAATCTTGTAATTAAAATTGTAATTACATGATATCCACACAAGGATATCATTTAGATGAGGCAAATCTTCCAGCCATCAGTGACAATGCCATGAGTCCAGTCCTCCACCACCTAGTGAAAATCTTTGTCCATGGTCTGGATGTCTAAACTGTCTCCAAGGCTGCAGTCTCTCAAGAATGACTTGATGATGTGTTGGACTGGATGATGGATGTTGGACATGGTTCACAACATCCATCCATCCATCCATTATCGTGACGCGAGGGTCGCGGGGGGGGCTGGAGCCAATCCCAGCTGCAACGGGCGAGAGGCGGGGTACACCCTGGACAGGTCGCCAGCCTATCACAGGGCTAACATACATAGACAAACAACCATTCACACTCACATACACACCTATGGTCAATTTAGAGACACCAATTAACCTAATCCCCAACCTGCATGTTTTTGGTCTGTGGGAGGAAGCCGGAGTACCCGGAGAGAACCCTCGCAAGCACGGGGAGAACATGCAAACTCCACACAGAAAGGTCCCGGGTCCCAGGTGGATTCGAACCCAGAACCCTCTTGCTGTGAGGCGACAGTGCTAACCACTGCACCACCGTGCCGCCCTGGTTCACAACATGAATTTGTTTTATTGTCTGTGTAACTACTTTTCAGATGTGTGTTCACACACGTACAAGGAATTTGACAATTATTTCCTTGCTCTCAATGTACATACACACACAGACTAGACATACAGCTGAAACAAAGACAATTGGCTAAACATAAACATTTTAACTTCTAGAAAATAAAAAAAGGTAAACATAAACATGGAATGACTATAAACAGATGTATATGCATATGATAAGTATATTTAAAAGAAACAACAATAAAGTGGTTATTCTTATTCAAAAGTTGTAGAAGTAAGATAATAGTGCATAGGTGAAGAGCACTAAGATTACTGCATTTAGAGAGCTTTAAGCATGGTGTAAGTGTTCATCAGTGTGACGGCCTATGGTGCTCGGTGGTGGTGCACAGTGGTGGGCCTCATCAGTGACGATGACGACTCATCTACTCATCAACTGGTGTGACATCAATAATCTTCAACTCAATGTCAACAAAACCAAATAAATAACTGTGGACTTCAGAAAGAAGCACATGCCACACACCCCACTCATCATCAATGACAGTGATGTGGAGTCTGTGAAAAGCACCAAGTTCCTCGGGGTGCATATCACAGATGACCTGAAGGTGGCAGTAGCTCAGTGGGTAGAGCGGGTGGACAGAGGGGGTCGTCCACTAACTGTAGGGTCGGTGGTTTAATCCCCTTGATCCCCCTACCCCAACTGTGCACATGTCAAACCCCACAAATGTACTGATTGTACTGATTGAAGTCACTTTTGACAAAAGCATCTGCTAAATGTCCCTTTAGCTTTTACCTGACGTGGTCGACCAACACGACGTCCTTAGTCAAGAACGCCTCCACTTTCTTTGCCGGATGAGGAGAGCTGACCTCCCCCTTCTGCCCTCACCACCTTTTACAGGGGTGCTATTGAGAGCATCCTCACCAGCAGCTTCTCAGTCTGGTACTGTAGCTGCCCTGTTGCTGACCAGAAGGCCATACTAAGGGTGGTGAGGACAGCAGAGAAGATCACCAGATCAGCCCTACCATCCATCCAGGACCTGTACCTGTTCTGCTGCCTCAGGAGAGCCACCAATATCACCAAAGACCCCACCCACCCAACACAGGAACTGTTCACCCTCCTACCATCTGGCAAACGCTACCACAGCATGCGGTGCATGACTACTAGATTCAGCAGAAGCTTTTTCCCACAGGCCATCAGACTACTCAACTCACCCAAGAAAATGCCAACATGACAACCCCTCTGTCCTCTGTGTAATTACTTGTACTAATTGCATTGTAGGATTGACAATAAAATTAACTTTGACTTTGACTCTGACTTTGGTGGCCGACTCTGACTTTGGTGACTTTGGTGGCAGTGCAGAGAACAGGCTCAATGATTGCATTGCAGAACTTGATCAGCAGCTCCTGAGGCAGGTTGAACTTCCTGAGCTGACGTGGGAAGAACATCCTCTGTTGGGCTTATGATTGTGTCTATGTTGGATGTCCAATTTAGGTCTGGGGAGATTATGGATCCCAAAAACCCAAAGGATTGCACAGCACTGTGCTGTTGAGTATGGCGAGGGGGAGAAGTGTTGAAGTCTATTGTCATCTCCACCATTCTGAGCTGTTCAACCTTCTTTCTGTATGAAGACTCGTCACCGTCCACGATGAGACCGATGTATCGTCTGCAAACTTCAGGAGTTTAAAAGACGGGTCTACTGAGGTGCGATCATTTGTGTTGAAGGAGAAGAGCAGAGAAGAGAGCACACATTGCATTTCGTTGTCCCTGTACTTGTACTCTGCACAATGACAATAAAGTTGAATCTAATCTGAATCTAAACATCCCTGGTGCCAGTGCTGATTGCCAAGGTACTGGATAGGATTTTCCCCAGCAACACCTGCCGCCTCCAGTCTGTCTAGTCTGT
>JAXIVH010000004.1:1261919-1286919 GCA_036785325.1 Urophycis tenuis
CTCCAGCAAGGCAGGGGCCATGCCAGCTGCTACCATCCCCAGAGATTGAGGCCTGAAGCGAGCTGAAGCTGGGAAGCGAGGAGGGCCAGCCCATGTTGCTACATTGGCCAGTGGTGCAGTTACAACAATATTTGCCCATACTGAGGGAACAATGAGTTCCCTCAGTCTCACTCGGACACTTTCTTCCCAAAAGAAGTACTTTCTTCTCTTCTGGTTAATATTCAAAAAGCTGAACATACAGACAGAAATCGTCTACCCATGCAAATGAACCCTTTCATGAAATATATATGACACATTTCGATGGAGTAGTCTGTACTAGGTAAGAATCCACATTTGAATCTATAATGTATCTGTGGGTGACCTGCATTGGCAGCTCAGTTCGTTGCCCAGTCAACATTTGGTATGTATGCAGAATGTTCTGCCTGTGTGTGTGTGTGTGTGTGTTAGCGAGAGAATGGTAGATGTAAGTGGCTACCTGGGTCAACAAGCCCATAGCCAATACATTTAGCGTCAGCAAATTTCATCTGCCACCCCTCAATGGATCTCTCTCTCTCTCTCTCTCTCTCTCTCTCTCTCTCTCTCTCTCTCTCTCTCTCTCTCTCTCTCTCTCTCTCTCTCTCTCTCTCTCTCTCTCTCTCTCTCTCTCTCTCTCTCTCTCTCTCTCTCTCTCTCTCTCTCTCTCTCTCTCTCTCTCTCTCGCTCTCTCTCTCTCTCTCTCTGCTGTCAATACCCTACAGGTGAGGGTAGCTGACAACTGACCGGCAAAGATCAATAGCGGCTAATAAGCATGTCAGGGGGAGACACAAGCGGGGGATCAGCAGACAGAGAGAGGGAGGGAGAAAAAAAACTAGAGAGAGAGAGAGAGACAGAAAAAAGGGGAGCTTGATCCAATTGGGCGGCTTGGCGTGCGGAGGTGTAAGTGGGATGATTGGGCTGTTATTGCTGGTTTAATGTTAGGCAATCAGAGCCCTAGTGGTCTAGATATCAACAAACATCCATTAAATTGTCCTTCTTCTTGCCGATACCCTCTCCTCCAGCAGGCCGGCAGGCAAACAATTGATAGCCGAGCGGAGCTGAGAGAAAAACGCTTGTTTGGAGGGGAGTTGTTAGCGGTTGTTTTTGTTTTTTTCGTCCTTCTTTCTAGTTATTTTTGTTGCTCTCTCCCACTGCCATCACCACCCCACCATTCCTGCAGTGTGGAATCACAGTGAAGCTGGATGTTGACCTAATCACAGAGAGCTGGTGCTGAAACTATTCCCTGTCATTCCCAGTTTTGTGTAAATCACCATGACCACCTTCAAATCAAAAATTGTTATCTTCTTTTTTGGAGGTGTGGTTGTTTTTGCCTGAATAACCTTTGACTGTGACCTTCTGGACTCTGAAATAACTGGTGTTGTTTTGTGTGCATGAGACTCCTATAAACACATTGAGGGGTGTGGCGTCTGATACAGTCTGAGTCTTCATTCCCAGGTATTCTCATCTCACAATAGAATGCCTGGAACTGAGTGCTCAATTTCTTTTCATTGCTGTGAAAAACTGGAATTTCAGAACATGCTTCAGTTACATAGTGCTTTTATTTACATACAGTGCATTCAGAAAGTATTCAGACCCCTTCACTTTTTTGTTATGTTGCAGCCTTGTGCTAAAATCCTTTACATGTGTTTTTCCCTTATCAATCTACAAACTCAATACCCCATAATGACAAAACGAAAACAGAATTTTCAAATTTTTGCAAAAATACGTTTCAAAATTAATATTAAAAAGGAAAAACAGAAATATATCACATTGACATTCGTATTCAGACCCTTTACTCAGTACTTAGTTGAAGCTAAGCACATTTGGCAGCCATTACAGTCTCAAGTCTTCCTGGGTATGAAGCACAAGTACAAGCTTTGCACACCTGGATTTTGGGAGTTTCTGCCATTGTTTTCTGCAGATTCTCTCAAGCTCTGTCCGGTTGGATGGGGACTGTTGGTGGACAGACATTTTCAGGTCTCTCCAGAGATGGTAGAGTCCTGAGCACTCCGCACCAGGTTTTCATTAAGGATATCTCTGTACTCACTCTATCCAGCTTTCCCTCAACCCTGACCAGTCCCTGCCACAAAAAAAAAAACCCATAGCATGATGCTCCCACCACCATGCTTCACCGTTGGGATGGTATTGGACAGGTGATGAGCGGTATGTGCTTTTTTCCACACATAACACTTACAATTGAAGGAGAACAGTTCAATCTTGGTTTCATCAGACCAGAAAATCGTGTTTCTTACAGTCTGAGAGTCCTTTATGTGCTCTTTTGCAAACTCCAAGCAGGACTTTCTTGTGTCTTTCACTGAGGAGAGGCTTCCGTCTGGCCACTCTGCCATAAAGCCCAGATCACTGGAGAGTTGCAGTGATGGTTGTCCTTCTGGACATTCCTCCCATCTCCACATAGGATCTCTGAAGCTCAGTCAGAGTGACCATCAGGTTCTTGTTCACCTTTCTTACCAAGACCCTTGTCCCCGATTGCTCAGTTTGACTGGGCGGCCAGCTCTGGGATGTCCTGGTTGTTTGTTATTTAAGAATTATGGAACTGCTGCATTGAAGGTTTCCAAGAGCACAGGCCACTGTGCTCTTGGAAACCTTCAATGCAGCAGATTCAGCAGATATTTTTTGAAGCCTTCCCCAGATCTATGCCTCAACACAACCCTGTCTCTGAGCTCTGCAGGCAGTTTCTTCGACCTCATGGCTTGGTTTTTGATGTGTATTCTCAGCTGTGTAGCAGTTTATATAGACAGGTGTGCCTTTCCAAATGATGCCCAATCAATTGTATTTAGCACAGGACTTTAATGAAGGTGTAGCAATTTAATGGTGTAATAGCAAAGGGTCTGAATACTTATGTCAATGTGCAAACATTTCTAAAATTCTGTCTTCACTTTGTCATTATAGGGTACTGAGTGTAGATTGATGAGGGAAAAATTAATGGATTTATTTTCCTTGTCGTTGTTTTTCTTCTTCATGTTCCTACCTTGCTTGCTCCAGGGACCTTTAACCTGCATACAGTCATAGGTAGTAAGAGAACGGACAATGCATTGTGGTAGACCAAGACACTACAGAGATTCATGACCCTCTTTCATCCTAAATACTGTCTGTTTTGGGAAAAGCGCCCATGGCCAGCGCCACTACCAGACCTAACTAGATGATGTCCTATCCTCAGCAAGATGCTGATTGCTGTGAATCCAGAGTGATGGAATGGGAGGAAGGAAGGGAGGAAAGAGTATGAAAAGAAGGAGAGAAAAAGAGAGCAATGCTGTTCTTATTTGCATTTTTATAGCTCCTCTTCGGGGAGGGTCCCATCTGTCAGAGAGAGAGAGAGAGAGAGAGAGAGAGAGAGAGAGAGAGAGTGTGTGTGTGTGTGTGTGTGTGTGTGTGTGTGTGTGTGTGTGTGTGTGTGTGTGTGTTTGTGAGCTCCAAGGAAATGTCCAATTATCAAGCCCTTTGATTTTCTCCACCATGCTCTCTGGCTGCTCAGCATGCAAAACACGCAAAAAGAAACACAATCACCTACACATAAACACACAAACAAACAAGAAGTCACACATACACACACACACACACACACACACACACACACACACACACACACACACACACAAGCACACACACACTCATACTGTACATAGGCACTCACACACATAGTACTACAAGCATTTGCAAAATAATACCCTGGAACAGGGTTAAGATTGTGATCTCTCAGGCCACATATCATCCATCCATATAAGGTCACCTTGTGGGCCATCGAAGGTCATTCATTTGTAAGTGACAGCTGTGTGACACATGTGTGCATGTGTGTGTGTTTGGGTCTGGGGGGGGTTGGTCAATGCTTACATGCCAGGTACACACAGAGATACACATATTGCTGATTAGCTAGTGTCACCACACCAGACATAATATATGCCATATGGCAAACATACAAACTCAAGCATACCTAATGTGTTATTTCCATGTTAATGCACATTGCTCTGCTCCCAGGGCAACAGCGCTTTTGACAGACAGGGAACTAGAATTGAAGGAGGAATATGATGGATAGCAGGCATAAACTGAAGAAAAACACACACCCCCACACAAAAAGATAAACATACAGAAGTGTATTCCAACATAGTGAAAAACAAACTAATCTCACAACCAAACCCTGAGCTGCAAAGAGGCTAACCCCACACACACAAGCACACACCTTACCATCTGATAGTCAGACTCATCTCCTTATGCACTTTATCCCCTGCATCACACAACACACACACACACACACACACACACACACACACACACACACACACACACACACACACACACACACACACACACACACACACACACACACACTGAGGTGCATACTTACACACAGCAGGTTAGGAAAGAAGAGAATATTAAAAACAAACAAACAGAGAATTGACTTGCTGGGAAATTACAGAGGTGCTGATTACATCTGACCTCTGACCCCAGCTGTCACGGAAAAGACAAGAGGAACACTCCTCCATTTTTCTCCATCACTTTGCCCACTTACTGTGTGTGTGTGTGTGTGTGTGTGTGTGTGTTTAAATGTGCGAGTCGATGCGTGCTTGGATGAGTGTGTGTGCATATGTGCATGTGTGTGTAATCGCTTTTGACTCAACTCATTCTCTGATCCACGTGTTCATATCTGGCAAATGCCAATTCTTAATGTTTTAAACAAATTAAAAGCCCAAGTAAACACAACAAATAAACCACTGTAATCCACAAGTGGATGCTGTAGTCTTTAGTTTTTTCTTTACTTGGAATTCCAACATCACAGCAACACAGCTTAAGATTTTGTTCACAGGCTGTAATTTACATGTAAAGCAGGGAGGAGAAATCCAATCACAAATGGCCACTGGAGATGGATGTTAATGTAAGTTACGATTGCAATCCGTCTCAAGACGGCTATCAGGACACAGGTACAAGACAGCCTGAGCACAGATCTGTGTGACTGGACTTAACCTTGCAATCTCCAGAGGAGAAGGACAAGGAAGGAATAGATATGTATAGGAAGTTAAATGATCATAACACATTTATCTCGCAACACATTTATAAAATAAATTAGATGCATCACACACATGCGGCATATACACATGTGCACACAAGTACACAGTACAGCTACACACCAAGAAACCCTTTAGGCTTAATTGCTTGCAAGTACATAGATTAGATTGAAGCACAAAGGCTAGATTAGATTGAAGTGTGCTTCAACCTTTTGCAAAATTAACAAAAGACAAATATATGAATAAAGTGAATATAACTACTACTCATGTATTACAATTCATACATGTCAATAAATTGTACATTTTTATGTTAAATAAATTGCTTTTTTATTGATCATTGAGAGTTGCTGTGAGAATTGCTTTTGAGATTTGATGGAATAAAGCCACCTAGCTACAAGTCAAAGCTGCTTCAACCATGCATAAAGCTACCATTAGAGTCCTTCCATCTGCACCCTTCTCTAAAGATGGATTTAAAGACATTAAGAAGATCCATGTCGTGACAAAGAGACAGTAGGACCATGGACCACCACAGAGCTGCTTGCATTTATGCTGTTATTTACACTGATATCATTCAACATTATCTAAGTTTACAGAAGGAAATGGTACAGTGTTTCCAACGCCAAATGTACAATAAACGACTAGCATATCTGGATTCACATGCAAATATGTGAAAAAGCACTACATCACCATGACAATACAGTGTTTAGATTTGAGCTGTTTTGCTGTCCAAAACAAAAGGCTAATTCCCGTCTTTGTGAATGCTTTGGTCTGTGACTGGCACAAGGGGTGTGTACAGGTCTCTCATTAGCAACTGTATATTGATGGATCTTCCCATGTAGCACTTGTGTTATATCTTGTTCTTTGCATGCCATTTGCTTTATAGGTTGATATACTTCAATTATCAAACTATATTTAACTCAAAAAGTGTTTAATAGTAGCTACTTTTGTTTGTGGTCAAAGAGATTGTGCGTTTGTGTGTGAGGTGCATATGCATTCATGTTCGTCTGAAATCTGTGGTGAGTGGCATCTGAGTTCATTATGAACTCGAATGCCACTCACCACAGATTTCTTACATAAATCTTTAAAAGATAAACCACTTGCAAAGCACAAATCACAAATTCCAATGTGACACAAAGCAAATATCTGTGCTTTTTAGTAGGTTTCAACGATGCTTTAGTTTTAGCTTTAGTGATAATGTAGTGTTGCACCACCAATTATTGGTTGGTCTGCCCACCAATAATACATTGTTATGTCGGTTTCTCAAGGTCTTCGGGTTGCTCTTGGAGGGAAGCAGGGCCAGTAATCTGGGTTACACAGAGGCCAAATGGTTTAAGAAACCCTTCTTATAATTCCACTAAATAATGACCGCTTTGTGAACCCAAGACATGACAGATTTGTAATCGGCACTGCCTCCTCCTGACCGAAGGGTTGAAGTTCGCACCACACAAAGACACACACATGTTTATTTGCCATCGTGCCATGATCAATTATACTTATAAAACACCCTTCAGCACATTGACATTAATGCACATTGACATGATGTGAAATGAAAAGAGGCCACAATTAGAGATAAGAAGAAAGGAATCTGTCCATTATTGAATGTGTGAAGTTCCAATGACTTCCACTACTGTCTACTGTCTATTTAGACATATATAAACCCCCATATGCAACTAAGAAACCAAGAAAAATGCAAGGCCATAGGTCTATTGGCTCTGTATCTGAGATCCATCTTATCCCATACAGGGACTTAGCTGCCACCAGCTAGGGGAACTGGTGCAGAACAGTCTGATCCACTAAGGGATTTATCTTAAAACAGCCAGCATACCTGGATTACTAGCAGGCCTGAATGCAAGGCCATAGGGTGAGTATAAGGAAGGTAGTAGAGCGGTTACACCCGCAATACTTTGAAACGCAAGTGTTCAGGTATGAATACACCCACAAAGGTTAGCCCTGGGAGCAGAGGTGTTTAACTCCCACCGAAATGTTCCGGGTTCAAACCCGGAACCCTTAACCCTGAGCATGATTGCAAACCGTTACCTGCACTAACTAGAAATTATGTAGATGTGCGCCATAAGGAATGAGCGCATTGGCATGCCTATCCAAAGAGAGGAAGTTCTGACATTGCACTGTTCCATGACTCAAAATGACTAAGTACTCAGATCTCTTACTAAGCAAGTCATGCACTTTTATTGTTATATATATCATATAGTTTTATAATCAAAATATACTCAATATAATATCGTATGATAATATAATATAATATCAATCAACTCAATATACTGTTACAGCAGGTAAAAGTGGAGCTCTTTTGTTAATAATATAACTTAATTAATAATATGTAATAACACATCATGATGTATTCATATTCAATTATTATATTATTTATATTTTGTATTAATCTAAATATGCAATGTAACCTAATTTAGCAAATTTGTGTAGTATAAAAAGTACAATAGTAAAAGGTAAAACATTGTAGTGAAAAAGTACCTACAAATTTCATTTTGTCTGTTAAAGGAGGCTTGGATTAGGATTGTTGCTGTTGGTGAGTACATAAGGAATTTGAACTTGTGTTGGAGCTATTCAGTTGGTAGAGCTAACTTATGCAGTTAGTAGTCACTCTGCTGTCTTGCTATTGCTGTTGAACAATAGGACTACAAGTGGCCACTCAAGCTGTTAACCAGTCAGTTTCGGCCTCTCTGGTGTAGACAATACCCTTCATTGCTGGGTGGAGCTATGACTGCATGATTAGCTTCCCTACATATAAGTGCTAGTGTTGTTACTGTCAGCTTTAGCGTCATGACCGGCAAACTAAAGCCACATCCACAAGACGCCAGATTTCAAAAACATTCTTTACCCCCCCCCCCCCTCATTTTTCTTGGCAGGGGGACCAGACATTTCTCCGTAACGATAGAGTCATTGCTGAAACGCAGCTAGCTCTAGTAACGCTGTAGTACATATTCCACACTTGTGTGTGGCACTGTTTCAGCTACAGAAATCCACCGAAAAACAAAGAAGAGGCGGAGCATGCGCATAAAGCCTGCACGCTGAATACAAACCAACAGACCAGAGAACAGTCCAACAGTCCAAGAAGAAGATGTAACCGAACAACAACGAACTATTATGTTGTATTATATATTACTGTATTATATTTTATATATATACAGACTCTTTCCGAAAAATTATATCATGAAGTAAATGGTGATTTCTTCACAGTATTCTAATTTTTTGAATTCCTGTTTTCATGGGTTTTATGAGCTAGAAACCCAAATTATGTACAAATAAACAAATAAATACTTGAAATTGTTTAAATTGTGGGCTCTGAATCTATAATCTATGAAAGTTTAACTTTTTAAATGGAATTGTGGAAATTAAACAACTTTTCCATGATATTCTAATTTTTCGGAAAGGGTCTGTATAAATAATATATATCCCCCTAGCGTGTTAATAAGGGTCTCACTAAGGACTAAGGGAGTCTCTCTGTGGGCGACCCGGTCGAACAAAGACTAAGGGAGTCTCTCTGTGGGAGTCCCTCAAGGAAGCCCTCTAGAGACCACTGCTAACCCTAACCCTAGTGTATTGTATTGTGTATTGTAGCCATGTGTATCCCAGTCAGGACATCTACCCAACACAGATGCCGTCCATGACCCAATACTCGACGCTGCACCCCTTCCAATCTGCTCTACCCGTCTTTCTCTGTCTGTACTGACCTCGAAGCGATGGGTTGATTCTGGAACTGCCAATCGGCGGTCAGGAAGGCAGACTCCATTTCAGGCTATGCCTGCCTCCAGACCCTCCACTTTCTAGCCCTAACAGAAACCTGGATCACCCCAGAGACACGGCAACCGTGGCTGCCCTCTATACCGCCTACTCCTTCTCACACACCCCAAGACCCTCAGAGCGACGAGGGGGGACTGGACTCCTCATCTCACCCAAGTGGTCCTACCAGGTGCTTCCTCTGGAACACCTGACAAGATCAGCATTTGAACTCCACGCTGTTGCCGTCACTATTCCTATCAAGATCTACATTGCAGTAATCTACCATCCTCCGTGTCCCTTCCATGACTTCTTTGATGAGATGGATGCCCTCTTCAGCTGCTTTCCTAAAGATGGCACTCGCCCAGGACTTGCAATCATCTGACTTTACAACCTTTTTTTTACCACATTTGACCTAACACTCGCTCCTTCTCCTCCTATCCACAGAGGTGGGGACCAACTTGACCTTGTCTTCACAAGGTCCTGCAGTACCCCTGCACTCTCAGTTACCCTGCTCCCTGTGTCTGGCTATCACTTTGTTGCTTTCTCTTTCCCCTGGAAGTCCCCATCATCTGCTCCTCCTACCCCCCACATGGTCACCACCCACCGTAACCTGAAATCCCTCTCTCCCTCTACTCTCTCCTCTGCTGTTCTTCATCACAGAACAATTATCACTACTCTCCACTGAGGAAGCCTCCACTACCCTGCTATCTCCTCTCCTCCTCTTTGGACTCCCTCAGTCCCCTCACATTCAAAGCAGTGCAATCTTCTCCTCCTCCTCCTTGGCTTCTTGAATCTCTGTGGGCTCAAACAACAGAGCTACAGGCAGCTGAAAGGAAATGGAAGATTCAGGCTGTGTCTGGAGTTGACCCAAGTGTCACTTCAGACCATTCAAAATCGTTTACATCAGCATGGTCTGCGTGATGGACGACCCGCAAGGGTGCCTGACCACCAGGCACATGCATCATCATCTTGCAAGGACCAGAGAGCATTTACGCTGGACGAGGGACCAGTGGACCTCAGTGCTGTTCTCTGATGAGGCGATGAGGCGAGTCGATTCACACTGAGCAGAAACGATGACCGCCAACAATGTTGGAAACATTGTTGTAGCATCAGCCTCTCCTTGACGTTTCTTTTGTCACCAAACGAGCCTTTGGTGGTAGTGGTGTTACAGTGTGGGGAGGTGTGCCAAGCCCATACTACCTGAATAACATCATTAATCCAGTCCTTCTGCCTCTGCATGAACAACACGGGCTAATTTCATCTTCATGGACAATATTGCTGCAGCTCATTGAGGTTGCATCATTAGGGCTGCTGAAGACTGGGGTACCTGAAATGGAGTGGCCTGGAGTGGCTCTAGACTTGAATCCCATAGAAAACCTATGGTATATGGGAAGAGTGCGCTTAACCATTGCGTGTGGAAGGTGTTCGCATGTAAACCACTGTTCTGATCTGATGGACTATTCCAAGGTTCCCCCAGGGCAGCTCTTCTATGATGGCCAATCCTGATCCTGACTCACCTGTCCATCACACTGAACTATTGAACTGCCCTGCCCCCCAGTCAGTGAGAGTCACATGGGATCGGAGCCACAGTTTGGGGAGCTGGTGACAGACACTTGTTTTTACGGAGATTTGCGAGTGTTCTTTCCTTGCCGTGCGTCCCGTAGAATAAACATGGCTTTCAGCCATTTCACGGCCTTAAGATATTTCACGGCTTCAGCAAACTCACTGTTTCCACAGCCTATCACAGCTGAGGTTGTCTGTACGCCCCCTAGAGGAGTGGCATGTCTGTGTGAAATAAAACCATTGGGAAAGTCGTCCGCATTCAAGTTCTTACCGGACTAGCTGCGGCGATTGTTGTTAACCGGGCCAACCATCCAACTAGCCTCTTAATACAGTCCTTTGCATCAGACTTCTACCCATCAACCATTCACCAATTTCTACAGTATCAGCAGAGTCGCTGTGTAGAGGCTCGTTACTCTGCACCCCAGAACCTACAGGACTACCCTTCAAGAGGATCTGGATGCCATGCCTCAGCAGACAATAAGTCAACTTTTGAACAACATGAGACGTCATTGTCAAGCTGTAATTGATGCTCAAGGGCACATGACAAGTTATTGAGCCATTGACATTTTTACATTTTTTTTAAGTTTTAAGTGCCCCCCCCCCCTCGTTTTTTGTTTCTCAAACTTGTGGGTTTCATACATACTCTGACTCCCTGCAAGTATAAAGTGGGGGTCCAGATTCCAAAAGCCAGCTCCAGATTTATTCTATAGTACATATATTGTATTTTAAATAGCCTATCAAAGACAGAAACAATACTTGAACTGAACAACCCAGCACTAATTTATTGCAGATTGAAGGTGAGGGTTGAAGGTATGGAGAGGTTTCTTGCCAAAGTAGCAGAGTATAATGTGCTCATATCTGTGATTTCCAATGAATGCCACCACTCTGTACAGAAAACAACAAACAGCATAAATATGACCATGAATATGAAAATCAAGGAGACATTACGCATTACATTAACACACATCCTACCATCCTTACCATCTTCCCTCTCATTTTCATATACTGTAATCTCTCACATCCTCTCAGTCTCAACTATAATTGGTACATTCCTGCACAACTGTACACTTTTGTCACTTCAATAATTATTATAACGTACATTTTAACACATTTTTTATATATGTATATTAAGTTTTAAATTATTTTGCACTGTTTATTGTCATGCACCAACCCCAAGTCAAATTCCTTGTATGTGAAAACCTACTTGGCAAGTAAACATTTCTAATCGAATTGAATCTAAAAGTAGCCAAGCTGTGTATCAATAGTTGTGACGTAACATGCCACCTTACATTAAAGCGTTCAGGTTTCATACTTCTCATTATCAAGTGTCAAAGACAGGTGGTTCAAACTAGAAATTTTGTTAAATATTATATTTTCTTATGAGCCCCGGGTACATGACCATCTTATCTGCCTACTAGTCTGCAAATTGGCAAAAGTGCTAGCTTGTCAACTAACTGGCAGGTCTACTAGCGTCAGAACTAGGTCTGGGTACCGAACTTCGGTTCTTTTGTGGCACCGACCGAAATACTTCGGTAGTACCGAGTATCAAAACATGCCTTGTCTTTCGGTGGCAAGTTTCGGTACCCAGAGGTTAATAGGGCTGTCAAGGAATATTCAAAAATTGGAATATTTATATTTGAATAGTGTTTAAAAACAGACATTTGAAGGTGAAAATTAATATTTGAATGTGGAAAAACACAGCCGCAGCGCGTTCTTTCTGCTTTGTGAGTGTGCGCGAGCGGGGAGCGAGAGAGACAGAAAGAGAGCGAGTGAGCGAGCGAGAGCGAGGTCTGCGGTCTTAGTTCATTTACTTGTTTTTGTGAAGGTAATATTTTGCCAAATATGTTTAAGCTTAAATAAACAACCTATACAAGTAGTTGTCTCATTGTATAGTTTGTCCTGTTCTTGACATTGACATAATGCGCAAATATAGATATTCGATATATGTTTAGATATATGTTTATATGTATATATATATATATATATATGTTTATATGTATAGATATTCGATATATGCATATATTCGAATATATGTTTTTTTAGAGGGATTATTTGAACGTCATTTTTTAGCAATTTTGACAGCCCTAAACCTCAGTGAATCCAGTCACCTGGTGGTGGAATGCGAGGGACACTATGCCAATGCTATCAAACTTGGTAACCAGGTATCTCTGTGTGCAAGCAACATCCACACCCTCAGAGCGTACTTGTTCTACCACTGTGGACACCATCAGCCAGCAGCGGGCTTGTCTGTGTCCTGAGAAAGCAGACAAGTTGATTTTTCTGAAGAAAAACTTAAGTGAAAGTATTTATGTAGCAGAACATTAGATTGATTTGTTACTTGTTTGTAAGTGTTCTTTTGCACCGGAAATTATTTGTTGTTTATTTTTTCTGTAAGAAAACAGCTTGGAGTGGAAAATTACCAAAGCTGAAAAATAAAAACGAAAATCTGTACAATAATGTAATTTTCTTTTTGTTATCTTATAATCTTATAAAATTGGTATCGAAGAAAATATTGTTCAGGAACCGGTATCGAAGTGAAGGTATCGGTATCGGTACCGGTATCGAACATTTTTGATTGATACCCAGCCCTAGTCAGAACTGATTTTATCAGCAAGCTTTTATTAGAATGAGGATATTTACGTCAACTTAAATTAGTGACTTAGTGAAAGACTCGTTTCAAACATTATTCGGTCCCGCTTTACACGCTAAATCTCAGGTTACAAAGGTCTGCTGTTTATGGGTCACTCCAGGTGGAGTGCATGGATACTACCAGTATATTCCTTTCACAGCAGAGCATCTGGTAAATACAGGCCAGGGAAACACTCTGCAGAACCACAATTAAGTGAAACACACAAGCCTCCTGACAGCAGATCGACTTGCTTGCAGTCAACATTTCAGTGCAGTGACCACACGAGCAGCAGGTGGTGTGGCCCACCCTCTCCACACCTGGAAACTGATGGCCCCTGAGTGAGGCGCTCTCTCCTCACTTGCTTAAATGCCTAAGCCATTGGGTTTCTGTTTTTTCTCTCCAAATATCTTTCAGCCTCATCTCCAGCCATATTTACTTTAAATGTGAGAAATTGTAGGCAGCGTGATTGTCTTCCTGGGCTTTCTAACTAGCCAACCTCATGAGGAAGTCAGTGATGCAACGGCAATATGGTGGCAAGTCAGAGCGAACCCATATGTTATGTTAATTCTAATAGATTCATGGTAATTTAACATATTGTTTTATATCAAAAATGTTCTTAAAACAAATTCCATAGGACATAATTCTGTACAAAACTCCAAACTAGGCTGTTTCCTGTCCACTTTAATGATATGCATCTGAACTCACTGGAGGTTACTTTATGTAGAAGTGTCTGCTGAATAGTGCACGAGACAGCGGAGTCACCGCTACCACTTAAGGCGGCAAATTCTCACTCTATTTTTCTGAAAGCTCTGTATCTCGAGAGAATATTTCTGCTTGATAGTAACTTGGATCTGGTAGCTTTATGTTTTGACAGCCTCTTAAGTAGTCCTACTCTAAAAAAAAAAAAGTCATACCACCCATAAGAGCTCCCAGAAAATGCCCAAATACCATGAGGCTATGGCTATGACAAATTGTAATATTTGATGATTGCAACATGGAAATTGAGATTTGTGTGAATATCTGATCCAAAATGGTTGGCAAATTTCAAGATGGCCACTAAATATCCAACACATTTGAAATTGTCTGAGGCATACATAATTCAGCTTCAATTATGCTACTGCTATTTTTATTATTCAATTTAATTCATTACTTTTATGTCACTAGGAATGTAGGTGATGAGGTGATAAGGAAAGTACAAATAGTACAAATACAAGAGCATAATTTTACAAATGTGTCCTATCTCTTGTTTAGTGTAATTTAAAATGAAATGCCAAAAAGCAAATGAAGAGCAGTGTAACTTGATAATGATATAATTATATTTTATGGAATAATATTTGTTTTTAATTAACCAAAACAATGCACACATTGTCTGTACCCCCTATTGAAGCCGCAATTTCAGTGTTTCCCACCTGACTGCCTTTAGAATGAAATATTTCCAATAAATAATTTTGGTAATTAAATATTTGTTTCACACTTATTTACCCATAAATGTACATCTGCTATCTTATTTCATAAGAAAGTAGCCCCAGCTAAACCATATCCCACACTTCATATGCAACGTGATTATCATACCCCCTAGTATCCCGTTTTCCAAATTAAACATTCCATAAATCTGAATAATTAGTAAATAAGTAGCCATATCATCATTTTCTGCAGCATAAGCAGGACGGAAGTACCATCTCTCCAATTTTCTATTTTCATGAAAATATCGGTGTTACCTGCTGTCATACACATGAATGGTGCAACTCTTTATATTATTGTTAGCAATTTATAGTTAACATGCACCATGTGCTTGTGATCTAGCTAACCCCTCATGAGTAATAGTGGAGTTATTGGTTCACTTTCTATGAATTGGTTGGTAACTCAGACATTTTCTCTCTCTCTCTCTCTCTCTCTCTCTCTCTCTCTCTCTCTCTCTCTCAATGCTAAACAAGTGGGGCATGCAAAATCCTACACTCAGTTAGAAGAGAATGACACTGCTCTTTGCATTCAAAAACTTGCTGTCACTTCAAACAATGAAGTTGTGTTACCAGAGATTATTCAGTCATATTATTTTATTTGTCTAGCCTTTAAGAACTTTGACAGACTAGAGGAGACAATGACAGGTGGAGGAACTTCTCAGAGAGTGAATGAGTGTTCGATCCCAGCCCTCCTAAGAAGCTCTTCCGCCCATCCCAAAAAAGTAGAAACGCTCAATTGCAGTTGAAGAGAGGCCCCTACAAGCAGGCACGGCGTTATGGGTGGGCCTGATGGGCCTAGGCCCACGCACAGCTCAATAGGCCCACCCAAAACTATTCTTAAAAAAAAAAAAAGTTTAATAATATATTTTAATTTCATCAAGAATAAATACAAATCTGAAAATAATCACATAATTTGTGCTAAAATAGACAAAATATCAGTTGTTGTTTTTTTAAAGGAAAAAGGTGGTTATGTACGTTGATATTTCTGCGCAAGTTCAGCAGACAGTCAGTGCCAGACAGATGGCTTGTTGTTGGTATGTTAGCCTAGCTCCAAATGATCTGTAGTGATAATAATTTCCAGTAAAGGACAACCAATGTTACAGCTGTCCCTGTTTAGGTACCTTAAACGTACACCAACGGTGTCATCGGAGTCATCATCGCTGCAACCAAGAGATGAAGAGAGAGAGGCTGCTGGAGAGCTGAGACCTAGCACATATTTTTCTCTGCCAATCCAGGATGGCAGAGATGGCTAGCGTGACCAAGCCAATGCTAGTCCCTCTGCTAGTGCCTCTGCCTCTGGATGATAGCCCTCCTGTGGATCTTTCTTTTGTGGATGAGCCTGCTACTCAACAGGTCCTAAATTATCCTGCCACAGTGATAGGTGACAAGGTTAGGAGTTTCTCCACAAACTGGTATAGCAGATACAATTTCCTTGAGTACAGCATTAGGAAGGAAGAAGTCTTCTGTAAGATGTGCAGGCACTTTGATAAGCGGGGCAGGGAGGAGAGGTTTAGCCAGACTGGATGCCGGCACTGGAAGCACATCAATCACGCTTGTTCAAAACACCAAAATAGCAAATCCCACGCGTTTGTGCTGGAGAAATTTAACAATTACAGCATGTCAATGTCTGAGCGTGGGTCTGTCATCCATCAACTCAACAACACAGATGGCAGGCGGGGTGAAATCATGGAGAGGAATCGGGAGCACTTAAGTCATTCTGGACGTTCTCATCACTTGTGCCATACAAGAAGTCCCCCTGCGTGGAAACTGAAAGAATGATGAGCTGAAAAATGCAGGTCATTTTCTTGAATTTTATCGACATGTCTGCAGGCATGATGAAGCAACTCAAGAGCGACTAGATGCAATCCCTAGTAATGCAAAGATGCTCAGTCATGACATTCAAAATGACCTGTTAGATGTTGCGTGCAGTCTCCTGTTGCGACGGATTTAGCATGAACTGCATGAGGGATCTTTCTATGCTATTTTAGCAGACGAGTGCAAGGATGTGTCTAAAAAGCAGCTGATGGCCATTTGCTTACAGTATGTTCACATGGGGACTGTATGACAACATGCTGTTGGCCTCATAGCCACAGATAACATGACTGCTGTTGCTATAGCCAAGAATATACTGGAAGTTGTCGCAACTTTTGGACTAGACCCCAGCCTTTGCGTTGGTTTTGGATTTGATGGTGCATCGGTGATGTCTGGCCATAAGGGGGGTGTCCAAGCCATCCTTAAGGGCACCTTTGAAAATGCTGTGTACGTGCACTATCATTCGCATAGTTTAAACCTCGTCCTGCCAGCTGTGGCCCGGACATTGTTGGGTGCTTCGACCATGTCACCAGATGGTCTACCTCCCACCTGGATTCAGACTCATCACCATCAGAAATTAGTCCGATGAGGGTGGTGTCATCCGCAAACTTCAGAAGCTTGACGGACTGGTGACTGGAGGTGCAGCTGTTTGTGTACAGGGAGAAGAGCAAAGGAAAAAGAACACAGCCCTGGGGGGAACCGGTGCTGATGGTCTGTGAGTCGGAGATGCATTTTCCCAGCTTCACATGCTGCTTCCTGTCAGAGAGGAAGTCTGTAATCCACCTGCAGGTGGAGTCATGCACACTCAGCTGGGAGAGCTTCTCCTTAAGCAGAGCCGGAATGATGGTATTGAAAGCAGAGCTGAAATCCACAAACAGGATCCTGGCGTATGTTCCTGCGGAGTCCAGGTGCTGGAGGATGAAGTGGAAGGCCAAGTTGACTGCATCGTCTACAGACCTGTTGGCCCTGTAGGCAAACTGCAGGGGGTCCAGGAGGGGGTCGGTGATGCCTTTCAGGTATGAGAGCACGAGGCGCTCAAAGGACTTCATAACCACAGAGGTCAGGGCGACGGGTCTGAAGTCGTTAAGTCCTGTGGTCCTTGGCTTCTTGGGGACAGGAATTATGGTTGAGGTCTTGAAGCATGCTGGCACGTGACATGTCTCCAGTGAGATTTTGAAAATGTCTGTGAACAATGGAGACAGCTGATCAGCGCAGTGCTTCAAGGTGGATGGGGAGACAGCATCCGGTCCAGCAGCTTTCCGGGGGTTCTGTCTCCTGAAGAGTTTGTTGACGTCCCTCTCGTGGATTGAAAGAGTCATCACCGAGGTGGGTGGGGGGGTCGAGGGGGGGACCTTTAAATTGGGCATTGGTGGAGGTGCCCAGGCCCCCACTGAGGTGGGGGAGGTGGAGGTGACAAACTGGAGCTGTTGGGAGGTGTCGTGGGGGATGGTTGCAGGACTGTCCCTTTGTCTTTCAAAGCGGCAGTAGAACTCGTTTAGGTCATTGGCCAGACGATGGTCGTTGATGAAGTGGGGGGCTTTCGGCTTGTAGTTGGTGATTTGCCTAAGCCCTTTCCAGACGCAGAGTCGTTGGCTGAGAAGTGGTGTTGGAGCTTCTCAGAGTACAGTTGTTTAGCCTCTTTCACCGCCTTGCTAAACTTGTACTTCGCCTCTTTATATCTGTCTTTGTCCCCACTCCTGAAGGCCACTTCCTTATCCAACCTTAACCTTCTGAGTTTGGCTGTGAACCAGGGTTTGTCATTGTTGTAACTCACCCTGGTGCGTGTTGGAATACAGCTGTCCTCACAGAAACTGATGTAGGACGTCACAGCCTCTGTGTACTCATCCAGACTGTTGGTAGCAGTCCTGAACACATCCTAGTCAGTAGAGTCCAAACACGCCTGGAGATCCTCCACGGCCTCACTGGTCCACTTCTTTGATGTCCTCACTACAGGTTTGCAGAGCTTTAATTTCTGCCTGTACGCAGGAATCAGGTGGACCATGACGTGGTCAGAGTGTCCCAGTGCAGCACGGGGGACAGCGTGATAGGCATCCCTGACTGTGGTGTAACAGTGATCCAGAATGTTCTCCTCTCTGGTCGGGCATTTAATAAGCTGTTTGTAATTAGGGAGTTCGTGAGTAAGGTTTCCTTTGTTAAAGTCACCAACAACAATAACTAAGGAGTCCGGGTTGGTACGCTCCACACACAGTATCTGGTCGGCGAGCATGCGCTGTGCGTCCTGCACGTTTGCCTGCGGTGGAATGTAAACACCGACCAGAATGAATTAAGCGAACTCACGGGGTGAATAAAAAGGCTTACAGCTTATGATGTAGGATTCCAGATCAGGAGAACAGTGCTGCTGGATCACCGTCACATCGTTGCACCAACCACTGTTGATGTAAAAACAGATTCTTCCACCTTTTGATTTGCCAGAGAGTTCCGTGTCTCTGTCCGCTCTGAAGAGTTGGAAGCCTGCCAGCTGCAGCGCAGAGTCCCAGAGAGAAAAGTCCCTGTTTTTTCCCCAACAGCAATAGTAATTTGTCCAGTTTTTTGGGCAGTGAACGTAAGTTAGAGAGAAATATTCCCGGTAGAGGTGTGCGTAATCCACACTGGCGAAGACGCACAAGCGCACCGGCACGTTTCCCTCTTATGATGGAAGATCATAATGTCGAGAACTGGGATGAAACCAGTTTGCCCTCCAGCTCAAGAAAGCTCCCAGGCCGATTCGACACTATTATTGTCACGTGCACGTTGGGGAAATCTACACGGGTGAGGAGTGACAGTGACTTGCGCAACATTTTAAAGGCGCTAATGGACTGCCAGCTTAATGAGCTGAATACTCGATTCCAAAGTGACTCCTATGGGCTCATGGCAGCTGCACAAATCTTGATGTCCCCTAGCCTTACAAATGACACCACCTTGGCCTCTCTCAATGATGCAGGAAAGCGCTTCCACATATCTATGTCAGAGTCGGAGCTCACAGTGTTTGTGCAACTGATAGAGAGAAAGAAAAACAGGAGAGCATCTTAAAAGTCTTCTTGAAGTGATTGACGCATGCAATGAGGACGTTTTCCCAAATGTGCATGCTTTGTTAAAAGCTCTGATAACACTGCCAATGACATCCTGTACAGTTAAACGCATCTTTTCCAGTGTCAACCGGATTAAAACACCAAATAGGAGCACTATGCTTACATCTCGCCTCATGTCCCTCTGCCTGTTGACATTTGAGAGAGAGCTTACAGTAACTCTCGACTTCGATGAGATAATTGACATTTTCAAGAGCAAACCCCGCTGACCACTCCTGTAATTTCGGAGAGATAGCCTATGCCTCGCTGTATCTGTTAAACAATGCGATTTGCAAATCAATTAATGAACATTGTTCTCTCTTCCTTCTTTCCATGCCTATGTAATGAATACACATTTGGGAATCTTTTAAGCCTGCTGCCTGTTGGCACAAAACGCATGAGTGTATTTTAGTCAATTTGTTATTTAAGTTAGCCATGAAGACTTCTGCAATGCTTGTTTTTGCAATGCAGCAAACATTGTTGATATTGATGTGTGACCCGATTTGCGTTAAAGGGCTGTGAATCAGTAGCAGCAGGCTGTATTAGTTATTAACTCGTAGTTGCCTCGGGCTATTTGAATGCATCTTCTTTGTATACGTTGCTAATGATATCGACATATTGTTGAAAGCTTCAAACAATAAAACAGAATTATGAAATTGTCGGCCTCATGTTGTACAAAACTATGTAGGAAATATTAGAACACCTTTACAGTCTATAGGCCAGAGAGACGCTGACGCGCTAAAGCACAGCCAGGTATGGTGCGTAGTGGAGATTCCACAGCGCTCTTCTAAGGAGAGAGATCGCAAATAGGTCAGTTCTTCTATGCAACGAAAGCTTTTACAATGCAACAAAATATTCAAATGAGCATCTAGCTATTAAAATCTATTATGCACAGATAGTATAACAGTATATTAGTTGGTCATTTTTATTAAGTTAAACAGAGATTTGATGATGTTTTTAATTTAAGGACCACCCATAATTGGTCTGGCCCATCCACAACTAGAATCCTGGTGCCGTGCCTGCCTACAAGGCTACATATATGGTCCAAAACCTATGGATCATCCCCAAAATCCAAGCCAAATTTATGCACAAAGAACTCAAGCAACACAGCGAAAAAAAAAACGGTTTTGGCGCTAACTCAACAAGTAAATCTTTGCAATCAAATTATCCCAAGCTTGACTGTATTTAACATCAAAACAAGAAACATGGTAACGGGGACAAAAGATATAGTAAGGTATCTTCCCACAATTGCTTTTCCAGCCACTGAAATGGCGATGGTTCGGTGATTATCAATCAAACAGAGCTCATGAGACAGGAACAAAAACTCAGCAGATTGATGTTGTGATGTATTAAACAAAGGCCACAGTAGGCCACAGTGAAGTGAAGATTTTGTGAAAACGCAAGTACCAGTTCAAACATATAATTTTTCAAATGGGCACTTTTCACACCATCATGAATGTACTTGCAATCCTTGGGAAGCGATCTCAGGATGCAGGTCTACGTGACATCTGTTTAGAATTTGGCCTGGTGGTTTAAGGTTCATTGTAGTTGAGGGCAAAGTGTACAATTGTGCAGTAAGCCTGCACAAATGCATCTATGAAGGTCTGCTCCTTATAGCATGGAAAGGATTTATGACATGGATGGAAGTGAACCATGTAGGTCATGTTGAGTGGGTTACACGTTTATTAACAACAACAAAAACTCCCCTCATGCACTATTAGGCCAGAGATGATGTATACTAGCAATGGTTTACTTAGCAATTGGAATGCTTGAAACTTGTTCTGGTGACTTGCTTACTGTATTAACAGCAATACAGTTGTTCACCTTCTTCTGACAAATGTACCTTTTGTAAGTCGCTTTGGACAAAAGTGTCTGCTAAATGCCCTAAATGTAGATGTAACCATGCGCCTCTTCGGAGGGAGTGCTAATACATTCAATGCAAATGCAATGCAATACAATACACAGTATAAGTTTTCATTGAACACTTTTCTCGAGAAACAAAAAGCATAAAAAAGGTAGAGTTTGTAATGAAGCAACAATGATTACTGTTCAACAGAGCTATCTGTTCTCTTTGGCTAAACCCAATTGTGTGATTTATACTCCACCAAGAAATATGAATAATTTTGAATTTAGGGAAGACAAAGTCCTTTTACAGTAATGGGCTTAATGCCTCAAACAACATAACTAACTTCTGAACTGGACATTCCAACATGGAAAGTTTACCAAGTTGCTCACACTTCTTCTTCAGTATCTATTACTGAGATGTTCATTCTTCTTACAGGTCTATCCTTACCACTGGCATTCTCTAAGACCCTTGCGAGTGTCCACTCACCATTTATCCGAATCACTATAGCACCTTCTAGTAGATTTGTAACGGTGAGTACCAACCCTGCCTTGCGGTGATGTTGAGAAGATACTCCCATTTCCAGCAACGCTTGGACTGCTCTGCCAGAGACTGTACGGGGCACCATCTTGTCACTCCATACAAGTCCTCTCTGGGAAACATGCCTGGTAGAGGCAGTACTCTGCTGGATTTGATGCTGATAAGATGATTAAAGAGAAGTGGTGAGTGGTTCCAGGCTGTCAGGACTGTAGAGTCGATGGGCGAAGACTTCAGAACAATCTGAACAGTACTTATCTGACAGCAACACATGACTTGCATAACTGGAGTGGTATGCAGTAAAGATGAAGTCACACTGCTTTTGTGGCAGAAATATACTGACTATGTGTCAAGCTCTTGTAGTGCCTTGATCCACTGGATTTGATGGAATGCATGTCAAACAGCATTGAAGCATTGTAGACCGTTGATGATGGTGGACATATCCATGAACACCTCAATGTGGACAGCCCGTGAGCAAAAGCAGGTAAAGAGCAGGCCATATTGTTTCTGTTGTTTCCTTCCCTATGTAGGGGTTACAGGATTGAAGCAGTCTATACCACCGTACGTGAAGGGTGGGGAGGGCTCTACACGTTCTATAGGAAGGTCACTCATGGAGGTCTCCTGAGTCTACGACAAGTTACACAGTGGCAGATGTATGAAGCAATTGCTTGTAACCGTCATACCAAGAATCTAATAACATTGAATCTGTGGTGAAGCTTTTTCCCTGATATTGTGATATTCCCGTATTTTCAAGCTATTATCAACTTTGCCACATGATGCTCTTTGGGGATGACAATTGGGTGTTTGAATGAGTAAGTAACGGATGGGTCCTTCCACCAATCTGGAGGATATCGTCTGTGTCTAGATAAACATCAAGGTGGTGCAGTGTGTTGCAAGATGGTAGATGACTTTATTTGTCTTTGTCTCTGGTTCTGCGGTTAATGTTTGCAGCATCTGTGCATTTAGATTTCTGGATATCCTATGGATAGTTCCAGTACTGCATCCTTTGGTGTTTGTATTCACTTTTCCCAGAGGGACATGGGACCAGTGAACTAATTGGATATGAACAGCTTATTTACAGTTTTTCCCTTGGTTGCGCGGTCTGCTGGATTCTCTCACCTGTGGGAAAGTAAGGCCATTGCTTGGGGTTTGTGCTAATGCGGACCTTCTGGACACTGTACTGTGCAAGAAAGGTGTGAAAGCACTGTGCATTGGTCCTTATTTTAGGCTAAAAACTCAATTCTGCTCAATATTAATTTTATCTCTTTATAAAAAGCAGTAAATTGTAAGGTCTTTGATAAGCTTATCAAAGATTTACCGACTAGTAAATGTTATGATTAGGAAATGAAAAAAGTGAAGCAGACATAGAACAAAATGCTATTATGTCACTATTTAATAAATGTCCACAAAAGCAATCGTGAATAAAATGTGCATGTTTTGCCATTTTTCAAAGAACAGCATTAAATGAACTTTATACAAAGTGTCATTATCCTTTTGTTTGTAGTCTTACTACCTCATTTCCTGTTTTTCTATATTTTTTTCTAGTTCAGTGAGATAAATCTAGTCTGTGCTGTGCTTGAACAGGTGGTCAGGTTGAATGATTGAGATGGATATGCGAAGGACAGCTGACAGGTGATCATCAGCAAGAGAAGTTCTGAATCTGGATTTGTTCAACTTCATCACTGAAAATGACTCTTACTAGTCACATATGAAGGTTGATCCAAAGAGAACCAGCATCTTCTGAGCATGCCTACTCTGCTACTCTACTATGTGTGGACAGTTCTCCTCTTTGAAAGAAGAACAGAAATCCAGCAGTGATACTGATTTAAAGTGCTCTGACAGCACTGTATCTGACTAAATTAACTGACAAAATTTTGAGTTGTTTGTTTGTTATTCTCACTTTAACGATGAAAATAAACAAGTGGGATGGCACCATTTTGTTGCATAATAAAAACACACTTACTTTCTTAAATATTCAGATTGGAGGTTTATTAACATTTTGGATTGACTGAGAGCACTGTATTTGTTCAACAATAAAATGAATCCTCAAAAATACAAAATGCCTCATAATTGTGCACACAGCGTAAGTGTCCAGCAGTCTATCGATGGTGATGAGTGGTCTCAATGGGAAAAGCAGGCATTAGGGTTGTTTCGTTGATGTACAGCCAGTCTGATGAAAGTTAAATAGTGTTTTCTTGTTGACCACATTCACAGAGTAGTCCTGGTAGATCGACAAACATTGGGATTTGTATGACCTTCGCCTTTCGCCCTGCTTAAGGTATGCGCTGCTTGTCTTCAGGATGAAGATGCAGGGTCACCCCCTGGCTTTGCCTGTGTCATCAGGTTTAGGTCCGACTCAATGCACCCACTAGTTGGGCCAGGTTAGTCATATTGGTTGGCAGACAATATCTAAAGGGTCAGTGGTAAACTGCTTAATATCTCTCCTGTGTGTCAGGTATTTAGACGATTCGTAGATTTCTACTCCAGTGGTCATTTTCTAGGTAGTAAACTTTCTCTGCCATGTCGCAAGCATTTTCAGTAGCTTTCTGTATCTGTTCAAATGCTGTTAGTGCATCCCCTATGTCCCATATCTGCTTTTCAAGCTCAGTTATGTGATTTGAAAGTTCCAGAACACTTTTGGATAGCAGGTATGGTTACTTTCACACGTCCTTGCATGATTATTTTGGCCCACGTAGGACATGTTTCTTCAGATAAGTCCTCCATAGCATGCTTTGTTGTTTTAAGCTAATGGAAAGTCCGTTTTGCCACTAGCTGGTTGTCTTCATCAACATTTTTTGTGTTTTTTTGTGTTGCTTTCATAAAGTGACATATTTCATAAAATATAGACTGGCCTGTACTTTTTGCTTCTGAATAAAAATGATATATAATATACTTTTGGAGCCCTAGTTAAAATGTCTTCTCACTGAGTTGGGACATCGCCGGCAGACCTGTCTCAGCTTCAACTTTTTAATTCTTCTTAACATTCAATTGATGATTTACATTAATTTCCAATCCCTCTATTCACCCACCAACCCACCCACCAACACCTATACTTCTACATTGTCTCTCTCACTGCAACTCCCTCACATCCAGACACAAACCCAGACAAACTCGTGATCACCCACGGGCATCGCAAGTTTAGCTGTAGGGCCTAGCTCAGCCTTTCTGCCAAACTGGTTCAACTTATCTGCCAACTAGACAGAGGAGATAAGAGATAATACACAGATATGGGTTTCACTTGACAGTATAAGTGAGCTGTACACTTGAGTGTGTCTCTGTCTATGTTATTTGTCAATAATTTA
>JAXIVH010000004.1:1291919-1299419 GCA_036785325.1 Urophycis tenuis
AATAAGATTTGTTTTAACTTCCTTAACTTCTTTTCATGTCTGAACATTGTTGGGAAATAATTATAATCTTCATTGGTAATAATAATAATAATAATAATAATAATAATAATAATAATAATAATAATAATAATAATAATCAGCATCATAATCATCATCATCATAATCATAATAATCATAATCATAATACAAAAACACGAGTGGCTTAAACCTGAGGAAGAAATTTAAAGGGAAATAAATCAAAATAGGAATAAGAAAACAGAGGGAACAAAGGGGTTCCGGTCACTACATTAAAAGGTACAATGTTTCACCAAACCGGTCTGTCTTCAGCCCTCATCCGGCTGTGTTTTCTCCATGATGAAGGCCTGTTTTACCCTGCATGTTCATCTGTCTCCACTGTACTAAGCTGGGGGCTTCGGCTTCAACCAGGACACTCCGGTTTTTCTCTCAATTAAGAAATGAAATCTCTAACAGCCTATACTATCAGGAAGTATTCCCAGTATGAAAAGTGCTGGATCTAGAATAATGTTAAAACCCTAAATCTGTTCAATCTCTATTTAAATATTCTTCCAAAAAGCCAGGAGCTTTGGGCAATCTCAAAATATATGTGTCCCCCACCAATCTATATCCCTGCTAACATAGCAATACATTCAGATGTATTGCTGTATTTTGAAGTGATAGATTGAGTGGTAAAATACTGTATTTTTACCTTTCAATCAAATTCCCTCCATGTTGGGCTATTACTTTTTGTCCTACTGTCCTTTTGTTTCCTCCAGTTCTTCATCTGTAATTCCAACTCCCATTTTCTTCTTTGACATATATATTGATATTGTTGGATTTATGTTGTAGTGATTCATACATTTTTGATATAACCCCATTTCGGCTCTTCCTCTGTATATTCAATGTACAGATCCTCTAGTTTGGATTGTGTTTTACAAAGATCCTCCCATTCCTTACCTAGGAATTGGTGAAATAAGGTCAACTACATTTGTGTACATTGTTCAAATTACAAATTACAATAACACTTCTGTGATATATATTTCCATCCATTTGTTATATCCAAAGTCCATCATAGCTGGTAACAGATCTGTGTTGGTTGCATTTCAATGGCTCTCAAATGGGCCATTAGAGTTTTAATTTATTTCATACTACTGACCAAAATGTCATCTCTCCACTGATTCATTACAAATGTTGAGCTTCTCTGGTGTATCAGTCAAGAATTAAAGTGATTCCAAAGGTACATTTTGACATGACTCTTACTCGATTCCCAGCCACACCACATTATTCACATAACCACGTTATGCACGTAATCATAGCTTTAAGCTGTGCAAATAATACTAGTTTTAACTATGAAAATGTAATCCTCCCTTGTCTTTCAGACAAAGAAGTCTCTTGTATTTAATTCTCGATTTTTTTTGCCATAAGAATTTCTATATGATTTTGTCTGATATTTTAAAAGCAGAACTATAAATCACAATAGGTAATGACTGGAACAAACTCTTGGTCAAAAAAATATATGTATTATTTACATTTCTAACCTCCCCATCAGAGTCAGAGGTAAAATCTCACATCTAGCCAAATCAGTCTTTATCTCAGTAATCAATTTCCCATAGTTTGCTTCAAATATGGATAATGATAGGGGTAATAATTTCAGGTATCTAAAGGCTTTATAAGTCCATTAGAATTTCCCTCATGGCTACAGATTTCGTTGGTCAAATATCCTGATGTTTCTCCATAATCATTAAGGTTGTTCAACAGTGCTGGTATAGATGAGGATGGTGCACTTATATTTTGTATGTTAAGATATTGTATGTGAATAAAGATAGCGCCATTCCAAAAGAAGTGCCATTTATCTGATCAAATGCCTTTTGTGATCTAAACTGAGCATCATGATAGGTTGGGGATTGTTTCTAGTGCATAGGTTACTGGTGAGTTGGTGGTTTAGTGGTGTTAGCACTTTGTCTATTAGGAATACAATTTATTTGATCCAACTTCTTTGAATTGGTTATCCATCTCTGCATCTAATTACAGAGAGAGCTAATAGGTCTATATCCCTCGCATGATGATGGATGTTTGCCCTGAGATGAGATGTTTGTAAGAGATGCTGGCTTCTGACCGAATGTTTGTTGGGTTACAGTGAGTACAATGATCATAGATCATAGTTAAAGAGTACTGGTGTGATCTCTTCTGCAAAACATCGATACAACCTGGGAACCCATCCATACCAGAGGATTTATTGTTTTTAAGAATCTTAGTGAAATACACATACTTTCAGTTATTTCATCATAATAATATGACACAATACTATATAATATTATATAATAAAATTGATCATTTCAGACACATCCTCTGCTGATTATGATGGTAATCCTTTAAGGAATGCCTGAGTTTTGCTTTCTCTGAAATAAGAAGGAATTGTTGTAGGCCTATAGATTGGTATAATTATCTGTGAAAGCTTCTGCAATCTCTGTTGGCTTTACCATAATTGATTAATAATATAATTTACATTATATATGTCTTGTTTTTTTCAATCTTCCTATTTGTATGGCCTTATAAAGTCGAAATGTGAATAAACAACTTGCTCTTCTGCCCATCCCTTAATATTTCTAACTTTTAAAAGAGGTTGTGAGCTGCAGTGAGTATGTTGTCACTGCACCTCTCTGACTTTACACTCTGCTCTCCTTGCTGTTCTACACAAGCTTTTCTTAACCTGGATGTTATTATAATTGTTCCTCTTATAACAGCTTTTTCCCCTTTCCCATTAAATCAATGGTGATACCTCACCATTGTCATATATTTGAAAGTATTCCTTAAAATGTTGTTTCGTTAATTTGTTTTTAAAAAACACATTTTGTAAATAAGACATTAATGGCGGGACTGCAACAAATGTAATTTCAGTCTGGAGAAGACAGCACTGGTTGTTTATATTCAGAGTGCCCAGACTGAAGGTGTTGTCTGCTGCTCTCATAGTACTGCTCATAGCATCTACACGGGGGTGTGTTACTACAGTTGTGGGTAGTGCTTCTAAACAATCTTTTTCGGGGGTGAATAAAAATGATGATCCTTCCGGGAAGCCGCAGATCTATCACCACCAATGGACAAGATCAGCAGCCTGGAATCCCCAGATACTGTTGACAAAGTGTGGTTGACTGCTGAAATGAAAACGTCTCATTGTTCTCTGGGTTTTGGCAGGCAACAAATACTACTCTGGCGCATGTGGCTTACCTGAGGAACAGTTCAAACTAAGTCCCACCTCTGACTGGGTAGTTAACAAAGCCAATCATAGTTTAGGATAATGGTGTGGCACCTGGGGTGGCCAATCAGATTCCAGGGGTGGCCCAGCCCCCCCTGCCTGTAGGGTTATTACTTCTCCATGGATCAGTAAGACCTAACTGTTTGAAAACCTTATTTAATACTCTGGATTTTTTGTGATTGGTTCCTGTTCTGGTAGCAACCTGTCTAATTTGCCATTCTGTGACAATTTGATATATTTAGCTAGTGCTATGTCTTGCCCTGCAGGATGTAACAATCGGTAGTGTTGGTAATTTCTCCTATTCAAGCGGGATAGAAAGTCCCATCTGTTGAACAGTCAGACTCTGCTGGACTATCCCTTCCACAGAGAGCCAGGGCATTGTGCTTGGGATCACAACACCAGGTGCCAGGTTGGTGGAAACACGTATAGGTTTTATTGGGATCAAATTCAAGAGGTAAATTGTAGCTACATTTTAAGGGGGTAAAAGCACGGCAAAATCCATGTTATTCATCACACATACGAGTGCAGAGAATCAACTATTTAATGTTGTCAGGAGAAACGGGTTAACATCTTTTGGAAACTACAAACAGATTTCAATGGAAGAAATAGAAACATTCATTTGGAAGTAGTATTAGATTGTAATTGATTACAGTGTATATTTACGTAGTTATTGGGAGGTATTCAAAGAACTCAAAAGAAGCACCGTTGTTGGAAAGAAGGTCCCCAAAGTTTGTTCTTGGTCAAAAATGTACAGTGATAATGATCAGCATCCAATGTGTTGGTAATTATGTTATTATTTTTAACATGCTCTTTTCTCTATGTCTCCCACTTCACGTCAACACAGCTTATGTCTTCTTCTTCAGTTAGGCTAGATATTTGGAATTATTTTTAGGTTAGATTACTCTGGGTGTGTGTGTGTGTGAGAGAGAGAGAGAGAGAGAGAGAGAGAGAGAGAGAGAGAGAGAGAGAGAGAGTGAGAGATCTGTTATACAGCTTACCATTTTCTTTTGGTTTTGGTTTTCTCAAAAAATAAACCTCAAATCACTAACTAAGCTAACATAATAGTATGTGTTAACCAGACCAAGCCATCAGAGATTGAAGTGGTTTGGGGTTCAACTCTGCAGACCAAAACACTCTATGATGTCTAGGACACAACAAGACGAGGACAGAGAAAAGGATGTCCAGGACACAACGAGACGAGGACAGAGGAAAGGATGTCCAGGACACAACGAGACGAGGACAGAGGAAAGGATGTCCAGGACACAACGAGACGAGGACAGAGGAAAGGATGTCCAGGAGCACAACAAGACGAGGACAGAGGAAAGGATGTCCTGGACACAACAAGACGAGGACAGAGGAAAGGATGTCCAGGAGCACAACAAGACGAGGACAGAGGAAAGGATGTCCAGGAGCACAACAAGACGAGGACAGAGGAAAGGATGTCCAGGAGCACAACAAGACAAGGACAGAGGAAAGGATGTCCAGGAGCACAACAAGACAAGGACAGAGGAAAGGATGTCCTGGAGCACAACAAGACGAGGACAGAGGAAAGGATGTCCAGGACACAACAAGACGAGGACAGAGGAAAGGATGTCCTGGAGCCCTAGAAGATGAGGAAAGAGACTGGAGAGACATGATGAAAGGAAGGAGAGTTTGGCAAAACATTGCTTCTCTACTTGTCTCCCATCCCAACATCAATCAAAACTACTCCCTACTGATCGCCTGTTTAAGGGAGATTATCTTAGAGAAAACCATCCATCGAATTACAATAGACTACTTTTATCCACCTGGCCAGACATCATCCCTAGAGTGTGTGTGTGTGTGTGTGTGTGTGTGTGTGTGTGTGTGTGTGTGTGTGTGTGCGTGTGTGTGCGTGTGTGTGCGTGTGTGTGCGTGTGTGCGCGTGTGTGCGTGTGTGTGTGTGTGTGTGTGTGTGTTTCTGCATCGTCATTACTACGCTTTTTTTGTATGTCTTTTTTCCTCCTTCATTTGCATAATTGTATGGTATCATTGCACCCTGGTTCGGTATCATTCACTTTCCAAATCAACAAATACTATTTCCTCATTAATCCCCAGGAAGCCAGACATGCATAGACCTACCATACATCTTCTGTAATAGTGGAGGGGTTTCCAGCGGCCTAATGCAGGGACACGGTAAATATGACACTATATTAAATTAATCAAAGTACTTCCTGATATGTTTATCTGTTACTGATATATGGTTACTGGTTCAACTTGGAAAGCCCGAGGGGAATTAGAGCTCTTGTAGCTTCATCCACACACACCTCCATCTAATGTTCCTTTGATCAGCATTGCCTAATTGAGCGAACGGATCATGGGAAAATGCAAAACAACACAAATACTGCCTGAATTGGTTTCATCCATAAAAGACACAAAGTAAACAACACATATACATGTCTTTCAATGCCTTCATCCAAAGAAATACATCATGCATAAACCCTTTTTGGTTGTAAGTTCTTCACCTCATTGTGGTTAATAAGATTGTTTTAAACTTTCTTTGTTGAGTTGCTGCCTTATTCATTAAGGAGACAAAAAGTCGATGTGACTAGTAATTAAAACAATGTTCACTCTCCTCACCAACAATACTTCAATTATAAGAAGAGTACAGATAGTAACTGCATCTGTGTGTGTGTGTGTGTGTGTGTGTGTGTGTGTGTGTGTGTGTGTGTGTGTGTGTGTGTGTGTGTGCGTGCGTGCGTGCGTGCGTGCGTGCGTGTGTGTGTGTGTGTGTGTGCTCCTCAGCCCAAGGGCTGTAAGCTGCAAGCATCAATTTAGGTTTTAACAGTAGCCAAGCTCGCGTGCGTGCACACACACACACACACACACACACACACACACACACACACACACACACACACACACACACACACACACACACACACACACACACACAATCTGAAAGTGGAATGTGGAAGGCCGAGAAAGGAAGTGAACAGCATCAGCACACTGTGTGCAGTGATGATGCAAGCCTTTTGTAAGGTCATGTAAACTTGGAATTCAATGCAGGCTGCACCTGATCAATATCTTCCACCTCTCCCTCTCCCTGTGGCTCTCTCCCTCTCTCCCCTGGCCCAGGAATCCTCAGTCCTGCTGCTGGTATTGACTCAAAGGTGTTCCTTAACAAGGGTCCATCAATGACCGTAGGAGCACACATCAAGACACATTGTGCTGTGTCTCCCACGGTCCAAGGATGAATTCTGCATTCAGTCATCCATTCCTGAACTGTCCCAAAAGGCACAGTGGACAACAATAAAATATAGGCTACAATAGAATATCTATTAGATAAACAACTATCAGAATAGAATAAATTATCTTATATAAACAACTATCAGAACAGAATTAAATACAATCACAAATAAATTAAAAAATGTTCAGAATCAAATACAATTGAATGTCTTAACAGTTATCAGCAACTAATATAATTCAATAGATTTTACAATAAACAATTATGAGAATTTATATAATTATCAGAATATAATACAATTGAATATCTAACGGATGAACTACAATGAGAATACAATTCATTAGAAAATCTTACTATTACTCAAACTATCCAAATATAATGCGATATATAATAGATAAACTACTTCAGCACAATATAATACAATATCTAATTGAACAACATATCAATAAACAACTATCAGAATAGTTGTTAAGAACAATAGAATGTCTAATAGATTTACAACTATCAGAATAAACTACAATACAATGTCTAAAAAATAAATATGTCAGGAAAGATGATTCATACAAATGATCAGCTGTTAGTTCAAACGTTTTTATATTTGCTCATTCTAGCCATAATACATTTATGTAAACATGCCAACGTGTTTCACTAACATTGCCACAGGACTTGTTTTTATTTCCTTACCCCAATTCTTTTTTTTTTACATAATCGAGATGGACACTACTGCTTAAACTCTCCAATCGCAGCCACTGCTGCCACCCTCAGGATGAAGATGGTATTGTAGCTCAGCAATGCACAATACGTGAAGCCTGACTTACAACAATAAGGTCAACACTTGGAGATAAGGATAAGGAGAAACATTACAATTCAACGCTGATATTAACAATGTATTTACTACATAAGAATAACCTAAATGCTACAATACTAATATAGTTCAAACAGTTGTGCATGCTTTTTTAAATGTTAAAGAAACGGGACAGGGAATATCAAATCATGATTTCATTGTAGGACAACAACAATGAGGGACAGACACAGCAGCAGACTA
>JAXIVH010000004.1:1301919-1308967 GCA_036785325.1 Urophycis tenuis
AACGTGTCTTTTTGTCTCAGGACCTCAGCAGAGCCCCCCACCCTGTGTCCCATTCTCAGCCCCTCTGATCCCGTCAAGCTGCTATTAAAACCATTGTGTGTGTTTGAGGCATCTTCTCCTGGGGTCTAGCCATACACATGTTCTTGGTCTTTACACACACACACACACACACACACATTTTTAGTCTCTGGGCCTAAATGCCGTTTTGTTCTCAAAACAAAAGCCTGGAAATGTAGAAATAATACCTTTGTTACAAGTTTTTTTACCCAGGTGAGCAACACACACACAAATGCACGCTATAATTGTGTTTATTTCCTCAGAGCTCCAGGGATGTGTTATTATTCAGCTGAACCTTGGGAAACCAAGACATGTTTAATTAAACTCTTTGATGGGGACTTAAGAGACTTGCTTGTGTTATTTGCACATTAAACAACTTCTTGGCAGTATGCTCATATTATTATGGACTTGAATTTCCCTTCAATGTTATTAATTTGCCATTGTACAAATATATGCTATTTGGGGTTTGCTTTAATTAGGTATTCACAGAGTACCTGTGGATACCTATTGTGTCTTTAGGGTTTAGGTAATATTACTTTTAAATTGGAGTGCCCATATCTCCGCATTGCACGGGTAAAAAGTTTAGAAATGTGTCCACCAAATAGATATCTGAGAGGAGCAGGTCCCCAACAAATATGGGATGGTGTCACCCATAGGAGGCGCTATAATTCCTGGTCAAATTCAAACGATCAGCCCCACCTCCCAAAATCCTTAAACTTTATGAACTTGGTGTTCAGGCCATATTGTACATGCTGAACATTTTATCCTCTTGGATACATGATGTCCATCTGAATAGATTTCTCTGTACAGTGAAAAATGTGACAAAACATACAAAAAAATGTTTTACATAACCACTGGACCAAATGACACATGGTTTGGATGTGCATGAGTTATGGACAGGTTCAATCTAGAATTTGAAAGGGATTTTTGATTGCTATAAAAAGTGTGAGTGATGGCAAATTAGTGAACATTAGTCTATACACCATAAGTCCGCTGCTGAAGAAAATAGAACTTGAAACTTGCCATGCACATAGACAGTACCTCTCTGAACATGTGCACAAAATGTGGTGTTGATATCTCATTCCCTGACATCACAGTATAAATTACAGTATTTTGTCATTGCAAATACACCACAACTGAATCTCCACATGTGCACATTCGGGGAAACTTTGCAAAGTCTAAGAAAAGCACAGTATAAATATGTAACCCCTTACTCAAGTTTATTCATTTATCATATCTAAAATGTCCTTAAAATGCTGTATTAATAAATAGGTAATAAATATGGTTAGATAGGTAATGTAAAAAGGGCTATGTTCAAAATAGTGCCTCATCATTAAGATTTAATTTTATTTCATTTCAAAATGCCATTAAAAAACAGGGTTGTATGATTTTGAATGAATTGGACTGATGAGTAGTCCGTATTCGGATTGAGGAAATACGTGATCCTGAACTTTCCATTGGCTGGGAAGAAGGAAGCGGGGCGGGGACAAGAAAGGAGAGGAAAAAGAAGAGAGAAGAGAGAGAAGAGTGGTGTCGACGAGAACGGCCAATGACTAATCTGTTTTTCTACTATTCTATTTATGTTATTATCCGTGTTTTCTATACTGAGTGGTTTTACCCCAGTTAAACTTTCATCGCAGTTCTGCGTTTACATGTTAACGTTGGAGTGTAATTAGTTGGTAAGTCTACATTGTGGATCCAAACCTGATAGCAAGTCAGACGAAGAGGAGATCTGCTAGCATAGTGTTTGTGCTTTTGGCAGGCCGTCTGCAGTAAGCATAGAGACAAACACTTGGTGGAAGATTCATTGGGCGTGATCGCCCAGCTTCTCAGTTAGGGCCAGAGGCTTTCGGACTCACCTGAGGTTCCACTGAAGCCACCCTGATGTACCACTGGTGACCAGGAGAATGCCAGTGTTTCCTCCGGCTAAACGCGAGAGGAGTCCCTTGACATTAGAAGTGTCCGTTGTTTGCTGAATAGAACATCTCATCAATGAAAGGTTTGATGCCCATGGAACTGTGAATACAGACAATTCACCATTCCACTTGATAGACTACCAGGTCTGCATCATCTATGTGATGTGCTATAGGCCTGTGGTAAGCCAACACGTAATGGAAGGTTTAATAAGTGATTGGTTTGGTATAATATTAGAGTGTTGTGGATTTGTCCATTGTGTTGGGTAATGGGGTGTAGGGCCTTACAGTAAGTCTGCCTGTTTTAAGTTGTGAATTGACTTAGCTATTTTTGTGTATATTTTCATTTTGTTATTTTACATAAATCTAAAAGAGGGGCACTATTTCTAGAACCATCATTGTCCATACAGACATGGAGCAGGACAGACAAATGGCTGTGTGGCACCAGTATCCTTAGCTGACAGTTCCTCTGAGCATTGAACTTGCCACAACTAGCAAAGTAAGTAATCCGGGTTTAGTTATGAGGTACATTAACAGGATGCTGGGGACCGAGTTCAAAAGAGAGCATGCAAGAAGAGGAGGATGTTGTTCTGACTCAACTCATCGGTGGTGTTTCTAGGGCTAAAAAGACACTTCCCTAAATAACCCACTCCAGAGAAAAGGGTTAATATTGAGCACAATGGGCTGAGTCTGGGGTAATGTTGTCAATCACAGTACACATGGATGGAAATAGCAGCAAGCTGTGTCAAGACACACTCACTTTCTCTTACACACGTAAATTTATTTATACCACTCATGTGTAAGTAAAACCATGCATTTGGCATGAGCATGAGCAAGAGACAGTGACCCGCCTGTCAGTCACTCTCTCACGCACGCACACACACACACACACACACACACACACACACACACACACACACACACACACACACACACACACACACACACACACACACACACACACACACACACACACACACACACACACACACGCACGCACGCACGCACACACGCACACACGCACGCACGCACGCACACACGCACACACGCACGCACACACGCACACAGGCACACACGCACACACACACGCACACACGCACGCACACAGGCACACACGCACAATTTCCTTGCTCTTCATTCGGCTCAGTAATAGCTTGTCAAAGTGGCCAGCTAACTGAAGCTAAATAATGCCCTATACACAATTGGGCAATGTGCATCATCCGCTAGGCAAGCTAGCCTCTCACCACCACCGCCCAGAGGCTAATGTCCAAATGAGATGGTTCATTTCAGCTCAATCTTACTCTGGCTTCCACCCCTCCTCCCTCCCTCTCCGCCTCTCCAGCTTTCACTGTTCATTGTTTATCTCCATGACCTTGTACGTTTCCCCCCGTGGAGGTAAAGGACAGGAGGTAGGAGCAGGTGATCCAGGGCTGCTCCAAGAGAGGCAGAGTGAGCTCCAAGACGAGAGATGAAGATAAGGGAGAAAATGACTCTGGCTGTTGGGGTTTTGTGTTTGCTGAAGTGGGGCTTTAAATCACAGAGAGACAGTGAGGAGAGAGAGAGAAACACACCCTTAAACACACACCACATGTATATGCATATGCTCACACATACACACATGCACAAACAAACATTGACTGGGCTTCAGGCCACAATCAATTCTGCCTAAAGTGATCTGATTGACTTACCAAGGATATGTAAAGACAACCCTTAGAATAGTTCCTAATAATTAATCTCCATTCAGAATGACCCTGTCCACACACAAACACACACAGACATGAAATACAGCAACATGAAACACACTAAAGTATGCTTCAGTAAAAACAGAGAAACCATAATCATCTCTCTCCATGTGCTTTCAGTCAGGGGAAGAGTAAATGGCTTGTTTGAAATTGATTAGCAAAGCACTGTGGTGTGTGTGTGTGTGTGTGTGTGTGTGTGTGTGTGTGTGTGTGTGTGTGTGTGTGTGTGTGTGTGTGTGTGTGTGTGTGTGTGTGTGTGTGTGTGTGTGTGTGTGTGTGTGAATGTGTGTGTGTGTTTGCCAAGAGAAGATGGGCTTAAATGACAAGTATTGATTATCCATGGACCTCTGGCCTACTTAGAACACATGCAATGTGTTTGTGTACAAATGCATGAACTCAACAAAACAAAAGCATCCGTTTTATTTAAAAGGACCTTGAATGAAAAAGTGGATATAAGAGGAAAAAAAGGAGAAGCATAAGGGCACTGAGATGATAAAGTCAAATTCTGTATCTTTTTCAATGTCTTCAGAGATCTAATGTTACTTGTGCTGTGTTAACATTTTTCTTTTATCAGCAAGAGCACAAGAGCTATGCTCTGCACATGAGTTTGAGAGTGTGGTGATTGAAGCCCTGGGTACAGGACATAGTCACAGTCATACGAAGACTAACATCGCCCCCAGCTGGGGAGTCACAACAGGAGAGAGATGACTGCTATGTATCCACATTAGCATGTAGCACACAGACCGGCTGTAGCTCACCTCATATTAAGAGACAATGTTAATGTGTTTGCCTTTTCTATCACTCATGCTGAAACACTACATACTGCTACCGTGTGTGTGTGTGTGTGTGTGTGTGTGTGTGTGTGTACACACACAGTGTAGCCTACACTGTGTGATGCAGTTATGGCTGAGCAAATGTTTTCCCGCACTCACAGTCTAAACAAAGCCCAGGTGACACACACACACACACACACACACACACACACACACCATAAAGGAGATGCAATTAGAGCGTCCCACTCCAATTAAGCAGCTCTCTAAACAAACCCACATTAGGGTGTCTCTATTGTAGCTCCACTGAAAAACAGCCACTTGGGAAAGCCACATAAAAGCTGTAAGTGTATTGCTCCAGTACCCGTGCATGTATTTGTATTTTTGTGTGAGTTTGTGTGCATGCCTGTGTGTGGCAGTGGCTCTGCACCGATACAGGCACAAGACTGCTATTACTGAGGTGGTGGTGGTGCTGATGCAAAGATTGATTGCAGTCACTAGCAGGAGGAGAGAGACAGAGAGAGAGAGAGAGAGAGAGAGAGAGAGAGAGAGAGAGAGAGAGAACAATAGAATCTGAGAGAGAGAGAAAAACTAAAACAATTGTGCTTTTAACATGGCAAAAAACACACAGACCTCTTTCCCCAAAGCCTAGAAGTCTAGACCCAGTAGAATGGGATGCAGCTTGAGTCCAACTCTCCTTAACATCAATGAATGGTCAAAGTCATTAGAACAGTCATCCCTCTGGCATCCCGTTACAGATAGACTCTACCTTCGACCGCAGTAACTGTCTTTCTCTCTCTGCTTGTCAAAGAGCCAAGTCACAGCAAGTATTTAACATGTTTCTTTCTTTGTCTCGTCTTTATTTCTATTTGTGTAGATGCAATTATTTAATCCTTGCATCTGTGTGTGTGTGTGGGGAAATTAAAGACAGTTTGGTGCCTATAGGGAGAGTTGTGGTATCACAAATCAAGACATCAGGATTCTTGAATACTCCCTCTCCCCCTCCTCCTCACCTCACCATACCCCACTCATCTCTGTTTCACCACCATCATCTATGGCTCTCCCCATCCTTCCCTTCCAATACGTTGTGCTTCCCTCTTGTCTTCCATTACATCCTATCTGTGACTAGTGTGTGCTCTGTTCCCCATGACGTTTCCTCTGGTTAAATGTGACTAGTGTGTGCTCTGTTCCCCATGACGTTTCCTCTGGTTAAATGTGACTAGTGCGTGCTCTGTTCCCCATGACGTTTCCTCTGGTTAAATGTGACTAGTGTGTGCTCTGTTCCCCATGACGTTTCCTCTGGTTAAATGTGACTAGTGCGTGCTCTGTTCCCCATGACGTTTCCTCTGGTTAAATGTGACTAGTGCGTGCTCTGTTCCCCATGACGTTTCCTCTGGTTAAATGTGACTAGTGCGTGCTCTGTTCCCGATGACGTTTCCTCTGGTTAAATGTGACTAGTGCGTGCTCTGTTCCCCATGACGTTTCCTCTGGTTAAATGTGACTAGTGTGTGCTCTGTTCCCCATGACGTTTCCTCTGGTTAAATGTGACTAGTGCGTGCTCTGTTCCCGATGACGTTTCCTCTGGTTAAATGTGACTAGTGCGTGCTCTGTTCCCCATGACGTTTCCTCTGGTTAAATGTGACTAGTGTGTGCTCTGTTCCCCATGACGTTTCCTCTGGTTAAATGTGACTAGTGCGTGCTCTGTTCCCCATGACGTTTCCTCTGGTTAAATGTGACTAGTGTGTGCTCTGTTCCCCATGACGTTTCCTCTGGTTAAATGTGACTAGTGTGTGCTCTGTTCCCCATGACGTTTCCTCTGGTTAAATGTGACTAGTGCGTGCTCTGTTCCCCATGACGTTTCCTCTGGTTAAATGTGACTAGTGTGTGCTCTGTTCCCCATGACGTTTCCTCTGGTTAAATGTGACTAGTGCGTGCTCTGTTCCCCATGACGTTTCCTCTGGTTAAATGTGACTAGTGTGTGCTCTGTTCCCCATGACGTTTCCTCTGGTTAAATGTGACTAGTGCGTGCTCTGTTCCTGCTGCCGTTCTCCTTGTTATCTGCCAGATTGATCGGCCTCTCTTTGTCTTGGCACTCAACAATTTAATAAGCTTTGCTCTCTTTTTCTCTTTTAAGAGCCCTTTACAAGCCCCTCCCAGTGGTGACATATTAGACAAGAAAGGGTAACTGCTGAAATCAAGAGTGAGAGGGAGGGAGAGAGAGAGAGATGTCTCCACCCACCATTATCTTTGTGTTCAGGTGACACCTGTGGTTTCTGTGCTCAATAACCTTCTTCCTGCCCTTTGTCTCGCCCAGCACCTAAGAAGGGTCCCAATGGCCCCGCGACTACTGTAGCGCTTGTCTGGGAGACTCCACCCTCAACCAGAAGACTGGGTAATCAGAGGAGCTGAGAGAGAGAGAGAGAGAGAGAGAGAGAGAGAGAGAGAGAGAGAGAGAGAGAGAGAGAGAGAGAGAGAGAGAGAGAGAGACAGAGAGAGAGAGAGAGAGAGAGAGAGAGAGAGAGAGAGAGAGAGAGAGAGACAGAGAGAGAGAGAGACACAGACAGAC
>JAXIVH010000004.1:1309167-1399167 GCA_036785325.1 Urophycis tenuis
GGAGGCAGTCTGCCATCCCTCCAAAACCTGCACACTTCTAGGACCCTGAGGCATGCAGGTAAGAATGTGGCCGACTGGAGGCTAGTGGTCCAACAGGCCCATTGACACAGACTACACGTTATACTAACATCAAGTCTGTATACCTGTTGCAATGCCTCAAATCAACACACATTTCTATGGACAATATTCTTGCACATTGCACATGTTGTTAAGCTTAATATTCTGAACATTTGCACAGTCCATGGTCATATGGTGGGGTGGCAGTAGCTCAGTGGGTAGAGTGGGTGGACAGAGCGGGTCGTCCGCTAACCGCAGGGTCGGCGGTTCGATCCCCTTGATCCCCCTCCTCCAACTGTCCACACTGATTGTGAGTCACTTTGGACAAAAGCGTCTGCTAAATGCCCTTTACCCTTCATATTCTGGGCATTCCTGTACAGCTGAATTTTATATATATATATACAGTATATATATTTCTTTTTTATAGAATTTTTGTTGTTATTATTTACACCAAGCACCAAGTAAAAATACTTGTATATGTTACACCTACTTGGCAAAGAAATGTCTGATTCTGATAAAAGTGGTGGGGGGGAAAGAAGGCAAAGCTCTGCACTGCTTTTATACTGCTGAATAAAGATTACTCACAGCGGTCAAGGTGTCTATGTTAGGATATGCAACATTCTAACAAAAACAATCCTACTAACTGCGACTTTAACGATTGATTGCAAACTCTGTAGCACCTGCACAGTCACAATGATGGCTGAAGATGGCCACAATGGTAGAATGTCTATCTGACTAAAAATCCTGAAATTGCTGCTATTTATTCCTGAACTCCAGGTGTGACCATCAAGTGCCATGCATTTAGGGTACCTCCCTCTGCCCCTTGAAGGTGTGGTGCATACCTTACCTGGAAAAAAAAACCCAAAGCACAGGACCAGTAAACATTTATCATTTGGGTAATCTCATACTAAAGTTAAGTGAGGCACCACTATACCCTACACCCTCCTGCTCTGACTTGCTGGCCTTTTTTTGCCAACCTCAGCAGTAGTCCCCTCCAAGTGTGGACAAATTGTCTCCACTTGGATCCAAAGTGGAGCGGTAACAGAAAGATCAAGGTGTCCCCTCAGTGCCTCCTTGCTCTTCAACAACGAAGGAATAGATCAAACCATGCCCATGGGCCCGTGGGCTCGACTCACTCCCATCAGAGAGCCACAACCTCGTGTTGGTTGCCCCCAGCTAGCATGACAAACTAGCCTGGCCATGGTTTCCAGTCCTCAACAAGCTCATTACAGCAGTACAGCAGTGCCTTCCCAGGAGGCAGAACCTTTCACAATGCGAAGGTTGCATCTGGCATCCAAATTCAGAGTGCCTGCAATTGTGAGCTTGGCCTCTGAAAAGCCAGAGCTTCTCTAGAGAGATGATGCCGTAGAGAGAACTATGCATAATTCTAGAACAGATTCCACCAACTGCAGTATGCCAATAAGTGGAAAGTCTTTAACTCAGTGGTGGAAGTGCCAGCATTGCTGTGCCCATTATTGTGCTTCTTGCAGTCATTACTTGACAATAACCGGTCAGCCACAACCCAGAAGGTATTGGTGGCTGCTATCACCACCATCATAGAACTGTTTGTAACCAGACCACGTGGTCACATACAATTGTTTCCCACTACTTGGCGGGACACAGCAGAAAAGTCCCCAGCAAAACACTTTGTAAAACACATTGTAATTCCCATAAGGGTGCACAAAGACTCTGCTGACCTCCATTTGAACCCTGGAATAGTCAGAACTCAAATGTTTTACTGCCAAGACTGCAACTTTGGCAAAGTGTGTGTTCTGTTCCCTCTCTACTAGCCAGGCATGCATTCACTGGGAAATTAATGCTTCAGGGGTTATGCTGGGTTATGCATGTCAATCTTTTTTTTTATCACTGGTGGCATAAAGAAACACATGTACAGGGTAAAAAGGAGGAAAAAGCTCAACAACTGAGTCCATGACCATCACTCAAGTGAAAGCAACGGCTGCATTCAGCCGCTCTCTGCATTTGTTGTTTACCACAGGGCCACAGGCCTATGAAAGTGACAGCCCTGCGGGCTCAGAGAGTATAAATTATTTGGCTGTGTTTAACTTAGAAACAGAGGCTGCAAGTAAGCAAGGTTATCCTGTTCAGTCAGCACAAAGGAAGTGGATGTTAGTGTGACAGAAGACATGAGCTGAACAGATCAATTCTTTGTCTGTTATGGTGTTATGGTCTTTGCGGAGAACGTTGCATGTAATCCATATCACAGGCATACAGAAATAATGACTCTGCTTTTGGGACACTCTACCAGTGTTGCCGCACTGTGGGTGTGCCATTGAAAAACATGAGGGAGAAAGAGAGTTATGTATGTACTTCATTCATTCATCAATTGATTCATACTGGATGACCACCAGAGTTGTTTGTCACACAGAAACCGTGGTGAGAAGATTCCAAAGGAACAGAGCATAGAGTCCCATGTGATTATATACAGGTGTCACAGTCGACTTTGCGGATATAAAACACTTCCCTATGCGTTAGCGAGGAGGATTAATCCAGTGAGAAACACTGCATCTGGCGGTCATCCAGAATTCATAGAATGGCAGTTCCATATGTAACCGTTATAGTCACATGATGTCAAGGTTTTAATGATGGAACCATGAGTGTCAGCCTCAGCCTCTTCCTTTCATTTGACCCATTCTGAGCGTGAGATACATAGAGCAAATTAAGTGTTGCATCTTGGAAGAAAGAAGAAATTCAAGACACAATTTTCATTTGCTCGTATGGGAGGTCAGAGTCAAATTTGGGTTGCTATGAGGTGTATCACCTATGTGGTGCACATATACTGTACATAAACAGACACACATACACACATAGAGACAAATAAGAAAAAGCACTTACAGACATTGCCGGTGTTGTCAAAACTATTGAGCACTTCGTTTACTCTGAGGGGTCCCAGGTTATCTCTAAACAGCACAAAAACACCAGCATATACAAGATGGCCAATGAAAGGAGATATTCAAAATCACTGTGTTAGCTTGATTGAACTCGACACAGGTATACATGGTTATTGTAAAGTTTTCTTAACACAATAGGTCTTCTTCAATGTGTGTGTTTGTGTGTGTGTGTGTGTGTGTGTGTGTGTGTGTGCATAGCCACACACCTGAGCAAGGCACTGTACTCTGGAAAAGAGACACTTCGGTACTCCACCCACTGATCATCTGAAGGGCTAGATGGCATGACCCTTGACCTGGTGAAAAGGTCAAAGGTTGCAAATCTTCGGACAGATACCTGCTTCACCTCTGGACTTTCAACCTGCTTTTGATGCAAAACCTGACAGGAAAGAGTGACAGTGAAGAATGGAAAGAGAGAATGGAATATAAGTAAGATAACTTAAATGCTGTCAACAAGTCTTTCAAGGCTTTGTGAGCTTGTAAAAAAAAGTACTAAACCGACATGTAGAATAAATGCTTTGCCCAGAGGGCTTTCAGTAGTACACATGATGCAAACATTAGATGAGTTTGTTCAGAGAGGAGCATGTTGACACCACATATGCAATTAAATAAAGCACTGCATTCCATCCTCCTATGCTTTACATTATAGCATTGGTGTAACATTAGTATTGTTGTAATACTACAACTGGGTTGTTGTTAATCACCAGAAGAGACATTGACCAGATCAGAAGCAAATAAATCTCTTGCTTATTTTGAGACAGGCCACTCCTAAACAAGACACATCTGAATCAAATTAAGGAGTAAAAGACACCTGTCAGGAATTACTTATCCAATCAAAGCTCATTACTTGATTTTTGATCTTCATCTTTCCAATGTCATAACCGTGTACGGCAAAGATTCTGCACACAGTTGGCTAAAGTCCCTGCTCACTGGTATGCATGCACAGTGAGGAACCACGGTTAAAGGAGATACGATGCAATGGACACACTTGCCAAAGAGAGTTAAACTGATAATGGAATATACTGCAAGTCAAGTTCTTATTCAATCAGTATGGATGATAGTGGCATACTGGCATTTGATATATGCAAAAGATTACCGATAGTTGAGTGCAACATCATGTATAACAATGACGCGTTATTGTCATGTATTATTAAGTGTTTGCGACGCATGCTCAGCTGATCATGACAGTAAATGTATAAATGTAAGTTCATTTGAATGTATCCCCTCAATAACAAAATATTATATCGAATGTGTTTCATTGTGTATTACACATTTACAGCATGTTGGTGGATATCAATAGGAACACACAAGCAATTTGCCATAGGATGTTGGTATGTATTGTACCTGTCGCAGTAAAGTCCACCTCGCTCGGGCAACATCGGCACCAGCAGTCGCATCTCCGTCCAGTTTTTGTGTAGAATGCCCTGCATCCTTTCGGCTGGGATCTAGCAATGGCACTGAAAATCGTTCGTCTTTTGCTTCATACATTTCTCTCTGCATCTTTTCGACGTCCTTGTTGGCAAAGTATATATATATATATTGTGAACACAATAGTACAAACAGAAGCGAAGTGTATGTATATTATCAATTGCAATACTGAAGTAATGTAGGGAAAAAAACGAGTTCGCTAAAGTAAACGGCAGTGCTAAAATGTTCCTGTGAGCTGCAATCACCTGTTACAACTGCAACTGGCACGTTACTTCCGTACACTCAAGTCATTGGAGACATGGTAATACATAACCGATATCATCGTTGTGAGTAAGGCGATACAAAACCGTTATGTCTGTATCTGGGATTGATTACCTTTGTCTAGAATTATGCATGCGTCATTGCCGGCTTCTCTGTTATTATTTCCTGCATGCGTGTTTATGTGTACAGTGTACCACATCGTTAAAGCTTGAATATTATGATTTCATTAACACGATTATATAAAAGGCTTATAATGTAGATAAATGGAAAGGAATTCACTGAAGGGGGAGGTTTGTGTTTTGTAGGCTGTAGAGAGCATTTAGCGAAATCTGAGCAATGTGCGCTTTATTCAGGCGTTTTGGTTTTTACGCGTTTACTCGTTTTCGATTACGACAGTTTGGCCTCAACAGAACCCATCAGTTTGCAACATATACGGTGAGGGTGCTACATCCATACGCTGCTCGACCTTTTGGTTTAAGTATACAGCATTACACCGCTTAACTAACGTTCGTTCAAGTATAATGTTGGCTTGTTTGTAGTTACGGCACTGACAAAAGAGCCATGTAGGTTTAACAGCAGGGCAAACTGGTATAGCAATATGATACTGGGAACTGTGGGCATTTATGAAGTTCATTTCTGTATTGGATTTTATTCAGACTGCGCTGATGCGATACACATTCTTCTGCTTTGCATTATATTGTATGTAACATTGCAGCATACTGTGCTCAACGCATCAGCTTCATTCATAATAAAGTGTTTTATTATTCCAGGGCCCTTCAAAGCCAATTGGTAGGTGCCCCAACCCTGACCTTGAGAAGTATACGATTCTTCAAAGGAACTTTAAAAGAAGACTGAGAGCGTCATACAGCATTTTTTCCGATTCACAAGACAAATCAATGGTACGATTTTTGAATCTGCAGCAATTGACACTTTAATGTTCTTCATAACTTCATCATCTTATTATTTCACAGATCTGTGGACACAACTATGTGTATTCCCTGGAATGTGAAGGCATCTACAGAACGAACAGGAGGCTGAGTAAGTGCATGACTCCACAATCATGATCCTTTTACTATTAGGCCTGCTACCATGTCTTCTATCATTCATGTTTTGTTGAGTTCTTTTCTCTAGAATCGATGTTATCTACATTCATCTAATTTGTCATCTTAAAGAGAAGAAACGTACATGCTTACATGCTTAATAATTAAAAAAATAAAATAAATAGATATGCCCTCGTCCTGGTATTGCATTTCCTATTGGAAAATACAAAGAAAGACATTCTAAGGGTAATAGAAATGGATACTTTAAGCCCATTGAGCCCATTACTTTAGGCCCATGAAGGTGTTCCTTCCTGTCCAGATGAGGCTGAGCTGCTGCTGGACCTGGAGCAGTGTTGCCCTCAGGGGGAGTGGGCAGTCCAGAGGGTCCGCCTGTCCCCCACAGAGAGGCACCTCGCTGCTACAGTGAACAGTTCTCACAGAGAGCAGGCCAAGTAATGAAACATGGAAGAACAAGCAAGATATTGAGAATTACACCTGGGCCGTGTTGCGATATCCATACTGACCCTGCTTAGTATACTTTGATTGAGTACATAGGGTGTTCCGATTACGATTGCGGTGAAAAGAAGTGTACTGAAAGGACCCGGATGTTGCCCTCAAAATGGTTAGTACGCATAGTATGCAACGGTGTAGCCTATCCATACTCAACGCCAGCCATCTTAGCTACGTAGCGGAAGAGGCGGAGCCAGACTGAGCCGTGCTCAGTTGTAAAATGGTTAGACATCAGTGGGCGTAATGGCTTCACGTGTGTTTGGCAGGTGACGCGGCTGCGCAGCTGATAGTAATTTCCAGTAAGTGCACCATTTGGGACAACACTAACATCTGAAAATCTGTGCACTTGGTGAGTACGGATAGTGTACTACGTTTAAGTGTACTCATGAAGTATGGATATCGGGACACGGCCCTGGATCATGATATATAGGAAATGTATAATGTGTTTCGTCCACTATTCTAACTAGTTTACTTATATTGTACTTGATGTTTCAGTAGGTTAGGTCCCTTAGTTAGAGAGTTTTGGAAGGTTTGAAAGGCAAGATGGTTTCCCTAAACCAATCAGGGACGAGATGCCCCCATCCAAGGCCAGTGCAGTCGGCTCAAAAGACGTTCTCACAACACACACATTAGCCACTCACTAATAACTGATGGATGGCTATTGTGTTTCTCACTACACTCAAATGAGAGCTATTAAATCTTGGTTCCATCACCTTTGAGTGGATTGTGGTGCTGATTGCCTGTGCCCAGGTGTGTGGTGGTGAAGCTGGATGAAGCGGCCTCCACTCCGCTGGATCTCTCACAGATCATCTTCACCATGGACAATGTCTTCAGCTTTGGTAAGAGATGCTTTTAAAACCAAAGTGAAATAGTTCTCCAGAAGATTTCTTTATTTCAGTCAGTTTTAGATATTTACATGTTGGGAACATGTTGGATTTTGTTTATTATATCTTTAAAACATAATGTGTCATTTTAATTACACATTATGTTTATATAATATATAACATAATTATGCAATTATGCAATTAATATAAATATATAACATAATTATGCAATTTCCCTCAGGGATCATTAAAGTATTTCTGTCTGTCTGTGTATGTATGGTTTTGCTCAGAGTGGGCCAATGATGAGGTCCTGTTCTACACAACTCAGGACGGCCTGCATTGTAGCCGTGTCTTTTGCTTGGACCTGTCATCACCTGCAGTCATACAGAGACCTGTATTTGAAGATACACAGCCTGAGTAAGTAGGCACATTAATTGGGCGTGGGGTGGGGAAAGTGGATACCGACTTGATTTCCAATTTGATTTGGAGTAGCCAGCCAGAGTAAGCACGATTCTGAAAGTATCCAATCCAAAATGTCCCCCCCCCTCTTCTTAGGCCTCCCTCCAGAGCCACTCCCCCAAAACAAGTGACTAGCTATGACTCACTAACTTTAGCAATAGGTCTGTAAGCCTGGCAACCAGACGAATCTGCTAGCCCATGTTTTTTACTCGCTCTGACATATGCGTCTGGCCCCCCTCCCGTTAAGACAGACTTCCAGCTGACGGGTTGGGCCAATCAAAACCATGTATCTAATATAACAGAGGAGCGCCGTGTGGAAGTGCCACTGAGGCGTTTTCCTTAATAATCCTCATCAGTAAGTAAAACGGTATGTAGGGAGTGTCATGGCAGTGTCTTTATGAGGTATTGTATTTAGGACAGATGAGACTTCTGAATGCAAAGTAGGTCAGAATAGTTATAGAATATAACAGCATGTTCACACTCAGTTCTTTATGGACAGCAGATGTGCTAGTTCAGGGGTCACCAAACTTGTTGAAACTGAGAGCTACTTCATGGGTACTGAGTCATACCAAGGGTGGTTTGATACTGTTCTGAAATAATCATTAATATTTACTAATTTGCGCAGTTTGCCTTTAGTTATATATTATTATTAATGATTAATAACCCTCATCCATGTGAAGACACTAATCACGTTAAAGGGATATTCTGCCATTTTTGGAAATAAGCTCATTTTCCACCTTCCCTCGAGCAAAACAATCGATCTTTACCCTTTTCCCGTTCATCCAGCCGTTCTGTGAGTCTGGGGGTACAACTTTTAGCTGTAGCTTAGATAGATAGATCATTGAATCGGATTAGACCATTTGCATCTCACCCGCTTAGAAGTGACTACGATTTCTGGAATTTTTCCCATTTAAAACTTGTCTCTTCTCAAGTTTGAAAGTGCAATAAGACCGACGGAAAATGAAACGTGGCGATTTTCTAGGCTGATTTTACCTGGAACTATACTCTCATTCTGGTGTAAAAATCAAGGAAAGTTGCAAAGGTACCATGGGCGCAGTGATATGACACAGCGCCTCAATAGTCCCTGTAGGCTTCTTCCGGCAATACAACCAACGTGATTACCTGCTATTACCGGTGGTATACCGGGACTATACTTTGAGGCGCGTCATATCACTTCTAAGCGGGCGAGGTGCTAATGGTCTAATGCGATTCAATGATCTATGCTAAGCTACAGCTAAAAGTTGTACCGCCAGACTCACAGAACGGCTGGATGAACGGGAAAAGGGTAAAGATCGATTGTTTTGCTCGAGGGAAGGTGGAAAATGAGCTTATTTCCAAAAATGGCGGAATATCCCTTTAATGATTTCTCGCAATAATTATTAACAATGACTTAGGGCGTGTTCACACCAAGCGTTTTTTTTTTTCTGCCAGCGTTCTTTTTACATGATATTCCTATGTAGCAGAGCGTTTTTGGAAAAAGCCCCCAGCGTTTTTTAAAACGCCTCTCTCGGCGTTTTTTTCTACCGCACCGAGCGTTAAAAAAAAGTTGAAGAAATTTCAACTTGCAGGAAAAAAAACGCCCGACGTCAGGCGTTTTTTTGACAACTGACCAATCAGAAGCGCAACATTGACACATGTCGTCACCAAGGAAACTCGTCTTTCAGCAACTGTCAAAACATGAAAAGATGACGGACAAATCCAACACGAAACGACAACAACGATCCGTAGCAGCTGTTCAAACTGACACTTGTTCAGCCTGAAGTATGCCGCAAATCGCGCATCATCAAAACGGAGCTCTTGAATTAAATTGTGGTAGGCACCTTGATGTTGCCTTCGTCGAGTGATGTCGTGCATCCACAAACGTGCAGGTACACGATTCTCCTCGACTTCAGCTAGTGCCAACGCAAGTGCCAATCGTCTGTTTGACATTTTGTAACGACGATGTAGACAAAGATCCTCAACCGTCTCTGATGTTGCTACTAGTAATGGTTGCTAAGCGAAAAAAAAAACGCTCTCGGCGTTTTTTTGAAAAAACGCTGCAAAACACAGAAAAAACGCTCGGCTCAACTTTTCCCTATACAAAAAAACGCTTGGTGTGAACACGCCCTTAAGGTGGGAAACAGATAATATCAATATTCAACACTTTATTTTAATTAAACTATTTACTATATTGATCATCTGAAAATGTAAACTATTTACATTTTCAGATGATCACTTCTATAACATTTCAAAAGAAATGTCCCATTTTCACTAGCCACTGACAAACCCTTTTAACCAATCATGAACTATGCTGCACCATGTTTGAAAAGGTTAGCGTGTAGTGTAATGTTTAAGAAAAATCAACTTTCATATTTTTAAATAAATCTTATCACATTTTGCACTTATTACCAAATCTGCTGCATTTAACAAAAATATCTGTTACCTTTCATGAACACATTTTTAATTGAACACAATTTTTCAATATTTTAATTCAACATCTGGTTTCTGTTTCTTTGTTAGCGAGAAGACTGGCATTGCATGCTGTTTACCAGTGTATTGTAATCTGGTGTGTAACATGTCACTGCAACTCTGAGTGAGTCTTGCAGATGTGCATCAGTGAGGTGTGTTCTGTGTTTGTTCTTGATGAAGTTCATGTCAGAAAATGCTGATTCACAGAGAACAGGCTGACAACCTTCACAGCTGCTGTGCATACACCACTGTACTTTCTACTGTCAACAAGGCACCACACGTTTGGTGCAGCCTGGCAGGCTTTGAGGTGAAGGACATCAATCTCCATCTGTCCAGCATCCGAGTTGAACGTTACACTTAATTGCTCAGCAATGCATGTTATGTCCACATTCATGGAAGGATTGGAAATGAATATCACACATGGCTCAAGCTGATCAAGGTCAAAAAACCTATTGTCCAAGTCTGTTCTGTGTATGTTTATGATTTTCACAAAGTTCATCTCGTGCCCAAAGCCGACCACTTTTGCGCATAACGCCTGCTGGTGAATGATGCAGTGGTAATGCAGAATTTTTGGGAAGTCTGGGTCACCTTTACAGTGAGCGATGAAACCTGTATGTCGGCCGATCATAGCAGGGCCATATCATAATAATCATAGTAGATCAGAGTAGTCACCGCTCCAGCTTTTCAATGGTATCTTATTCTGCACGAAAAACACCTTCATTGCATTATGAAAATGTCAACTCCCCTCATAGTTAGTTGTCTTTAGGGGCAGTGTCAGGAGTTCTTCTTTTGTGGAGAAATCTTCAAACACCATCCGGATAAAGACCAACAGCTGCACTGTACTGCTGATGTCCATGGACTCGTTGCTATGGATGCTAAACCACCTACACTTCGCGCGATCCCGGTCCAGCTGATCAGACAAGTTACCGGACATAGACTCGTCTAGCCATCGTAGATGCCCCCAGTTGGACATCGGAGAGAGTGGAGATTGGATTGGTTACATTTTTCTTTTTCTTTCTTGAAATACAGTGTTAGCAATTATCATCATTGCTTCTTTGTAAACTTCTCCGTCTGAAAATTCCTTCTTCTTCTTTATCAGAAAATGTGTAGCTCTAAACGAGGCTCTGGTTGCTTTTTGGGAGTTTTTTGCTGGCCTCATGAAAAAGCCAAGGTTGCTGTTAGCTCACAGGCTTTTTCTGCCCGTGGCGCACTTCCCAGTGGGTAGTTAGCATGGTAGCTTTTGTGACATGTAGTAAAGTGTCTCTCCACATTGTGCCGCTTTGCCGCTGCCACAGTCACCCCGCAAATGAGAGACACACAAAAACAACTCCCTCCCATTCACTGTTAAAGTTATGTTTCTTTTTTGTTTTGTTTTGCCAGGTTTTTGGGGTAATCTTTGCTGCGCCCGCTAGCTTACTCTCCACGAACGCTGAAGTACTTTGAATACCTTTGAACTAGAATAGGCTAGAGCTCACCTAAACTTATCTAAACTTCACGTATAATTAACATATTTTTAATTATTTTATTGTTAAGATATTGTCATTTTCAAATCTATATAAATGCAAGTGTGATTAAAAAAGAATAGTAACAGAACAAAATGAGCTTTTAGATGCAGCTCACTGGTGAGTTGTGATATATTGAGAACAGGCCTGTGAGCTACTCATGTGGTCCTCGGGGCGCCCTGGCGCCCGCAGGCACCATGTTGGTCACCCCTGTGCTAGTCCTGGTGATTGCATGACTGGTTGAAGCTGAAGGTATAAAGTAAAGCAAAATAGGAATTTACCACTACACTCCCCCCTTTGATTATTTATTATTACAAATGAAATGAATTACAAAAGGTATATATTCCTCCGAGATGTTGCCGTCCACCTGCAGGTCCTCACCTGAGGATGCCTCCTTCTCCTCCTCGTCGCTTCCAGGCGACTCGAGGGGCTGAGGGGCTGTAGACCTCCTACCTGGGACCCTGGCTGATGCAGTGGTCCTGGACGGCTGGTCGGGGTGATGGCGATGTAAGTTCCGGCTGAGGCCCTTGTCCAGGATGTGCCGGGCAGGAATCCAGGACCTCTCCTCAGGACCGTAGCCCTGCCAGTCGACCAGGTACTGCAGGCCCCTCCCACAACGACGGGACTGAAGGAGCCGGTGGACCGTGTTGGTGGGACCCCCATCAATTAACCTTGGAAGTAGGGGAGGTGGAGCTACAGGACCAAGCGGCCTCATCCGGACAGGTTTGACCCTGGAGACATAGCCATGCACCGGAGGGCTGTCTCCATCTCCTGGTTCTTCCTCTCCGTCTGGCTATTGGACTGAGGATGGAAACCTGATGACACGCTGACGGTGGCCCCGACCAATCTGCAAAACTCCCTCCAGAAGATGGAGGTGAATTGCAATCCCGGGTTTGACACCACATCGACGGGAAGACCATGAATGCGGAACACGTGTTGGACAACCAGTTTGGTTGTTTCCTTGGCTGAGGGAAGTTTGGGCAGCGGCACAAAGTGGGCCAATTTGCTAAACCAATTGACCAGAGTCAAGATGGTGGTGTGGCCGTGGGACGGTGGCAACCCAGTGACGAAGTCCAGGGAGATTTGGGACCAAGGATGGTGCGGTACATGCAGAGGGTGGAGTAGACCAGCAGGGGCCTGATGAGATGGCTTGTGCTGGACAGGCCCCCACAAACTCTCCGGTATCCTCTTCAAACGTGGGCCAAGAGAATCTCCACTGGACCATGTTATTGGTGCGCTGGATCCCCGGATGACAGGTGAGTTGGGAATTGTGGGCCCACTGGAGGACATCCAAGCGGAGAGCAGCGGGGTCAAACAGGCGGTCGGGAGGGCAGTTCTTACCCTTTCCTCTACATCCCAGGTGGGGGGGGCAACCAAGCTGGTGGATGGGAGGATGGTGTCGGGGGTTGCCGTGGACTCCTCTTTCTCTGTGAACTGTCGTGAAAGAGCGTCAGGCTTGACATCGCGGGAGCGGGTCTATACGAGTACGTCATTTTGAACCTGGTGAGGAATAAGGCCAAACGGGCCTGGCGGAAGTTTAGACGCTTCGCAGACTGGATTTATTTCAAGTCCAAGTTCTTGTGGTCCATCCACACGAGGAATGGCTGTTTGGTACCCTCCAACCAATGGCGCCACTTCTCTAGGGCCAGCTTCACCGCCAGAAGATCTCTGTTATCAATACCATAATTTCTCTCGGCGGAGACACCGAGAGAAAAAGGCACAGGGGTGAAGCTTTTGGTCCCCGGTGGCACGTTGGGAGAGAACCGCTCCCACTCCCATGTCGGAGGCGTCCACTTTCACCACAAACTGCCTCTCGGGATCTGGCATCTGGAGGATGGGGGCGGAGGTGAACTTGGCCTTGAGGGACCGAAAGGCTGTCGGCTGCAGGGGACCACAGGAAGGGGACCTTGGTGGATGTAAGGGCCGTAAAGGGTGTGGACACGGTAACCCCTAATAAACCTCCTGTAGAAGTTTGCAAACCCCAGGAATCGTTGGAGCTGCTTGCGGGAGTCAGGAATGGGCCAGGCGGTGACAGCTGACACCTTGGCAGGGTCCATACTAATGTTCCCCCTCCTGATTACATATCCCAGGAAGGAAACGAACGTAGAGTAAAACTCACATTTTTCAGCCTTCACAAAGAGTTTTCCAAGAGCTGCTGCAGGACCGCCTGGACGTGGTGGACATGTTCCTCCTAGGTCTTAGAGAAGATTAATATATCATCAAGGTACAGAAATATGTATATGTCGAACATGTCCTGCAGGACATCATTCACCAATGCTTAGAAGACACCTGGGGCGTTGGTGAGACCACGGTAATGGATGCACGGCCGCAGGGTTTTGTCCTTCTTTTCTACAAAGAAGAACCCCGCAGGGAGGAGGATGGGTGGATGATGCCTCCCACCAGGGAGTCATCAATGTATTCCTCCATGGCCTTTCTCTCTGGAGCGGACAGGGAGAATAGACGGCCCCTGGGAGGAGTCGACCCGGGCTGCAGGGCTATGACGCAGTCACATTGGTGTATCTGCAGCTGCTTTGGCTAGTTCGTCTTAAGGGGAACCATTCACCCTCTCTACTGCCCCACCCCTTTGGAGTTGTCACTGGACAATTCCGTTGGTAATCCCTATTTTGGGATTAATTCATTTGGTCATTTGGGCCTTTCTGTAATTAGGGCCTTGGAACTGCTGCAGACTTGGCCTCTTTGGTGGGATTTCTCCACCCATTTAGAGAAATTGCCAAACAATATTTTTTCCCTTTTTTACATTATTTCCCTCACATGGTGTTAACGCTACAAAATCCATCATCAGGTGGATAGTAGTGATGGCAAATAGTAGTGATTGGTGGGTGCTACTTACTGTCCTGTTTGCGACACACACAATACATTTGGCACAAACACTGTGCATAATTTGAGATTCCATATGTGTACCTGTGCTGGTCAATGCTAGCTACCAATCCCCCTTTGACATGTGGTCTCTATCATGTGGCTCATCTTCTACAGGGTTCCATAATCAAGCACAACACCTAAAGTTTCAAATTTCAAGTAGCTTATTATCAAATATGCAGCATCACTTACAGTCATGCTGTACAATGAAATGTATTGAACAAGGCCCCTTCCAACATCAAAGGAAAATCAAATAAATAAATTACAATTAAGTACAATAAAATAAGGGCATCACAGACAAACCCGTCGGGCCCTTAGCAAATATTTTAGCAAGTCTAGCAAGTTTAGCAAGTCCCAAATGTGTATATACTACCAGAATAGTATTTTAGTTGTATTATTTATATAATTATTGTGGTCTCGCCTGTCCATATTATTTTTCCCTTAGGATACCCTAAGTCCACTAACCAGAGGGTTGGCGGTTCGATCCCCACCACCAACTGTTCACATGTCGAACCCCACAAATGTATGACAAATTTACTGATTGTAAGTCACTGTGGACAAAAGCATCTGCTTAAATGCCAAAATCGAAATCTACTGAAAAATCTGCAATCTCAATCAATCAATATACTTTATTGTCCCCGAAGGGAAATTTGTCTTGGACTCCCAAGTGCTGAGACAAGCTGTCGCCATAGTTGAAATGATAAAAAGTGAAGTGAAGTTGCACATTTGATCAACAAACACATAGACAAGCACATAGACACATAGACAAAACAGCTACATAACAACAAACAAATGCAATGTTACTTGTTGCTCCAATAAATACATACATACAATAAATACACATATTGCACATTCCCACAAGTTTCTTTACAAGGTACACTAGTCAGAGCAGAGCATTAACGCTTCAATATGTTCACCTCAAACTGTTTACCTAGTCTTATTTATTATTCTAATGGAGGTAGGGACAAACAAGTATTTACATTTTAAGTTAGCATATGAGGACTCTGTATCGTTTGCCAGATGGTAACAGTTGGTATTCTGAATTCAGGATGTGGGCGGGATCGGATAATGTCCTCTGTGCCAGTCTGAGGACAGACTCTTTATAGATAGACTGTAGAGAGGAGTTTTCAGTCCTCCCTACAACCTTCATTGCTGTCTGGACCAGACAATTAAGTTTAGATTTAACATGGACAAAGAGATTGCCATACTACGCAGACATGCCAAACCTAATGATACTTTCCAACACAGCCTGATAAAACAAAAACATAAGCTTCTGATCAACCCCAAAGACCCTGAGTCTGTGTAGAAAGTATAGTCTTTACTTTAGTCTTTAAGTATAGACTTCCCTGTTAAACAGACTATCCAAGTGAAAGGCCAGATATCTGTAAGAACTGACCTGATTGATTGTTTGCTCATGGATTAAGATAAGATAAAAAATAAAATGTGCAGTCTGATTCACATTTTATTTTTTATCTTATCTTAATCCATGAGCAAACAATCAATCAGGTCAGTTCTTGATGGATTGAGATAAGATAAAAAATAAAATGTGAATCAGACTGCACATTTTATTTTTTATCTTATCTTAATCCATGAGCAAACAATCAATCAGGTCAGTTCTTACAGATATCTGGCCTTTCACTTGGATAGTCTGTTTAACAGGGAAGTCTATACTTAAAGACTAAAGTAAAGACTATACTTTCTACACAGACTCAGGGTCTTTGGGGTTGATCAGAAGCTTATGTTTTTGTTTTATCAGGCTGTGTTGGAAAGTATCATTAGGTTTGGCATGTCTGCGTAGTATGGCAATCTCTTTGTCCATGTTAAATCTAAACTTAATTGTCTGGTCCAGACAGCAATACCTCATACCACCCTCATGGAGTCTGTTTCTCACAGTGGCCCTCATTTATCAAACGAGCGTACGACAGAAAACGGGCGTAAAATGGACGTACGCTCATTTCCACGTTGAGCTTAGCATTTATCAATTTGAACGTGAGCGCAGGCTGCGATGAAATCTCACGTCAGGTCTGAGCTCGTGTACGCAACTTTTTCGAGTGCGAACAGTGGCGAGACTGGTATATCCGCAAGAGTCGGACAACGTTTTCTTCACCTTATTCGGAATAAAATAACTTTAACACAATGCAAACAATAGCCTATAGGTCAAATGTTAAATGTTTTAAGCTGGATCAATTAAACATCAATTTTACATTTAATTAATTATTCAATTAATTATTTACCTCTTCCGTAGCCCGCTGAACATGGGACACACTGTTGACTGCAACAGTGATTTGTTTCCATATAGCGTTTTTTTGCTTGCCCTTAATTAGATTAGATTAGATTCAACTTTATTGTCATTGTGCAGAGTACAAGTACAGGGACAACGAAATGCAGTTGGCGTTCTAACCAGAAGTGCAAATGAGCGATAAAGGTGCGGGTTGAAATGCAGAAATGCAGAATAAGGTGCAGAGTGCAAAAAAAGTGGCATTAGTTATTAAAGTGACAGTAAACAGTGCAGGTGGAGGTAGTGATCGTTGAGGTAGTTTAAACGGTTACTAACACTAGCAGAAACAGGCTGTAAACAGTATATTTTTGTTTTGTTTTTTTTAATGTAAACAATGTACAGGTAGTGAGAGTAATAGTAATGTAATAAAAGAAGTGTACAGATGGTGCAATAGTGCGCTAGTGCAATACAACAGAACGGGTACAACAGATGAATGTGGATTGTATGGATATGGGGGTGGGGGGTGCAACGGCAGTTGAGAATAAATAATACAATAAATAACATTACTATAAATAATATGAAGTAATGTCTAGGGGGGTGAGGGGTGGGGTGCTGGGTGGGCAGGGGTGAGTGTCCTTGGGGGGGGGCGCATCAACAAGTGACACAAGTGTCTCCATTTCTGTTTCTGAAAAAATCTGCTTCTTCTATGCCGTTGGATGTTTCTCCATGTCGTAAAAGTTAGGGGCGAGACTTCTTTTATAGGGGCGTGTTACGTTAATTACGATCGATCTCAGCCGCCGTATTTATCAACACCAAGCTCCTTCGTACGCTGGGATTGGTGTGATACGACACGTTTCGTAAATCTCACGTGGGTCCTATCGTAAGATGAATCATGCGTTCAGATTTGCGCTCATTTCTATGTTTTTTTGATAAATGAGGGCCAGTGTGTGCAGAAACATGCACATTAATGACCTGCTGGAGGTCGTTTTGTTGTGTTCTGGCAGTGCTCCTTCTGTTCCTCATTGCACAAAGGACCAGATGCATTCATGCATTGATGTGCCATCCTGGATGAGCTGCACTACCTGAGCAACTTCTGTGGGTTGCAGACACCGCCTCATGCTACCTCTAGTGGTGAGGGCACTGGAAAAATGCAAAAGTAACCAAAAATCACCCAGAAAGGATGAGGAAAGGGAAATGGTCTGTGGCCACCACCTGCAGAACCATTCCTTTATCAGGGTTGTCTTGCAAATTGCCTCTCATTTCCACCTGTTGTCGGTTCCATTTGTACAACAGCAGGGGAAATTGATTCACAATCAGTGTTGCTTCCTAACTGGACAGGTTGATATCCCAGAAGTGTGATTGACTTGGAGTTACATTATAATGATTATGTGTTCCCTTTATTTTTTTGAGCAGTGTGCATTATCACAAGTAAATCAGTGGGTAAAACACTCTTTTTCATTCACGCACAGACCACAGGCAATGAAAGTTTTTGCACTGCGCAACCGCACTCCATTACTCGGCCAAATCTCTGCAACGCACCGCCAACTGTGTGATGTCAGCTACGACACATGAGAATGACCTTACAGAATGACCGGCACTGAATTACCAAATACCAAACGGTACATAAAACATACTAACAGCATATGGGCAACAATACTTAATAACAATTACTAGTAACTTTGGGGCCTTTTCTACTGTCTGAATGTAAAGAGAATTTCAACAAAATTATTCTAATAAAATTGCCTACCTGTGTGTGTGTGTGTGTGTGTGTGTGTGTGTGTGTGTGTGTGTGTGTGTGTGTGTGTGTGTGTGTGTGTGTGTGTCTGTGTGTGTGGTGTGTGTGTGTGTGTGTGTGTGTGTGTGTGCTCTACCCCACCCCAGTGTGTTTGTAGAGGTGGCCCTTTCCAGAGACAGGCGTATATTAACCATAAACTCCAACAGCAAGACCGATTCGGAGGTATGGCTTAAGGACGTGACCACGCCTGATTCAGAACCCCTCCTGGTGCAGCAGCGCCTACCAGAGCTGATGTACCATGTGGAACATTGGAAGGACTGGTTAGTCATACTGGCAAACACAGGCCCTGGGCAGGAGTACCAGGTAATGTACAACACATCAGCCCTTCCCCATTAAGCTATTAAGCAGTCAACAAATGATAAGCTTTCAGTGCCGGCATTGCCAATGTATTCCTATGGAGCATTGAAGCCCAACTGAGTGTTGATCATTGGGAACCACTCATTCTCAACACTGACCTCTCAAAGTGCATCAGGGTACAGCATTGTTTGACGTTCTAAAACCAACAGAATGCACCTAAATGCAAGTTTCCATGATTTTATGAGTGAAAAGGTCCTCGCTGGCTATATTTCTATGACCGCCCTTGTGTTGAAAGCTTTCCTGGATGTACATCATGTGTTGACTGCTTTAAGGAATGCTTTTGTCACATGAGATATGGATCAGGTATCAGACAATTCAGATTGAATGAACCGAAAATGGGTCCTTCAGGTGCTGAAGGCTCCACTCACAGAGCCCTCCCTGGGCTCCTGGGTTCCTGTGCACACACCAGCCCTGGGCGTGACGGTCAAGGACCTGGAGGTGGTGGGTGACCACGGTGTGCTGACCACCAGAGAGGCCAGCGGGCAGTTGTCTCTGACAGCTGTTCCACTAGACACCCCCCTGGAGGGATACAGTCTGCTGGTCAGTGGGGTAGTACCAGTGGTGCACTGCTTTGTTCTGGTGTATTGCCGTGTGCATAGAGCTCTAATGCAGCTTGTCTCCTCTTTGGGAGATTTATGCTTTTGTGTTTTTATGTGTTATATATATTTGTCCTAATAAATAAACCCTTCGGTTGTGTGAAGGTAAATGTGTAGAAGAAGATGTATTTATGATTTGTTTTTAATTGTATCTTGTGCATTTCTTTGTTGCGTTGTGTGTTTTGCTTCATTTATACTTCACTGGTTTTCCCACACTCCCTGTAGCTCCCTCTCTGGGCCTGTTCCTGTGAGTTGAGGAGGCCAGGCCTGGCAGACCCCCACGATGTGCTGCAGATTCTGCTGTCATCTCCAGTGCACCCACCAGTGCCCTTCTCCTTCTACCCCAAGGACAAGCTTCTATTGTCAGGCACGGAAGCAGAAGGGACCTTCCCAGAGAAAAGAGGTGGTGGCAAACACATCACTAAGCGTTTGGAGGTGCAGAGCCAGGTACACATACTCTTGAGTATTTCAAGAGTGTAACCCCAACCCTAAACCAGAGAGCCCATGGCTAGCTAACCCAGAGAACCCTTGACTGTGTAGTGGTGCATGTAATATAATGTATATGGACTTTTGCATCCGTGTAACCTGTCTGCTCTGCCCCATATGATCTTCAATGTGCTCCCTCTGCTCTCTGGGTCTTTAGGACAGCACCATGGTCCCAGTGACTTTGTTCCACTCAGTTGCTGTGGAGTGTTTGCAGCAGGCGCCGCTGCTGCTCCATGTGTACGGAGCCTATGGCAAGGATCTCAACATGCAGTTCAGTGGAGAGAGCAGGCTGCTGCTGGAGCTGGGCTGGGTCCTGGCCTACTGCCACATCAGGTGACACCAGCCACTCCTAACTTATCAATCACACCTGTCACTTAGCACTATACAACTAAGTGATACTATTAAAGACTGGGATTCTCACTTGTCACAACTGAAACCAAATCAAAAATAGAAGCGTTCTTTATTTCCTTATTGCTGTTCATGGTGCAGCAGGAGGGAGGCTGCATCATCCCAGCTGACCGTGGGAGTCCAGTGAGTTCAATTGAACGTTAAAGTTAGTTTGGTCTTCAACCTGGAACCAGGGGCGGAGGGGAGCGGGGGCTGTCCTGGCACAGACAGGCCCGCGTGACGGGGAAACCCACTGGTGTGGAGGACCTGAGAGCCTGTCTCCAGGAGCTTCACTCAAGGGGAATCTCCTGCCCCTCCTTCTCTGCCATCACCGCCTGCAGTGCTGGAGCGGTGCCAGTGGGGGCGCTGTGCAACACAGACCCACACTTGATGAGAGCAGTCACACTCCAGGTAGAGTTGTGTGTGGGTTCTTGCATGTGTCAGGGTTCTAAAATATCTGCTGCAAACATGTGCACATGTTTATTTGTGATGGCAACATTATTAATGAAGTATGATGAGGTTGATACAAGATGAACCACATGGAATCTGACATGCTCTGTAGATTATTTTGCATTTTCATCTCACTCTTTCTCACACCCTCCACAACCAGGCACCCTTTGTAGATGTACTGGGGACTATGGCGGACGGCAGCCTGCCTCTGACTGTGGAGGAGAGAGAGGAGTGGGGCGATCCCATCATAGACCCGCAGCACAGACGTGCCATTGCCTCCTATTGTCCCCTTCATAACATTACTCCTCAGGTTGACACAATCATACGCTTTTATTGTCATCTGGTCTCCCCTTGAGGAGTGTCTGTGTGTGTGTGTGTGTGCGCGTGCGTGCGTGCGTGTTCATTGAATCACAATACATTCTCAGGTTTTAGTATGTGAGACTACAGTATGACTCACAATTCCAGACGTGTAATAATTGAAGAGCCATTTTGCTATAGTAAGTCATTGTTTGGTTGTGTGTTTGGGACAGTGTTACCCCTCCATGCTGCTCACTGCCTACAGTGATGATGCCAGAGTGCCCCTGTCAGGGGTCGTTCAATACGCTGAGAAAGTGAAGGAAGCCGTTCACACACACTTCACTACACTCCATGTGGCAGGCAAGTATGCAAAAAAACACAAAAAAAGCACATACACATCTACACACAGACAGTTGAACACTTATAGAGAACAGAGTATATAGCAAGATACATACTGCTATATAGCAGTATGTATCTTGCCATTCACAAAGTAAGCAAACAATTGCCATACCTTTCATATTAATTGCCAGCAAGCATAGGCACCTTTTTTTTTCAAACCAAATGTTAACCAATGTTATTTTAATACATTGTAATACATTTTTTGCAGAAGTTTTAGGCATGCAGTAAAAGAATGCTGTTAACTATGAATGCTTTCAAAAAGTGTTACCAGTTTATTTTTCATCAATTAACAAAATGCAGTGAATGAACAGAAGATAAATGCCTTCCAAACAGCATTAACATTTACATGTAGGGCATTTAGCAGATGCTTTAATCCAAAGCAACTTACGAAGAGTACATTTGACATTAGAAGGTGAAACATTTCATTGCTGCTAATACAGTAAGAAAGTCACCAGAACAAGTTTCAAGCATTTCTTTCTTTTTTTCACTTTTATTTTTTCTTCAGTGCAAACATATAAAGAGTGAGGTCTGGTGCATTACACATATAAAATCCGGATGAGCCATGAGGAAAACAACAGGTACAGGGCATTGACCCCTGGGGTCCAGTTAGAAAAATAAAAAACATGCATACACACATATGTTACGGAACTACATGGTTATAACAGTCCCATTTTTCCAATAATTATCGCCCCTCTCTTTTGGCAAACAAATAGTGAAAGTCATTTTCTCCATGACACGTATTGAGTTGATTATGTTGATAAAAAGGGAGATGGTGGGAGGGTTCCTTTGGTGCCAGCTTTTTGTAATTGTCTTTTTGCTGGCAGCCAGGAAGATCTTCAGAAGGTATTCTATTGAGATCCCCAGGAATATGTCCAAGATACATTGAGGTGAAAGAAAAGTCAAGTCTCAGATCCAGGATCTCTTAAGACTAATTGGCTCACTTCTCTCCAGAAAGGCAGAACAATTGGGCAAGACCAGAAAATGTGAGCATGGTCTGCTGAAACATCCACACTCCCTCCAGCAGGCGCGTTGAGCTGAGCCAATGAATTTGGATTTTTGGTTAGGGGTAATACAAAAACGAATTTTCCAAGATTTTTCCAACAGAATTCCTTCCAGAATAAATAATTAGTAGATGTAGACTGGGTTTCCCATATTTGAAGCCACATATCCTCTGAGATTGTTGTACTAGTTTCCTTTTCCCAGCGCTAGGAGAAGCCGTGTGATGCAATTACAGAGCCTAGAGATTTGGTATATAGGGAGAACAGAAGCGGTCCTAGTACTGAGCCTTGAGGGACACCAGTGTTTAGCGAGCGGGGTTTGGACAAGGAGCCATTCCATGTGACCTGATAAGTGTGAGTCATAAGGTCAGATGTAAACCAGGCTAGCGCAGTGTCAGTAATGCTGAGTTCAGAGAAGGTGGCGAGGAGGGTCTGGTGGTTCACCGTGTCGAAACGCCGCAGACAGGTCGAGGAAAACAAGCACAGACGAAAGGGAAGAGGCTTTGGCGGCACGAAGGGACTCGGTCACCGTCAGGAGGGCCGTCTCTGTAGAGTGGGCAGTCTTGAAGCCAGACTGATGGGTATCAAGCAAGTTGTTTTCTGAGAGGTAGGACAGTTGGTTAGAGACTGCACGTTCCAGGGTTTTAGAAAAGAATGATAGCAGAGATACCAGTCTGTAGTTCAGGATGTCAGCAGTGTCGAGGTTAGGCTTCTTGAGGAGTGGTTTGAATCTGGCAGTTTTGAGGGGTGCAGGGACCAGACCTGAGGTTAGGGAAGAGTTAATGAGGGTGATGAATGGTAGGATGTCGGTCGAGATGGCCTGGAGAAGGGAGGAGGGGATGGGGTCAAAAGGACAGGTGGTCGCATGGTTGGATGTGACCAGTCTCAGGACCTCTTTGGAGGAGAGGGGTAAAACCAAGCGGCAACATTCCATGCTGAAAAATGAAGCCCATGCGGAAGTGCAAAAACTTGCAGTTCCTCGACTGGCCGCTTGAGGCTGGCTGCAGAAGGGAGTCAACTCCCATAGACACCCATGTTAAAATGTCCAACTTTACAGCCAAAATAAACATGTTTACAGCCTGGTTCAAAAAACGGTTTTGGTGTCTTTCAGTAGTGTTCGAGTCCATGACAACTGTGAGGGGGGTGAATTTTTTTAGAATCCATTATTTTAATGCACAGAGAAGGATTTATTTTATGAATAATTAAGGGCGTGGTCAACTTGATTGGCAGCTCTCATCTGTCATCACGGCATGACCTTCACGGATTCGAGGCTTTGATTGGTCTGGCCGGAGGTAGGCGGGCTTAGAACACAGACTGAAATGTCCAATATGGCGGCGCCCTGAAGCCCCATTTTAGGCTTCATCTCCGCTGTTAAGTGTCTATGGGTGACGTCACGGAGGGTTTGTCCATATATATATACAGTCTATGGGTAAAACGGTTAAGTCTAGCAGAGGCAGGAGCTGGGGGAGGGAGAATAGCTGTGGAGGTGGGTCTAGGGAAGGTAGCAGCAGGGTTAAAGGAGATGCTGATGTCCGTCACCTTCTTGGTAAAGTAGTCGGCAAAATCGTCAGCAGTGAGTGAGGGGGGGGGGGGGGGGGGGTAGGGTTGAGGAGAGAGAACATGGAAAACAGAAAACAGTTTTCTGGGGTTGGAGGCAGAGGAGTTGATCTTGTTCTGGTAGAATGTAGATTGGCTGCTGACACTGTGGAGGTGAAGTCTGAGAGGAGGTGCAGGTATCATCAGTCCAGAGCACCTGCTGCCATTTCTCTGCACTCAGTTCCTATGTTTTCGTGCATAACTGAGTCGCTTGGCGGTTTCCATATTGGAGGTTCGGCTTTTTGACTGCAACTCTTCCATGAAGACCACTTCTGGCCAGACTTCTCCAGACAGTAGATGGGTCCATCCACTGGTTTCTGCCAGTTCTGAGCTGATGGCACTGCTGGAAATCTTCCGATTTCGAAGGGAAATAAACCTGATATGTTTGTCCTCTGCTGCACTAAGTGTCCTTGGCCAACTACTGCGTCTACGATCCTCAACGTTGGCCCTTTCTTTGTGCTTCTTCAAAAGAGCTTCAACAGCAAATCAAACCCCAGTTTGCTTTGAAATCTTTGTCTGGGACAGACCTTGTTGATGCAGTAAAACTACCTTGTGTCTTGTTGCTGTGCTCAGTCTTGCCATGGTGTATGAGCTGTGAAATGAAACTGTCATCCTAAACCTCACCTTGGTAGCAGCGTTTGGCTGTGCCTCACACTGTTTTAAGCCTCCTACACAGCTCTTTCTAGCTTTTTCTGAAATTGATGATCAAATTGAATTGATCATTAGCATTGGTTTTTTGGTTGATCATACACCTGACTATTATCCTACAAAATCCCTGACTTTGTGTAAGTGTACCTATAAGAAATTATGCTGGTTTGAAGGCAAAGGATAGTAACACCAAATACTGATACTGATGTGGCTTTTTCTCTTGTTCGCTCGCTTACATTTTGTACATTGAAAAAAGTAAACATTTATATTTTTGACGCCATTCTTGGTTTACAGCAGTTTCTGCACAGTACTGTGTGTGTGTATATATATATACATATATGTTTTACCACAAGCTTCATAATTGAAATTGCTTCTGTTGCTTACATCATCTGCCTATGCACATACAAACCTACGTATGTTCTCCCGTGAGCATATCCAAATACAATTTGGTGTAATTTCGCAATCAAGAGTTAAATGTAAATGTTAAAGTCAACTCCCAAGTGTAGATTTAGTTATTGAGGTAGGCTGCTCTGTTCCTGGATTCCAAGATATGTAAAGTGTGTGTCAGCAAAATGCAGACTTTTCCCCTGACAATTCTAGACAGTCTCTGTTTCCCTCTCACTTATAATCTCTTTCCACCACATTGGCTCTACCTCTTTTTACACCTGACTCTAATTCCCCACCTTCCCTCTCCCAATTTAAATGTACATACACAAACTCTCTCCCCCCCTCCCTCCGTGCTATAGACACACACCCTGCCTAAATGTTTGTCTGTGTTGGTACCTAATCTCTTACCACCCACTGGAGTCTTTGATAAAGTGCTGAGGGATTCAGTATGCACACACACACACACACACACACACACACACACACACACACACACACACACACACACACACACACACACACACACACACACACACACAAGGGAGTGGGCTGATCCATTAGCATGGTAAACAAAACGTGTATCAGCGCAAGAGAGATTAGACGCTAGACTTGGAGCTGTCAAGGTCAAGACCGCAGTTATGAAACAGGCCGTACTAGAGAGGAGGAAGCGAGGTGGGAGGCAGGGGAGCAGAGGGGTTAAAGGAGAGGCAGGGGATGAGAACATAGTGGGTAAAATCAGATGGGTGATTGAAAGGAGAATGAAGATATGGGTGGAGTGAGTTCAGAATTAGGGTGGTTGTAGAGAGAAAGGATATAGAGGGAGATAAGAGTAATGTCCATTGGAAGTTGAAAGGATAGCAGCACCAATTCTATTTAAATTTGACCCTCGCTGTTCGTTGTCTTCTGCCTTCTAGAATGCAGACAAGCTCCGAGCGTGGTTCTGAACATCCAGCCGGGAGCAGACCACTTCGGACCCAATCAGTTTGACTTGATGCTGGAGGAGGTAATTGACTCGCCCGCTTTAATGGTTTAAGGAGAAGAGTCATTTGAAAGCTTCAGTAATTGCTATTATTTGGGACCCGTCACACTAGCAGGAGAAATGAGAGACCTCACACCGGAGAGGTAGTGGCTGCACCTCAACCATAGCTCTTCTGCACTACTGCCCTGTTTACAATGCATTTACACAGCTCCATGACAAATAGCCTGTGCTCCAGTTGTTCTTTTCTTGTATAAAATAAGAAAAAAATATATTTTTTCTTGAGTAAAATAAAGTCAGTACACATCAGCTGTCAATTTCGACTGACGTGAGACATCCTAGCATTATTTAAAGTAGGCTTATTAATAATAACCCTACATTTTATATATGTACCTATATATGTACATATGTACCTTTTCAAAATGGATTGCTCAGTGCTTTACGTGATTAAGGCCTGGTTTTGAATTGGCTCCAGAAAGGTGCTTTGGTAAAGAACTGGAAAAGGTTTTACACAAACACATTTGTGGAAGCATACAAAAAATCCCTCCTTTGAAGAAGCAGCATTTGTATTGAAAAGGGTCATGCTCAGAATAGCTTGTAGCTTGACATGGATGTTTTGGACCTTCTCTCCCCATACAGAGTGCACTTGAGCTGGCCTTCCTCTACACAGAGCTGGGCCTGGACTCTCCATTCAGGAGGAGGAGATAGCATCCAGTCTGATCCATGGCTTTTATTCAGTTGATTGTACAGTCATGATCCAAAGTAGCTTTTCAGCAATTGAATGTAATGTGATGACGTCCTGATACAGAGTAGCTTTTAATGACTTGAATGCACGCAAGGTTACACAAATAATTTTCTTTTGTAATTTCTGTTTGACAATTCAATTCAGACTATTCTTTTTACATGAAAGTTTGCTTTTCATTTAGGTTCAGTTAAGCATCAAAAGAATTACTTTTACCTATTGATTAGGTCTAACCCACCATTGCCATGGTCTCATGCTAGCATTTATAAAGTAGGTTGACAACCCCCAGATAGCAGGCTTTCTCTGAGACATAGCATTGTGCAGCATCCTGTGCATGAAAGCGCTGCCCGCTGGAGTATTGCAATACCAAGCCCCCTCCGGCTGCACTCGGGATGGAAGACTTAGGAAGCTGCTTGCTCCCAGTCCACGGCACCGTGCTCATGACCACTGTCAGCCAATCCGGCAGCCCTCCGACCCACGACAGGTCCGTGATGGTGGCTTCTTTGCCAAAATTGAGGAGGACAAGGAAGGCCCGGTCGAGGCCGTCCATCTCCCTAATGTAGGAGAAGACGTTGGTATCGGCGTAGACGTGGCAGAACCAGCCGCGCTGCAGTGGGAGCTCTGACTGGCGCAGGCGGCTCAGGAACCGGTACTGAGCCAGGACAGAACTGCTGTCCTCCTTCTGGGCCTGAGAGGGAAGGACAGGTGGACATGAGATGAAAAGGGATTCAGTAACCCCCAATAACTTCATGCTAATGGTAGTAGCCAATAGTAATACAGCCACAAGTCATGGACATTTGTTTAAAAGTTGGTAGCTGATGTAGAAAAGGGGATTCTAGCCGCTTGCAGAGGGTTGCAGGAAGAGCAGGTGTTCCCTACTGACATGTCAGCACTCTCAATTGTGTGGCGATGGCTGGTTTAATCAGTGTGCCTGCTGAGTGAATGCACCACAGGTGTGCAGCCTCAGCCAGTCCCAGAGTCCAACCTGACTCAAGGCCAGGTGAGGCTGCTTAAACCAGCCCTCAACCACACATCCATTTGTAAATCATGTTATATCTGAATCATTCTTTTCTTATTTAAAATAAACACATTCTCTTTAGAAACTGTTTGTGTAGTGTCACTACCTCCACGTTTACAGTGTTGTAGTCAGGATGGATGGGCAGCCACGTGACGTTGGTTTTGTTGTTGAAACCTGCATTCATTGTGCCGCTCCACTGCATGGGGGAGCGCTGGGGGTCTCGACCAGCACTCTGTTAGCAGGGGATACTATTCAGCCTGATGAGGCTACACGCTCTGATCAATACAACGTTTAGACTTACAGATCAACAATGTCATGTTTAGACTTCATATATCACATCAATATGTAGTATTTAGTATACTGAAGTGAAGTGCTGATAATGTATCAGCCTTTTATTGTAACAGCCACTTTGTTTTGCCTTCAGACAGACAGTACACTGTATTGAGCTACAGTCTACCATCAAACAATATATTCTATTGAGCCAATTTGCCATCATACAATACATCCTATTGATCTACAGTCTGGGCTGGTAACAATCTTTTAACAATCCTACAAGATGTGTGGCAATCCGTGTTCCTACTCAACACTTAATTACTACTATTGACCTATCCTCCAATAAAAGCCACCAGTGACAACAGTGAGATCATATTCCTTTGTGTCAGATGTGTAATGAAGCCACTGACTGCATTGTATTTGCCAGCTGGGTCCTGCATCTGACTGGGGGAGACGTGGATGTTCTCCATGCCGATCTCCTCTCCATAGTACGTGGTGGGCGTGCCCGGCAGGGTGAGCAGCAGCATGTTGATGACACGCGTGTAAACCTGGCCAGCACTGGAGGCGATGCGGGACGTGTCATGGTTCCCCACCTGGGGAGAGGAGAGGAGAGGAGAGGGATGAGGAGTGAGGACGGGATTCATTCATGCTATTGGGCTCATTCTCTGACTTGAGGACACTTCATTTTAAGCCTTGCTGAAATTAATATTTATTTGTTGAATAAAACTTAAAACTGGAGCAAATGTACATTAAAATATGGAACGGAAAAGTACAATATAAAAAATGGAAAGGTAGTGACGAGAGTGATGGACAGCACTTCATTATGTATGCGTCACAAATGACGCCACAAGGTGCTGGATGAGGTGTCACTGTCCCCCACACACACTCACTATGGTGAGCAATGAATGATCAACAGCATTATTAGTTCACTGTCCCCCACACACACTCACTATGGTGAGCAATGAATGATCAACAGCATTACTAGTTCACTGTCCCCCACACACACTCACTATGGTGAGCAATGAATGATCAACAGCATTATTAGTTCACTGTCCCCCACACACACTCACTATGGTGAGCAATGAATGATCAACAGCATTATTAGTTCACTGTCCCCCACACACACTCACTATGGTGAGCAATGAATGATCAACAGCATTATTAGTTCACTGTCCCCCACACACACTCACTATGGTGAGCAATGAATGATCAACAGCATTATTAGTTCACTGTCCCCCACACACACTCACTATGGTGAGTAATGAATGATCAACAGCATTATTAGTTCACTGTCCCCCACACACACTCACTATGGTGAGCAATGAATGATCAACAGCATTATTAGTTCACTGTCCCCCACACACACTCACTATGGTGAGCAATGAATGATCAACAGCATTATTAGTTCACTGTCCCCCACACACACTCACTATGGTGAGCAATGAATGATCAACAGCATTATTAGTTCACTGTCCCCCACACACACTCACTATGGTGAGCAATGAATAATCAACAGCATTATTAGTTCACTGTCCCCCACACACACTCACTATGGTGAGCAATGAATGATCAACAGCATTATTAGTTCACTGTCCCCCACACACACTCACTATGGTGAGCAATGAATGATCAACAGCATTATTAGTTCACTGTCCCCCACACACACTCACTATGGTGAGTAATGAATGATCAACAGCATTATTAGTTCACTGTCCCCCACACACACTCACTATGGTGAGCAATGAATGATCAACAGCATTATTAGTTCACTGTCCCCCACACACACTCACTATGGTGAGCAATGAATGATCAACAGCATTATTAGTTCACTGTCCCCCACACACACTCACTATGGTGAGCAATGAATGATCAACAGCATTATTAGTTCACTGTCCCCCACACACACTCACTATGGTGAGCAATGAATGATCAACAGCATTATTAGTTCACTGTCCCCCACACACACTCACTATGGTGAGCAATGAATGATCAACAGCATTATTAGTTCACTGTCCCCCACACACACTCACTATGGTGAGCAATGAATGATCAACAGCATTATTAGTTCACTGTCCCCCACACACACTCACTATGGTGAGCAATGAATGATCAACAGCATTATTAGTTCACTGTCCCCCACACACACTCACTATGGTGAGTAATGAATGATCAACAGCATTATTAGTTCACTGTCCCCCACACACACTCACTATGGTGAGCAATGAATGATCAACAGCATTATTAGTTCACTGTCCCCCACACACACTCACTATGGTGAGCAATGAATGATCAACAGCATTATTAGTTCACTGTCCCCCACACACACTCACTATGGTGAGCAATGAATGATCAACAGCATTATTAGTTCACTGTCCCCCACACACACTCACTATGGTGAGCAATGAATGATCAACAGCATTATTAGTTCACTGTCCCCCACACACACTCACTATGGTGAGCAATGAATGATCAACAGCATTATTAGTTCACTGTCCCCCACACACACTCACTATGGTGAGCAATGAATGATCAACAGCATTATTAGTTCACTGTCCCCCACACACACTCACTATGGTGAGCAATGAATGATCAACAGCATTATTAGTTCACTGTCCCCCACACACACTCACTATGGTGAGTAATGAATGATCAACAGCATTATTAGTTCACTGTCCCCCACACACACTCACTATGGTGAGCAATGAATGATCAACAGCATTATTAGTTCACTGTCCCCCACACACACTCACTATGGTGAGCAATGAATGATCAACAGCATCATTAGTATTAAACAAACAGGGAGTTCTTTCATTCACCAGTAAAAACAATGACCAATAGGATGTACAAGTTCATATTAATGGTAAATAATGGCCATAATTAGGCTTGGGCGCCATCTATTTTTCATACCATCCTACCTTTCTGACATTTCACTGGGGTATACGGTATGTGGAGTTGTGTAAGAAGTCATTGTCATTGTATTCTTTCATTCTTTCACTCTGGTACACACGGGTACTGATGGTGCTATGTGGGATTTTATTCTTGAAAGGGAGAAAAGTGCAATAGGGTGTGGGGTCACCCTACTATCACTGACTCGGAAGACTATAATGGGCTGCATAAATAAATGAAATTGTCACACTTGTGGTTTGGTGTTCATGGTTTGAATGTTCATGAATTAATCTATCCATGTAGCATTTGACTGTCTGCATCCCCTCCATCTTAAAGCTTTGAATGCATTCTGATTTTCAAGTAATATTAGAAAATGAAGATATGGACATCAAATCCCTTGTACATCAGATGTACATGGGATTGTTTTGTTGGCGATACCGCACCATTTCAAGAATACTCCAAAGAGTTGTGGTAAGGTCAAAACATACATGAAGGTAAATATACCGTATCCTAATGGCTAATCAATGATTGTTTTGCCACGTCTTGCACGGGAAACACTGTGGCTGTTTCAGACACAACAATGTCATGATGGACAAACCCTGTCATGATTCATTACTAAACAATAACCAAAACACCATGACTACCATTCACATTATTATGCTCCTATACTTATAGGTGGTCATGGCGATGTGACTACTAATCCTAATGGGAGGGGATGGTACGACACATCAGAGAGATCCCTTACACTACCAGAATGGTTCACTTGAAGGGGAAAACATGAACAAATCCAACTGTATCTGACAGAAAAGCCTGCTGTATCTACAGAAGAAGGCCTGTGTCGTCCCCTCATGGTGTGTGTGTGTCAGGTCGCATCGCAGTGGACGCTGGCGGCTAGATTGTTGACTGCCACTTCTGTTTACGTTTCGTCTCGTTTCGTTCGTTTGTTTCCAACCTCGTGAGCCTGTTTTTTGTTTCATTCCCTCGCCATTCACCAGTTCGTCTCCGCGCTCCTCTTTAATCTATCCCCCACCTCTGCTGTTCCCGTTTTCATTCACCCCCTACCTGGACTATCAGCCACGTTAGCCAACTAGCTAACAGCCGATTAAACTGTCCACTTCTGGATCCCTCCGTCTCCCGGCTCGGAGTGTGTGGATCTCTTGTGTGTGGATCGTCTCCCGGCTCTGAGTGTGTGGATCTCTTGTGTGTGGATCGTCTCCCGGCTCGGAGTGTGTGGATCTCTTGTGTGTGGATCGTCTCCCGGCTCGGAGTGTGTGGATCTCTTGTGGTGGACCTGGGTGAGTACGTTTGTGTGTTTGTGGTGGTGATTGTGCCAACCCATGACCGACTCGCTGCATGCTCTGCATTAGCCCCGCTCTGTCCCAGCCTGTTGGCTGCCTAGCGTGCCCTGCTAAAAACATTAGCCTAGCTGTTTGACCGGCGTTCGCGAGTAGTTCGCTGTTGTTAGCGAGGGCCTCGCTAACAACAGTGGCCCAGCTGTCTGGCTATTCAGCCAATGTCTGTAGGGGTAGCTGTAGCTGTTGCTGGGGCAACCAACACCACCCACTCCACCAGCTTCAACCCCTGGTCCACGGCAGCTTCAACAAAACTCACTGCCTGCCAGCTAGTGGCTAACCAGCTACTGGCCACCATCAATACCCTACCTGGCCTTCTCTCGTCTACCACAACTCAGCTCCACCTTGGACTATCAGTTCTGCTACTCCAGTCTCTTTCAAACCTCCCCCCTACTCCACCAACTCCTCACCTTCTCTACTCTGCCGCTGACCTCCACCGTCTTAACAACAACAACAACCCCCGCCTCCACACTACTGCTGCCACTGCAGCAAGCCATGCCGGGATCCTTCGTGGTCCACATTACATCCACCGAGGTCCTGGCCCCACTCACCATCAACACCTCCCCCACGGCTCAGCTATCCCCTCGCTCTGGACTACTTCCCGCCCCCCTGTCATCCCCTCCTGTCATACTCCCAACCTCAAAACCCTCTGTCCCCCCTCCCCTGCCCCCCCATCCATCTCCCTTGCACTACTGAACTGTCGCTCCCTCTCCAATAAATCACCTGTTATATCTGAACTGCTACTGGACAATAACATTGATCTGCTTCTCCTCTGCGAAACATGGCAACAGCCCCTGGAATACTACGCCCTCAATCAAGCCACTCCCTTCAACTACAGCTACATCACCAAACTGAAATCAACCTCAACCTCCAATCCATCTGATCCTTCGAATACCTCACCTTCTCTCTCCCCAACTCTATCAATCAATTCTAATCTGACTGTTCTAAGCCTGTTCTAATCTGTTCTAAGCCACATTCTTCTTTTCTCTCTGATCTGTCTGAACTCCTCACTATTGCATCCTCACTCTCTTCCCGCCTACTAGTCACTGGTGACTTCAACATCCACATTGACCAGCCCACTGCCCCATTGACATCTGACTTGCTCTCCCTTCTTGACTGTTTCCACCTGACACAACACATTGACTTCTCCACCCATACCAAAGGACATATCCTTGACTTAGTCTGCTCTTCCTCCCTATCCTTATCCAACCCCCATCCTCTCCCCTTCCCACTCTCTGACCATCTCTGCATCACCTTCTCTGCCCCGCTTCCCTCACCCCATAATCCCAACAAGTGCTCCATCACCTATCGCAGCATCAAATCAGTTGACCCACTCTCACTCTCCCAGTTCGTATCCTCTGCCCTCCCCCCTGACTCCGCCCCTCTTCCCCTGACGACTACACTATCATGATTTACTCCATCCTCTCAGACTCCCTTGACTCCCGCCCTTGGAAAACTCCTTCCGTCTCATTCACCAACTCCACCCCCTGGTACACCCCGGAACTCCGCACCATGAAACGGTCTGGCCACCAACTTGAACGACTCTACAAACACACCCGCCTTACTGTTCACGCTGAAGCATACAAACACCACATCTCCTCCTACTGTGATGCACTTCAAGCTGCTAAATCTGCCCACTCCTCCACCCTCAACAACAGCACCAACCGGAACCCATGCACCCTGTTCTCCACCTTCAACAAACTACTCCAGCCGCCACACATCAACCCACCCTCCTCCCCGGATCTCTGTAACTCATTTCTTCTTGCCTTCAACAATAAAATCTCCCAAATCAACTGCTCCCTGACTGCTGCCATCAGCACTGCATCCTCTAACCCCCCCCCAATCTCCCTCACCCTCTCTATCCACCCGCCCCCCCCCCTTCTCTCACTGCCTTCTCCCCCGTTGACTCCTCTCACATTCTGGATATCATCACTGCATCCAAGTCAACCACCTGCTCTCTCGACCCCCTCCCAACTACTCTAACCAAGGCCTGCCTCCCTGTCCTCATCCCCCACCTCACCACCCTCTTCAATCAGTCTCTATCTCTCGGTCTTGTTCCCTCTGTATTCAAACTTGCCTCCATCACCCCCATCCTCAAAAAGCCCACCCTGGATCCAGCCAACCTCTCCAACTGCCTCCTCCTCACAGGCACCAAATCCACCCTCAATAAAACTGGTCCCGTCTCTCTCACCATCGGCACCTCGACCATTACCCCCTCCCCCCTGGCACACAACCTTGGTGTCACCCTGGACCCCACTCTCTCCTTCAATCCCCATGTCAGCTCCATCATCAAGACCTCATACTTTCACCTCCACCACATCACCAAGATCAGACACTGCCTCTCCCCCTCTGCTGCCGAATCCCTCATCCATGCCTTCATTTCCTCACGTCTGGACTACTGCAATTCCCTCCTCACTGGCATCACCTCTCACTCCCTCCATAGATTCCAAATGGTCCAAAACTCTGCTGCTCGCCTCCTTACCCACACCCGGTCCCGTGATCACATCACTCATGTCCTCTCCACTCTCCACTGGCTCCCCATCAAACAACGCATCACCTTCAAAATACTCCTCCTGACTTTTAAAGCTGTCCATCACTTGGCCCCTTCCTACCTGTCAGATCTCCTCACCCCCAATCGACCCTCCCGAGCCCTCCGATCCTCCTCCACACTCACTCTGATCACTAAACCATCAACTTAAAACCTTCGGCGACAGAGCCTTCTCCTCAGCAGATGGCGGTAATTCACCATAACTTTGTTTGCCAAACGTGATCAAAATTAGGAAAGGCATGTTAATATCTTCCGAGCGCAAATTCTCACCATCTGGCTTTACATTGTTTTATGGAAGAATGATATAATGTGGGTAATGGCAGGTCTCCGTGCACAACGTCTATTCAAAACATGCATCCATTTTGTTATCTGGAGAATGCACAATCCGAGCGCTTGCTACGAGTACAGTCCACAGTCACAAATGTTGGGCTGTGCATGGTGGTCCGATAGGGGTCCGCGCAAGCATTCCGGACATGGACGAATGTCGGCTTTTTCGTCGCGTGGAGAAAACATGCAGAAGCAAAAAGTATGAATTAGCTTAGACCACAGCATCAGATGGCTGAGACGCCGATGCAAGGCCAAACACATGCTACACTACTCACTCATTGGCAGAAAGTCAACTGAAGCTCCACTTTTGTCCCGCCCCTTCAGCATGCCGTAATCCCCGCCTACATGTGATCCTACCCATAATGCCTTGTGGGAATGAAAGGCCAATTCACTGATGTCTTCTACTGTTCTGTTTTTTGAGCTTATGTACAGCAAGAACATTCTCCACCAGCCTTGGTGCTGAGGAGATTCAAATTTTGAATGTAATCGATGGATAGAGGCTGAGGGAGCATTACTCACCACCCAGTTTGGCCATTGTCCACTGGGCATATTGGTCATCCAGAAGTCCACCAGATGCTGGACCCACAAGCCACTGGTGTTGCGGGGCAGGTCCAGGAGGTAAAAGTTAAAGGGGAAATCGCTCTCTTTAACCAGCGAGTTGCCATAGTACATCATGGTCTTGTCCACCTCTTCATGATCATACGACTCCGTCACCATAAACCTGAAGGAACAAGAAAACAGTTTTTTTGTCTGTTAGAAAACAAGATGTTTTCTTACAGACAACTTTAAAGCCTTTCAGGGAATTTGAGAATTTGTTCTCTAACTGCTCCAATTCAACCAATTCTGGCCACCAATAACTTGCATTACATTCTGACTTCTTTAAATGAGTCTTGGCTGATGAATGACACACTACAATGAAGTTGTATCAACAGTATTACTGAGGTTGTGTGTCGAGTGGTCGCACCTATATCGCCCCGGCTCACGGCTGTAAGTGTCCATCTCTGCTCTCCACTCTTGCAGCAGCTCATGGAGCCCCAGCTGACTGGTAGTATAGTCATGGTGGAGGTCCCACTCTGACTCCTATGATGGGTATAAGCAGCTAGGTTTTAGCTGAAGGGTTGGAGTATTCATGGTGGATAGATCAAGTTCTGAGTAAGACTTTTCTGGTGTTGGTCAATAATCTAGATAATCTAGATTACTGTTGAACTAGACAATGATGTGCTTGCCTACCAATGTCCGCAATAGAACGGTAATTTGTCAGTGTCAAATACATCCCGTTTTTCTTTTTTTTTTTAGATAACCTGTGTGATTTTGTCTCATTTCCTGACATTGGTAATTCTGGGCACATTAGTCAAATGTTCTCTAAGCGGAGGGTAGACCAGTTCATCGATTTGTAATCCACTGAAATAAACCTTTGTTCTGATAATCTCTATGTGAACAAAGCACTGTCGTCATCACAGTGCAACAAAAAATATTTATTTAGGAGACCTGCGTGGAAGAATGACAACCGTAAGAACAGCATGTTCTTAAAGTAGCAAAGTTCAGTAACATTTCAGCTTTAATATTGTTATAAATAAAACCTGGTAATATATAAATATTTTACAAATAAAAAATGCTGGCCAGTCTGTATCTCTCTGTTTGCAAGAATCTTTTTATCAACACTCCCAAAAAGCCCTTCCACTCCGCCACCCAGCCAACTGAGCTATGTGTGACACTGTGGCACAGCCAGTGGGCAAAACATTGTTACTGAGTCCTACACACTACAACTTTAAACATATACAATATTAGTTTTAAAATTGGACCACTAACAGCAAAATGCACAATGTTCTGGTGTAAGTTCCAACATTAAGTGTCCTTCATATCACTGCTTTTGCTTGCAACATCGACATATTTTTCAACTGTCTCAATGAGAAAGATCAACAAGATAACAAAACATACCAAAGTTCATGTTTTAACTGACTGGCAGCAGGATTCTTTCTTTAGGTAAAGATTAACAGTAATATAATGGATACTGTGAAATATGGTTGGTAACATGAATGTTCAACAGGACTGTGGAATAAACTGCTTTCAGATGTAATATAATCTAGCAGCGGCTGTGGAACAATGACGATTAGTGACCTTTACCAGTTCAATATAGTGTTGAAGCCCCACTATGCAACTTTGGCCATTCCTGCTGGCATTTTTCTCGGGGGGGGGGGGGGGGTAGGTCTTTACGACACTGTCGTAACACAACTCGACGACGCTCCCACATCTACGCGAGCCATGAGCATTTGTTTTCAAAGAAGCCTGCAAATGTGTGGAGCCATGTCCGAGGTAGGTGTTCAATCTGTTCATGAAGAGTAGACGAGGTTATACATTTTACAATAAACATAAACCCATGCTATTTGTATAGTTGATGAGATGTTTTATCCTACATTAGATTTGTTTTATCTTTTGTTGAACAAAACGATCGGTGTAAGAGTGTTGACCAACATAATAAATAACGATAGCATGAACAATTTTTCAGCAATCGTACATTTATGTATCTGCTCAAGTATGTGTATTAATCTAAGTTGCTATTTATTCAAAAAAGGTTGGCTTTTAACGCCATACTCAGGTCATTGTATGATATTGCAGGAATCAACTTCAACCGCGTCATCCGACTTCGCACCTGAGGTTATAGACACGAGACCTAGGAAGCCCAGAAGGGACCTGGACACTGAGCCGGACTACACGGGATTCAGGGTGTGCAGCCTGGACGTGTAGAACATTGTAAATACATATTGTATATAGTTTTAAAATGTTTCTTTATATGCCTGAACGTTGCTTTGAAATTGTCTAGCACCTGTGGATTAACTTTAGATGTGCATACCTCCCCTCTTTCTAAGATCCATGTTTTTTTTATATAACAGATGTTTGCACCACCTTTGTTTCAGTTGTTCAATAATACAGACTTTTTGCTTAGAAAAAGATTTATTTTGGATATTTAAAAAAATGCAAATGACAGTGAGTGCTTTATTGTTTGTTTTTTGCCTTATTATGGCTATTGTGTAGCATCTTCTTGGGGGTTCTCTTGATTAATTTTTCCTTGTGACACTATCTGCACAAGTTCAGATGTGGGTGGTAGCTGTACCGGGGCAAGCAGGCAGAGTCGTCTTGGGTCATCAGGCCTCATAATGATCTTGCGAGGAAGGCCTGTTCCACTTCTCAGCCTCCTGGAGAGGATGGCCGTCTGGATGTCTGAGATGTAGGAGTACAGTTTTTTCTCCTTTACTGTAGAAGTGTTTGTACCTGGTGACAGAGGACGATCCATTAGCATTGATCATTTCCCCAACTCTTACAAACAAAAGTAAGGTGTTCTCTTTACAAAAGTAAAAATGTAACAACTTACATCTTGTGTCCTTCACAATTACATGCTGGCTGGCGTTGGTTATGCTTGTTGTAATCTATTGCAGCAAGCAGGGTCCGTGTTTTGTACACAAATGTTGTATGACATGCGCTTTGCTGCATACATCAGAATATGCTACTGAAAACTTTCTAGGTCTGATGTGGTCCTGGGTGGTTGTATGGGAAGGAGACAACGAGAATAACCCTGCTGTTAGAAGAGTAAACAGAAATGCTTGAATACATACACTGCCCGGCCAAAAAAAAGTCCCCAGGATATTACTAAGCGAGGGGGTGCTGCAGTTGGTCACGTCTAGGTTCAGCAACATTAAGTGTTCAAAGAATAAGGTCAGCTGACTACCAGAACATATTGAATGACAAGGTTATTCAATCAATGGATTATTTATTCCCTGATAGCACAGGCATATTCCAAGATCACCATGCCAGGATTCATCAGACACACATATTTGGGATGTGCTGGAGAGTGGTCTGACTCTCCACTCCTCACTCCATCATCAATACAAGATTGTATTGATGATGGAAGAGTCAAACCACTGTTTGACACATCACTCAATGAGGTTAAGGTCTGGACTCTGAAGTCAATTCATGTGTGCAAATTATGTCTCATGTTCAACTATTTTTTTCACAATGTGAGCATGAAGAATCCAAGCATTATCATCTTGGAAGAAAATATCCATTGATGGAACAAACTGGTCACTCACTATATTCAGGTAGTCACCTCATTATTTGAGCACAAGATGTTGCTGAACCTAGACCTGACCAACTGCACCAAACCCAAACCCATTTGCTTAGTGAAATCAAGGTGACTTTTCTTTAGGAAGTTCATCTAAAACTAAGGCTCATACCATTACAAATGTAGATGCTCACCTGAAGTTTAAAAGCGTCTTCACCTGGTTCAACCACCTCTTGTCCAGCACGGTTGCAGTCAGTGTTTTGTGAGATGCTGAACTTGTAATCACAACGCATCACACATTGTAAATAAAATGACTGCATTCATACAGGGACTCAATTCTGTTCTTGTATAATTGTTTAATTACCTTCCATGATCCAAGGCTTATCATCGCTGTGTTCCTCCAGAGGCTCATGCTTGCAACAACCGGTGGCCCAAAAATGTTCATTTCGAACACGGTATAGCACACCAACCCACATCATCTGCACAAAAGTAATATAACATGAAAACATGCATGCATCAAACTATATAAGTCAGCATGACAAAAGATTATGAATATGTGCTAACTAGCAGCTCTCGTGCAGGGTTCTGATTTATATGGTCAGCCGGACATATCACATGCTATAGGTGACACTCGTAGCTAAATCTGAGGCATTCGAGGGGGCTATCCAGTGATCTAAATAAACAACACGCACCTGGATTCAGGGATTTAGCCTGCTACGCTAACACCCCTGCCACCATCAAGAACGCAAGCTAGAAACATACAGGGCTCACAACAAAACGGTCGAGCGAACACATTATCACAGAGACTAACATCAAGAAAGCCACCATACAGAAAAAAAGAGAACAAAGTTCACCCAAGGGTACTTACAATTTCAACAGCAACACGGCCAAGTCAGAATCCGATTCGCAGTCTTCATTTTGTTCTCTCAGTTCACGCCATTCATGAAAAGCTGCCCAATGTTTACTCGTGTCTGGCCTCTCTGTTTGTCAGTCACCCTTTTTCACTTCTTCAGTTCCTTCGACGGTGGGGTCCTGTGTCTCTTTTTAGTCGGCTGATCCATGATGACTATAATCCCCTCCCTACTTGTGTTCATATCTAGCTGGTTCCGTGTTTGTGGGTCTGAGTGCTGTAAAGCAGTTTGTTACTTCGTGAGACCCGAGACTACCCGAGACTTTTGGCGGCGGACCGCCGTCACAGACTTGCATTTTCACTTTTTCGGCCCGCAAGCACCGGGGGGGTCGAAGCACCCACCAATTGACCCATAAAGTGTTAGAGAACCATCACAGCGACTCTTAAAGTGTAAGTCCGGCGTAAATGGACCCCATAGTCTTTTCCGCCATGAAAACACATCAAATAAGCCATCGAGACAATTTTTTTCAGTGATCACCCATACATCGAGAAAGCCTCGAAAGACGCTAACAGCCCCATAGCCCCATAGCATAGATTGGGGCAACGCGCCTAACGCATCCACAACGGCATATTTTAACCACTAATATTGCTCAAAATAGCACCAAACCTCTTCAGTAGCATGATATGGGTCCTTACACATAAAATGAAGCACCAACAACGTAGTTAGCGAACCCCGAGTTTATTAAAAAATACCGTTGTACAAGTATGTGCCTTACCAGTAGGTCCATGTTGACAGGTAGTCCATACAAGTCGATTACCGAATGCACTGGAGTTCAGTTCAATGAGGAAAGTCTTGGCATTTATAATTCCATGGAAAAAATCGTAGAAGTCATCATCGGTCTGATTGAAATCTGTAGACTCAGCCATTTCAGTTACTGTGTGTGAATGTTCAATCTTGCCTTCGCTTGGACACTAACGCGACCCACTGACCCTATAGTGACCTAACTACCTGTAGCCCCTTCCGTCAATAGAGGGCCACACCCCCTGAGATCTTGTGTGGCATTTTGGTGCTGCAGAGAAAGCTGCTGTCTGGGACTTTATCAAACTTTTCGAAGTTTTTTACAAACGATTCCAAACCTTTTACTATTATTATCTATTATTAACTAATATTTCATAAAACTGCCACAAACCACAACGTTTACGTGTTTTGCTGGAACAAATCATCTTCTGTTGCATTGCACTCGATAATCGACTTGTACGGACTATACTACGAAAGTACCTGGAAGTTGCAGTGAGTAGGTCTTTCAAAATAGTATTTTTTAATAAACTCTGAGTTCGCTATCTACGTTGTTGGTACTTCATTTTATGTGTGAGGACCCTTATCATGCTACTGAGGAGGTTTGGTGCTATTTTGAGTAATATTAGTGGTTAAAATATGCCGCTGTGGATGCATTAGGCGCGTTGCCCCAATCTAATCAGTGTTAGTGCTATGGGGCTGTTAGCGTCTTTCGAGGCTTTCTCGATGCATGGGTGATCACTGAAAAAAATTGTCTCGATGGCTTATTTGATGTGTTTTCATGGCAAAAAAGACTATGGGGTCAATTTACGCCAGACTTACACTTTAACCTATGGTCTAATAGCTAAATAAAGAGTAAAACAAGAACCAATGGTTTAGACTTTAAATGGTGTTTCTAGGTGAAATATTGATGTTGATAGGCTTTTGGTAAAGCTAGCTTGGGCTAGAGTGTGGTGACATCACTATGGCTCAAAGGAAGTCAAGACTAACCAAAAATAAAGTATACAACTAAAGCAAGTATAAATATATAATAGCAAGTATACAACTAAAACTGTTGTATACTTGCTATTCCTCTCCCATTTTAAAAATAAAATCAGTGTATGATCAATAATTAAGGGTATATCATTATTATTTTCAAAGCTGAAATATAAATGTGTAAATAGTAATGTCTATCAGTAATAGCAAATGCTATCACAAGTTATCAGAGTCCAAAGTGATGTGCTTTATCTGACAAGCCGAGAAAAAATAAACTATTCCTTCAATAATGACCCATGAACTAAATATTTGAACTGAACTGCAACATGAAACAGCAAATGTTTGTATGATGAATGAGTGAATGATTGATGATGAATGATTTGATGGATGACTTAAACAATTTATCAAGTATCAAAAATTAGATGTCATACAGATATCAAGCCCTACCAAGCAGCACACAAAATAAACACAGTATGAGTTTCATTGTACACATCATTAGATATGACATTTTGCATGACTGAAACCTAAATAAGAAAATGGAGTGGTATCTCATCAAGCTGGACCAGAGTGTTGTGTGGCTCACCAGGGGTTTGTGTGGCTCACCAGAGTGTTGTGTGGCTCACCAGAGTGTTGTGTGGCTCACCAGGGGTTTGTGTGGCTCACCAGAGTGTTGTGTGGCTCACCAGGGGTTTGTGTGGCTCACCAGGGGTTTGTGTGGCTCACCAGAGTGTTGTGTGGCTCACCAGGGGTTTGTGTGGCTCACCAGAGTGTTGTGTGGCTCACCAGGGGTTTGTGTGGCTCACCAGGGGTTTGTGTGGCTCACCAGAGTGTTTTGTGGCTCACCAGGGGTTTGTGTGGCTCACCAGAGTGTTGTGTGGCTCACCAGGGGTTTGTGGGGGTCAATCTGGGGTTCATTCCTGAGGTGTGTGGCCTCCAGGAGGCGCTTCACTGAATCCATGCGGAAGCCATCCACTCCCTTCTCCAGCCAGAACCTAACCACGTTCTTATGGAGAGAAACAAAGCCAACACATGGTCGACCCCATGCAATTTAAAAGATGCAAACCTGAAGGTGGTGATAGAATGAATAAGCAAGGGAGGGGGGATGATGAGACTTGATGGTTTGATGGTGACAGTATGGTATTGGGGCAGCCGTGGCCTACTGGTTAGGGCTTCGGACTTGTAACCGGAAGGTTGCCGGTTCGAACCCCGACCAGTAGAAACGGCTGAAGTGCCCTTGAGCAAGGCACCTAACCCCTCACTGCTCCCCGAGCGCCGCTGTAGCAGGCAGCTCACTGCGTGTGCTAGTGTGTGCTTCACCTCACTGTGTGCTGAGTGTGTTTCACTAATTCACGGATTGGGATAAATGCAGAGACCAAATTTCCCTCACGGGATCAACAGAGTATATAAACGTACAATTATGCTAATTATTACTAATTATATATATATATAATAATTAAGTAAAAAGCTGAGTAATTGAGTAATTGAGTAAAAAGCTGAAAGCAAAGTTGCATTCACATCTATATCTTTCATTATATCAAGATGTCCAAGATGAAGCCTTATCCTATATGTGCATGACATATATGCATATAGGCACAATAATACATTCATCGTTATTGTTCTGCTACAAAGGATAAGGTATAAATATTAACACCCACAAATGCACATACACAAGCTCACATAAACCCATTGTTAAGTTGCATGGGAAAGCTGGTGTGTATACACACCAAGTTGTGTGAACAGACAATGAAAATGGTAACTAGGTGATCTATAATGTCTGATAAGTAAACACACAGGACTATTTCTCATAAGACAGCACACAAAAGAAGTAGCTACTGGACAATATGAATTATCAACAAATAACAGCACATGGAAGGCATGTCTAGAAAAATAACTATTGGATCATGAAAGTAAAAATAATTATGATTTTATTCTTACAATCATCTCCCGGCGGACATGTTGGTTTCTGAAATTGAGGTCTGGTTGCTCTTTGAGGAACTGGTGGAGGTAACACTGTCTTCTCACTTCATCATACGTCCAGGAAGAGTTGCCAAACATACTCAGCTGCAGAGAGAGGGCCAGGGTAGAACAGGAGAAAGAGGATCCAACAGATGGCTGGCAATTAAAGGTCAGATTTACATAATGCAAACTAATGGAAGTAGACTGAGACTGAGTAATTCAGGCATAATGGTGTGCATGTCTACCCAGTTATTGGGCCTTGGTGCAGTTGCATTGCAATCGGCCCAGATGTAGTAGTTTTTGTAGTGCTCATCTCTGTTGCGGCTCAGATTAAACCAGTGGTGGCGGTCGCTGGTGTGGTTGGGAATGAAGTCCATGATCAGCTTCAATCCTACAAGTTGGATGAGAACATGAATACAGGCCATCTTAAAAGGTCCAATATATTCTGATACAGAAAAGCATTTGTTGATTTCCAATGTGATGATTTACATCAGACCTCCCCCAAACACACACACCCACCCTCCCACACCCACACCCACAAACACCTCGGTTATGCATCTGGGCCAGGAGCTCCTCAAAGTCCTGCATGGTCCCAAACACGGGGTCCACATCCAGGAAGTCCTCCACATCGTAGCCAAAGTCCTTCATGGGGGAGCGGTAGAAGGGGCTGATCCAGACCGACTTGATGTTCAGGTACTCAAAATGAGACAGCTGCTCTATGATACCTGTTCTCCAGCAAACAAAAGCTCATTACAACAAACATATTCAAGAGAAGTGTGCTTGTGTGTGTTTAAAAGTGTGCATGGAAAGCCGTCGTAGAGGAATAGCGAGGAGTTGTCCAAGTAAACAGAGGGATCTTGTCTTTGTTCTCAGTGTGGAGGAACCAACCTTTTTGTAAAGTGGACCACTTAGTTATGACCATGAGTTCTACACTTAAAGGTCATTTCTGGTAACATGTTAGCAAAATAAACTCTTGTTAAAAGATCGTTCTTTAGATATTCCCACTTTAGAAGCCCTGTTAATAGTTATTTAAATGGTAAACAGCATTTTTCATTTCTGATTGCTATTGACAATTAGAGATGTTCTCCTGGGAAGCTTCCAGTCCTGCTGCCCGGTGCCAAGACACGGTGTATTCTTCTTCCATCTTGGCTCCTTAACACAATGTCAGCTCCCTATGTTCCTCTGCAGGACATTTCCTGGCACAGAGGGCCACGTCCTATGATGCTGTGTGTTGCTACTTCAACTGTCTTATAAAATGTCTCCAGTGCCAGAAAAACCTTTAGTGCCAAACTATGAACCCATTAGACTTTTTTCTTTCTTCCTTTTAGTAATTCAGATTAGCACAGTCATACGGACAACACAGGAAGAACAGAAGAGAAGGTAGAATTTTTTTAGGGAAAAATATTTTAACAATAATGTTATTGTATATTAATAGCCCATAAAAATAGCAAGCAATAACAACGGTATAATGCTTGACCTACAGCTGTATCATCTCTCTCCAAACCGTATTAAACGAGTTAGTTAGGTATGTTTCATCCTGTTCAGGTTGTGGTGAAATGTTAAACGTTGGGTGCACATTGCTTTAAACCATGTGGATGTCAAGACATCATATAAAGAAAAAATAACTGCATTGGCTATCAGATAATCCTTTAGACTAAATGTGATTTTAGGGTGTAGATTGACCAGTGCCAAATGCAAAATATAGTCTTAACCATGACTTAACCGTTAACTACGTGTATTAGTAAAAGTTATGTAAAAAAATATAAATCAGTGGCAGTGTATTGAAAGCCATGAAGTCAGTGCAAAATAGCAAAGCTACCTCTGAGATCCCCAACGCCATCGCCGTCCGAGTCCTTGAAGGATCGCGGGTACAGCTGGTAGAGAGGAGACGTCTGCCACCAGCCGAGACACGGCGGGGACACCAGCACCAGCGTTACCGTCAGCACCACCAGCGTCACAATGCAGACAATAATGAGCCAAAACAATATCTGTCGGGGAACTCTGTATCGGGCTTGACTGGAGTAGAGCAGCAGAACTTCTTTGGGCATCCCAGCGTACGGTTTAATCTGCGTGTACTGGCCCACACCTGTGGAGTCCATGGATGCGGAGTCCCGGCGGTCCGTGGTGGCCGCGCTGCCTGCGCCATATTCCTGGAAGCCGGGGTTAGGTCGGCACTCCTCCAGCTCTACGCTGTCGTTCCTATTGCTCATCTTGCAAACAAAATACGGAGAATAGTCATCAATAATTTCGCGTCCGCTGTTCTTTGTCCCAGTGGGCGAGAACTCCAATGTGTTTTAGCCTAAAACGCCCCTGAAACTGTGAGGGTCAAAGTGCAAACTCGTATGTCCTGACACGTGCCTCTCACGCACGAACGCGCCGCGCGCGAGTCGCTGTGGAATGTGAGGCGAAGCTCTCCTGACTGCTGCGTCCTTCACCACCGTCTGCACTTTATTCACTTCATAGTTAAAGTTACTGTTAATATTTAGAATGCTTATTTTGCTCTCCTCGTGTTCTCTTTCTAAGAAAGAATGCAATTTAACTTAAAATCATCTTCTTTTATTGGAGATTATTAAATTGCAGTTCATGACTAAAGTAAAAAGTTATTGGACCAAACCATCTGGGACGTCATCCTTGGAAACCAACACAGTCTCACTCCCAGAAGGTCAGATAGCGACGTGTTGGGCTTTACTCACTTTACTTGGGCGTCACTCACTACAATGTGATGCCGTCTCCCGCGATATTTGACGTTCAGAGCGGGTGCTCCAGCAGTCCATTCACTCCTGTATTAGGGTTAGGGCTATGGTTATGGTTGGGGTTTGGGTTAGGGTTAGACGGCATCACATTATAGTGAATTGAACCCCCTCTCCGTCTACAGACCACGTGGAAGGGTACTTTTTCTCTCAGTGACGCTAAAGCCCAACATGTCGCTGACGTTGGGAGTAACAGGAAACATGTTGGATAAGGGCAGGCCGCAGGCACTTCCTTACCTGGCAGGTGATTAGTTAAAGGGGTGGTGTTTAATTCAGTGGCATCTAGCGAAACTTGTTTATCGCTTTGATATTGCTTTTCATCACATTATAGTCTAGTATGAAATGTCATTCCGTAGGATTTTTGTGCTAAAATTGTTTTTTTTTTTTTTGTTTCATTTGCTTTATTTGGGGTCCTACTATTGAAAAATTATGGGTTTCGAATTTTCTGACCCCGTTATACCCCTCCTCTAGGGGGCGTTTTCTCACCCTGGCCAGTATAGCGACCTAACCCATATATCTACTAATAATGATCACATTTTCACAATCTTGGTGTCAATTTCATGGTTATTGATGATGCTGAGTCCATTTATGACAGTTTCATTGTGATCAGAAGTTGCCATTACACATATTTTGGAGATTGAAAGGCTATTTTGTCCACCTACAAGCCTCCCGTGGGAGATATGACTGCACTATGGCATCCCTCTCACTGGATTCAATTCAACAATCCAATTCAACATTGTCTGTCTGGGACCCAATGAAGAAGCTCAAACTGAAAACCTTCTTGAACTGGATGGAGAAATCCAAATTCCGGGTTGGTGATAAAATTGTGAAGTTGCGTGAGGAGCGTCAACTTCTGGGCAGATTCCTTATCATACAAGGAAGCAGGCCTGAGCTTGTGCCTAAACTAGAGGAGACAATTGGTAATTATGAAATGTCAGTTGTACCACACTCCCTGTGCACTATAGATGGCTCCCTCTATATCCCAACTGATAAAGCTAGTCTCATGCATGCTGTTGAAAGAGCTACAGGTGAAATGGTTGTGTCTGGTCAAATGACTGACAGTGCACAAGCTGAACCAGTAAGAGTTCTAATTGTTGATGCCATGGCTGTCCTTCATAGCATGAAAAAAACACCTACCATGCAAACTTTTGATGACCTCCAGGAAGCGTTCATCAGGCGCATTGATGGAATGATGGTTGGGTATCAGGAAGGGCATGTAATATTTGACCGTTACCTGGACCAGTCTTTAAAGGACAAAACGCGCAAGAAGAGAGCAGCAACATCAAGGGAATTTGAAATTCATCCAGAAATGAAACTCACCATGACTCTTAAAGAACTGTTATCTGCCTCCAGGACCAAGAAGAGTCTGACAACTATGCTAGCTGAGAGTTTACTTCAACACTTCTGTAGTCAAAGTGCTGTTGACTGGTTGACTGTTGTGTATGACACAAAGATTAAGGGTGATGGTTTTGAGGAAACACACACTCATGAAGAGGCAGACACAATCATTGCTCATCAAGCAATGGTGTGTTCAGCTGAGTCTGGCTGGCATGAAGTTAGTGTTTGGTCACCAGATACTGATGTCCTCATCCTTTTGCTGGGTCTTGTTGCTTGCGATCACCTTGGACCTCAGACTCATCTCAAGTTCCTTACTGGTAAGGGCACAAAATACAGAAAAATTGATGTGGTAGAAAGAGTCCAGATAACAGGACATCAAAAATGCCAAGGCCTCATTGGTCTCCACAATTTATCTGGTGCTGACTGGGGTGGTAAACTTGTTGGCATCAGCAGGAAGACCTGGGTTAATGCCTACATGAAACTTAATGATGGTGATCCCGCCATCAGTTGCTTTAAGCAGCTTGGTGATGGAGCACTGCCATCAGATCTCATCAATGGTGAACTTCCACAACAACTCAAAGGTTTGGAGCAGTTTGTCTGTAGTGTGTATGGGGCAAAAGGTCACACAACTCTACCAAAGTTGAGGTAGGAGCTATTTCGGTCCAAGAACTTGGAGGGAGAAATGCTACCTCCTACACGAGCTGCCTTGCTGCCTCATATTCTTCGTGTCAATTACATTGCCATGCGTGATAAATCATACATTTCAAACTGCCCAGTTCTTCCTCAAATAGAAAGAAATGGTTGGGCTTTCAAGGAAGGAGTTTATGTTCCGGTGACATGTCTTACACTCCCAGCCCCTAAAGCTGTGATAGAGTTGACAAAATGTATGTGCAAAACACTCAGATGCAGTTGTCACAGACATGGAATTCCCTGCACTCCTCTTTGCAAATGCTTTGCTGGTGACTGTTCAAATGTAACCAAACACAATATAGTTGAGGATGATGCTGATGAATGATCAATTTATGTATGTTCAAGTGTGCTGTTTACTATTCATGTTTATACAATTTGTTATGAATTAGTTCATACTGCCATTACAGTACATCCTCTTTTTTACTTCAAAAATGTTATGTTGGAATGTTAAGGTGGATGTTAAAAATGGTTGTTTAAAAAATATCAAATGTAAAAAAAAAAGTTTAAAAAAATACAAAACAAAAAAACAAACAGTTACTGTTGTTCACACACAAATTACACAGCTGGTCGGCCGTTAATAAACGGTTTTACTTTTTTGTGTTTGATCTGTTGGTCTGTTGACCAATGTTTGATCAATATTATCTAATATACTCTACCAAGGCATACTGAGTATCAACTTCCTGAGTGTACACAACCCCCTCTGGTTACTTAATATAGTCTTTTTTTTTAAAGGAGATCCTGGTATATTCATTATTAATTGTGTTATTGACCAATTTTACCAATTAACGTGAAAAAAATCCTTAAAAATGCTTGGCCACTACCTAAAAATGAGTCATAACAACTTCTGATCACACTAAAACTGCCATAAATGGACTCAGGATCCTCAATAACCCCTAAATTGACACCAATATTGTGAAAATATGATCTTTATTACTAGATGTATGCATGCAGTACATATCCTGGCCGAGGTCAGAAAGCGCCCCCTGGGGGGGGGGGGGGCATAATGGGGTCATAAAATTCTAAACCCATCATTTTCTGACAGTACTGACCCTAATAGAGCAAATAAAACAAAACAAAAAATCAATTTTAGCACAAAAATCCTACGGGAGCTGTTTTTCTGACAATTCATACTACACTATTAGTCTTCTTCACACCGAAATGTACAATTAAAGGAAGCTAAACCACTGAACCTCGAGATTTCATTCAAACTGTATTACAAGAGTCTACTTCCGTATAGCTGAGCTATAATTTTGATATATTTGCAAATAAAAATGCAAATAGCTCAGTGGTAGAGTGGGTCGTCCACTAAGGAGGGTTGGAGGTTCGATCCCAACCTCCTACTCGAACCCCACAAATGTACTTTGTACATGATTGTAGGTCACTTTGGACAAAAGTGTCTACTAATTGCCCTTCTAAACTATCAGGCAGTCTCAACTGAATTGAATCACGGGAAAATGTAAGATTCAGTCTGTGACAAAACCTTATTAAATAGGTAGCCTTTGTTAGGCCAGTATTGATACTGCACTGTATTATTGTAGAAACTGTTGTTCTCTGAAAAGCTAGTGTTGTTAACACATTAATTTACATTTAGGGCATTTAGCAGACACTTTTGTCCAAAGCGACTTACAATCAGTTTGTGTGTTATCATTTGTGTGGTTTGACATGTGGACAGTTGGAGGTGGGGATTGAACCACCAACCCTCCGGTTAGTGGACGACCCGCTCCACCCAGTGAGCTACTGCCGCCCACATTCATGTCATGGAGGAATATGAAATGGTTGACACGAGGAGCAGACCAAAAGGTAAGAGAGATTGGGAAGTATTAGCTTGGATTGTGAGCTTTGTGAGCTTGCTGTACATCAGAGTAGAGATTTCACAAACATTTTGGTATTGCCTGGCAGTCAAGGTGATGTGTGGTTGTATACAACCCAGACATTGCACTGATAACTTCAGTTCCAAGTGTTCTAGCAACAGAGATCAGTACCATGCATCATGTAGTACTATGTTTAGGTTGCACCTTTTAATGGAATAATAAACACAAGTACAGACATTTATACATTTTGTTTATATATTTACTGTTCATTGTGATTCCACAAATGTACCACATAACTACACACAGTATGTTACTGCCAGTTACAGTGGAATCAGCCTATAGCTAATATTTGGGGGGTGGGCGGGCTTTGATAGTTGCAAATATTTGTACACCAAACTCAAAACCAAATAAATTGTGAACCACTAGGTAGTTTTTCGACTCTACATCTAGAAGTGTTGTTTTGTAGTTTGCTTACTAATCTTAAGGTCATGTTGCCTGGTAATGCCTGCTCATACTTCATGATATTCCAGCAATGCAAGTATCCTCATCACTGGCTTGTAGCACCGACTGCTCTCAAGATAAATGAGAGCAGAACAATATGTATAATAGACAGTGATAACTATTGGTCTACGAATGTAGTTTACCATGATGGATGCAACGAGGACAGTCCCACTCAGGACACAGCATTGGACAGTAGGAGGAGATATAATAGTAAGCAGTTACTTTCAGATGAAAGCCTAGTTGTAGGCATTTGTGTTGGTAGAATAAGGGGACATCCTGTCCTACGGTTGGTCAGGGAACTCCTTCTTTTTGGTTTTTGTGAAAGTGTAAAAGGCTCACCTCAAATGTGAATCAAATTTGCACATCACCATTTACTGTGTTTTATAATTTTCTGTATTAATCATCATAATGATAATTTATGATAATTTATCCCTAATCAATGAGGATTAGGGATTGGGGTAAAGGCCAGAGGTCACTCTCAACTCTAATAATCACATTTAGTCTTCACCATATAGAGGACTCCCTGCCCCTCCTGCCCTCACCCAGTGCAGTGCATTTTTAAGAGACAAAATGGAGGGACCAGTTAGATGCATGCCTGTTACTTTTTTATTGACATTTTTTTTACTAAAATACAAATGTTAAGAAACAAACAAAACACAAAAATCAATGCAACTGCAAAAACTAAAAACGGACAAATAAACATGACACTCAAGTACCTCCTGACATGAAAACAAGAAAACCCAGCAGGAAGCACAAGTTCTCTTCTAATACTGACGGTGCTTCCAGCACTATATGTATATATATATATATATATATATATATATATATATATATACTGTACATACAGGACAGAAAAAAGATTTCACCTTTAACTATTGAAATGTCATTCAATACTGTCCAACTTCATCAATAGACAGTTTCACACAAAAGAAAAATAATGGAAGTCATGGATAACAATTGCACTATATGTTGTTGTTAATGCAGGGTATTTGAATACTTGTAAAGGCAGGAAGTGTCTGGAGCCATCTGAGTGTACCAGCCTGCTGGGAGAGGACAAACAGTAGGAGAGGAAGAAGAGCCAAACACAAGTTGGATTCCCTTCACCCACCAAGCTGTCTATCTTTGGACTGCTGCTGTATGATGGGATAGCACACAGGATCACACACAGGATCACACACACACACACACACACACACACACACACACACACACACACACACACACACACACACACACACACACACACACACACACACACACAATCATTATGGATTATCAGGGCACAATTCAAACTACATATTTATATTCTTTCTTCAAACATCAGCAGGTTGCTTACTTATGTTTATGGGTTTAACAAAGTCTCAGAATGCTTGGCAGACATCAGCTCTTGGACAACTGCGCATCAACTCAAGCTCAATCTCGCAAAGACTGAGGTTCTCTTCATGCCGGGGAAAGACTGCCCTCACAGGGACCTGCTGGTCTCGGTCGAGGGCATCACAGTATCTTCCTCACCGACCGCAAGGAACCTGGGCGTAATACTCGACAACCAACTGTCCTGCACTGCAAACATCACTGCAGTGACCCGCTCCTGTAGATTTTCTCTCTACAACATCCGCAGGATCCGGCCTTTCCTCACAAGGGAAGTGACACAGTCCCTGACCCAAGCACTTGTCTTCTCCCGCCTCGACTACTGCAACTCGCTCTTAGCTGGACTCCCTGCAACCGCGATTAAACCTTTGCAGCGGATCCAGAACGCTGCATTCTCCCACGTGACCCCCCTCTTTAAAGACCTCCACTGGCTTTTTGTAGTGGCTCGCATCAAATTCAAGACGATGCTACTGGCCTACAAAGCTGTCAGTGGAACTGCCCCTACCTACCTCCAAACATTAGTGAAACACCACGCCCCTGCTCGAGCACTCCGCTCAACTACCTCAGCTGGTCAACTGGTACCGCCATCACTAAAAGGAGGAAAAGGTTGGATGGCGAAATCTCAACTCTTCTCCGTTTTGACACCGCAGTGGTGGAACGAGCTCCCTGCCAATGTCAGGACTGTAGTGTCACTCCCCATCTTCTGGAAGAGACTCAAGACCCACTTGTTCAGAGTTCACCTGAACCCTGCATAACCCTACCCTCATGCTCTTATTTGTTGTACATCTTGGTAGTTAAATCGCTCTTTGTAATGTGGCACTTAGTCAGAGATGTTGTATACTAGCTAATCTAGTTAATCTAGCAATTGAAATGCTCGAAACTTGTTCTGGTGACTTTCTTACTGTATTAGCAGCATTGAAATCTTTCACCTTTTTATGACAAATGTACTCTTTGAAAGTCACTTTGGATAAAAGCGTCTGCTAAATGCCAATGTAACGAAGTCAAATGAGGCAAATAACAGCTGAGAACAAAGTGAGAACGCTTTGGTCAAATCAGAAGACAAGGGAAGGGTGAGCAGGGAGGTTACACATCAGTAGAAACACATCATTGTGGTATGTCTCTATGTCTGTGCCTGCGATGTGCTTCAGTCAACACAATCTAGAGAGTATGCTCCCCGCAGGACGTCACAGGACAAGGTGGTGAAGCTGCCTATCCATGAACCTGTCTGTGGGGGTCATTTTGAAAAAGCACAGGTTTGAGAGTTTGAATGTTTAATGGTTCAGGTTTCTGTGAATCTTGCTGCTATTGTCCCCCAACCCAGGCTGCTGGCCAGGTGTAAAAAAACTCCTGAAACATAATACAAACAAAGTGCAGCCAATGAGGTCCTTCATTGTATAGCATATCTCCCTTCTGTTTGCGTTCTGAGCCGTACCACAGTATAAGGATCCCAGCAGCCAGTGTATCCTAACCAGATGATTCCACATTGCATCATGTTAACAAAGTTAACAAAGACAGCAGAGTCAAATCTCCCTCTTCTTCTCCCAACATGTAAGTGACTAACTCTCCAGTTTGTATTATATATGTAACAAAAGACGTTTGTGGTTAGATAAAGAAACAAACAGTTTCTTTGAGTTTTTGAAATTGTTGTTTGTGCTTCAAATGACCTCTCATTGGTATGAGAAATACAATAAATAAAAGGTCAACCTTTAGTTTGCTCTTGTGTGGAAAAGCTGTTATTCTGATGAGCAGGCAGTCTCAGTGGACATCTACCAGGGGTTGTCCAGGCCAGCTGCGTTCTGCAGGGGTGAGGACAGGACCAAGGTGGAGAAACAGCAGTGAACAGGTTAAGAGCCAGAAGAAGATTAAAAAGAGGAAGACAAAATAGAAAGGAAATCCAAAAGAAGCCACGGAGAGAGAGTGAAAGAGAGGGAGATAAAGAGACAATGCACAGCTTGTTAATATCAACAATGTACTGTGAAAGTCCCACCCGGATTTCAAAATCAGTTTTTCCTGGCAACACCGACATCATCGTGAAAACATGAAGTGGGTCTGGGCAGGAAAGCTACAGAGTTCTGCCATCCTGAGTGTGTTTGGTGGGACACAACCTGACCTGGGGGTTCTCCTCTTTATGGAATTGAAACAGATCATTCATAAGACGAGAGTTGTTCAGAATCTGTTGGCAATTGTGGAAAGAGAGGATGGCAGACAATGGTTTCATGCACATGGAGCCAGCGTGTGTTCATTTGTTGGCTTTGTAGGAAACACATGTTTGTGTGTATTTCTGCATGTGTGTGTGTGTTATCTCTCTCTCTCGAACACACACACACATTACCATAGACGCAATGTTTGGTCTAAATCAGGGGTCTCCAACACGTCGCTCGCGAGCTATCAGTAACTCACAACCCCTTTCCAAGTAGCTCGCCAAAGGGTTCATTATATCCAATCAAATTCATAGATGTCCCGCCCCCCTTCTTGCACAAAATTATTATTTGCCAATTAGTTGTCAATCAAACAGTTGTGCTGCTGTCAGGCTTGATGAGTCAGTGGTGAGATGGGCAGCAGCCACCGCCACGGCAGGTACTAATAAGAGGATAAAAACATGCACATTTCACGAAGAGTGGGAAACAAGAGTTTTATTTTACACATGTAACGTGATGTTTTAATGCAAAATGTGAGTTGTGGACAACAACATTTTGTAAATGTTCAGGCAAACAAGTTTATTCTGTTTGTTTAGGTTGAAATAAGCTATGAGAATAAATCTTATAAAACATGAGTAGCTCTCGGGCATTTTCATTTAGTAAAATTAGCTCTCAGAGGAAAAAAGCTTGGCGACCCAGCTGGTCTAAATGGACATGCTATAGGGTGGATAAGGACAAGGGGCTGAGGGAGAGAGGCTAAATATGCACGACTGGTCATCACTTACACTTGTAAACGTGTGTGTGTGTGTGTGTGTGTGTGTGTGTGTGATAACTTACCAAATGAAACAGGAGGGCTGCATTAATCAGAGGGTGAACACAATTAGAACATTCTACAGAAGCAGTGTGTACATTTAAAAAGTATTTTCCATATTTTGTTGCAATTTCTAAACACTGAGAGTCCAAACAGTATAAGTATAAGAGTATTAACTAGGAATGTATATATTTTGGTAATATTATTTAAACATATTATATTAAGTTATTGTATTATCATTAGATGAACTTCAAAACAAACTAATATTAAGTAGTTATTACATTTATTAAAAAGAATAAGGTATAGAATATCTAGCACACTGGAGATACTACAGAGAAACACACACACACACACACACACACACACACACACACACACACAGGTTGATGATCAGCACATGAACACAACCAAACCACTACATGAAACATGCAGGGCCATGTGCTTCCTGTGCAGTGCATACATTGTTCATATCAACCTACGGGACAAGATGGTGGTCAGCAGCTAGCCATGAGCAACAGGAATACCAGGTTCAAATGTAAAGATAAATATGCCATGTTAGGCAGAAGTAAGTGCGATCATAGACATTTTATCAAATTATAAACACCAACCATCTTTAAATATGTTGCACCGTGACTTCTGCTGACCAAGTGAACTAATGAAATACACTGCAGCCTAACTGCTGACCAAGAACACACTAAATAAAATACGTTGTAGCCTCATTTCTGCTGCCCAAGTAAACTCCAAGTGAAATATGTTTTAGCGTAACCTCAGCTGAGCAAGTAAACTACAGATGAAATATGTTGCAGTGCAACTTCTGCTGATCAAGTAAATTGTATATTTTATTGAAATATGTTGCAGCATTAGTCATCTTATTCTGCAGATTCACTCTGAGCAACATGAGCAACATGATAATCTCCTTGTTCAGACAGCATCACATTGCTCACTACTGCAATGAGTTACAAACCCCCAGTGGAAGATGTTACCATGTTGCACTAATGAGTTACAAACCCCCAGTGGAAGATGTTACCATGTTGCACTAATGAGTTACAAACCCCCAGTGGAAGATGTTACCATGTTGCACTAATGAGTTACAAACCCCCAGTGGAAGATGTTACCATGTTGCACTAATGAGTTACAAACCCCCAGTGGAAGATGTTACCATGTTGCACTAATGAGTTACAAACCCCCAGTGGAAGATGTTACCATGTTGCACTAATGAGTTACAAACCCCCAGTGGAAGATGTTACCATGTTGCACTAATGAGTTACAAACCCCCAGTGGAAGATGTTACCATGTTGCACTAATGAGTTACAAACCCCCAGTGGAAGATGTTACCATGTTGCACTAATGAGTTACAAACCCCCAGTGGAAGATGTTACCATGTTGCACTAATGAGTTACAAACCCCCAGTGGAAGATGTTACCATGTTGCACTAATGAGTTACAAACCCCCAGTGGAAGATGTTACCATGTTGCACTAATGAGTTACAAACCCCCAGTGGAAGATGTTACCATGTTGCACTAATGAGTTACAAACCCCCAGTGGAAGATGTTACCATGTTGCACTAATGAGTTACAAACCCCCAGTGGAAGATGTTACCATGTTGCACTAATGAGTTACAAACCCCCAGTGGAAGATGTTACCATGTTGCACTAATGAGTTACAAACCCCCAGTGGAAGATGTTACCATGTTGCACTAATGACTTACAAACCCCCAGTGGAAGATGTTACCATGTTGCACTAATGAGTCCACATGCAGCTGCAGGTCTGCTCTTCAACTAAACAAAACATTGCACACATTAGGCTCTCTTCATTTCACTCCACCGGCTTCCTGCCATTCATTGCACTATTATCAGGTCCTCAGCACAAAGCCACTCCTCGTGGTCTACTAGTGAATTAACATTGGAACAAGCCAGACTCCTCTGAGTGGTTACTTGATGATGAAGTAAGTGAGTCAGCTCCAAACTGTCCAACAACCTTCAAAATGCAGCTGAATACTGAACTCTTCTGGGATACATGAACACTTAATCTGTATGTGGCCATTAGGTTTGACATGGAACTATTGCTGCTGATGTCCTATTTGTAATTATCTTATTGACTTTTTTTCATTTAGCATCAATTGATGAGCATTTAAGGGAGAGACTAGAAAACAAAGCAATACTTTAATTAATACGGCTATTCTGTACTCATATATGGAAGGTCTTTTGAGTAGCTTGCATCTGCAGATTGAAACCATGGTCCTGTAGCCCTTCAAGTCCTAGTTTCATAGTTCATAGTTAATCTAGCAATTGAAATGCTTGAAACTTGTTCTGGGGACTTTCTTACTGTATTAGCAGCAATGAAATGTTCCACCTTCTTATGACAAATGTACTCTTTGTAAGTCTGCCAAATGCCCTAAATGTAAATGTAATACTGCTTCATTGGAAAGGTTTGGACAAAGATATTGAAATATAAACATGTAGCATTGCTAAATGGGAGAAACAGTTGTATGGCAAATAAATTTATCTGTTGCACTTTAAACTGAATATTATCAGTTTTAAGTGCTTGAAATGCTGAAATATGGAAATATGAAGCCGTATGAATGCTGTATGAGTTTGTCATGTGCTGCATGCACAAGATATGCACAAATGTATTTATTTGTATTTATGTATCCAGGCGTCATTAGACCTGGGCGTTGGAGGCTTTGGGAATAGCCCCGGATCTCACCATGATAATGATGAAAATCAGTGGCCAAGCTAGACCGTTTTTGGGTGGGCTCAAGCCCACCCTATCGCTTCATCCTCAAATCTAATATTCTACTGTCTAGGCTGTTAAATTCAAATTCAATTCAATTTAAACTCAAAATCCCCAATACCACCCCCACCCCTCCCCCCAAAGGTCAGAACCTAGAAACACCCCTGAGCTTGTCTGTTAATACCTGAATCCTATGAGGAGCAATGTGTCACCTTCTTCTCTCACTGAAACCACCTTAACCCATCAAATGAAGCCTTTATTGGTGGGAGCTTTTATTCGTACTGCAAATGACTAACAATGGGAGTCACTCATTAGCAAATTAAGCTACAAGATGGCGAGTTGAAACTCACCCCATCCTCTTCCCTGTGTGGGGTCAGGTGCTGGTATACTGCTTCAATTACACTGCGTCTGTCAGGGGAAGAGAAAAACAAACAAGCTGAAGAGTAAGGCGTTGTTCAAAGTGTAAGACCCCCCCCCCCCCCGTTTCAGCTCGATTTCGAAGGTAAGGTAATTGTAGGTTACCTTACCTTCAGGTAAAAGTATTTTTAGGCTTTTGCTGGTAACAGTGTTTTTGTGACATCGATGTGCCTTTTCCGAGGTGAGACGAGCTTCATTATGCAAGTGTAGCCTGTGGGCCAGTAATAGTTTGCTGTTTTCTCTATCTCTCCCGTTCTGCACAGCTAGTCTCATGATCTCTCTCTCTCTCTCTAAAACACCTGCTCTACGTCATTAAGTGGGGAATGGGGTGTTGATTGATTAAGCTACCTGACGCGTTACCGACTTAGGCTTATTTATAGGCACCTGGGGTCCTTAAGCCGGTAGCTCGTAGTAAACACAGCTGGTTCCAGGTCAGTGTGACTGCACCGCGAGTCCACAGGAGAGCAGACGCGGGCGGGACCGTGGCAGGCTTGTGTGTGTATGAGTGCGGCCGTGTTCTAACATCAGTTACAAGTGTCCACCAGCAAGGTTACTGTAGCGGTGGGGGGACTGGTTCTACAGAAGCCATCAGCCAGTGTCGGTAGCCTTCTTGGACAGTATCAAAGATCCCTGCAACTACACAACGTTGCTAGTTGCTGTTCTCTTTTACTTATATTTTTGGTGCCGCTCATAGTTTATTTATTTGTTTTGGTTGCTTATCTTCCTCTGGCCTACCGGCTGTAATGTCTGTATAAACGTGTGAGCCGTAGGCTAGAATGGATTTATTTTGTTTATTCTTTTTTTTATTTTTATTATTTAGTTTGTCTCTCTTTACTTAAGTCCAGTGTCTCCCCTCCCTCATCCTAGCTAAAAGCCTCAGTGTTTAGCAGGCCCATCAGCGACTTCGGTAGCCGGTCTCTAGTGTTCCCACTCCAGTAGCCCAATAGCGACGGCAGTGTGTGCAGGATGAACTCTTAACTGCCTTTCCACGTATCACCTGAGTGTATTTTCCCAGCACCTAAACGTGTGTTATTTAGTGTGCACCTCCACGTGTGTTAGAAAGACCTGGCCTAATCTTAGTCCTTCTATTGGCCCAAGCTGAGGTTCCCCAGTCCCTACCCTTGTCTATCTGGTTCTTTCTTTTCTTTCATTGCTTTTTTTTTCTTTTATCTGGTGACCAACCAACTGCCTTGTGAGCCTATTTATTAATAAAGATTATATTTTTATACTTTCACCAACTGTGACGACAACATTATTTGAGTCCCCCTTGCTCTGATAAATTGTACCCTGGTTCAAGGGGTGGCGTAGTCAGCTTGCCCTGTAAAGGGCGCTACACACTGATGGGCAAAGAAAGAGATGTTGGCAGGGTTGCCCTGCGTAGTGACAGGACTCTTGATGTGATTCTGAACCCCAGCCTCATTTTTGCTATTCTCCTTCAGTATTTGAGTGATACATCATCATGTCTCCCACTAACTGATTTTTTACCCCACCCTGCCCCGACCTGGTGAGAGCCCAGTTGATTATTGGCTGAGGGTAAACAGAGCAGCTGACCTTGCTGATGAAGGCTTCTGTAGACAAGGTAGACAGATGGATAACTCAGATGAGGAGATAGTGCGCATGTTGCTTTAAGTGTAAGCCTATTCAAGAGTGGAGTGCACTCGACATACAGTTGAGAATTAATGACTATCAGAGAGAGTGGAGGGCCTCTGGGAGAGGGCAATAAGATGTAAAAAGCCATGCCGCCACCTTAGCCAGCCAGCCCAGCAGTGTACAGTCAGCAGTGTCACAGTCAGTGCACCGCTGTTAACTCTGCCCCAGTGCCTAGTCTGGTGAACTACACACAGTGTTCCCCCTCCGTCACTGTCCTGACTCAGAGCCATGCCTCACTACAAACTCCAGGCCCATCCTCTTGCCCCTCTATGTCAGCTAGGGTTGAGCACCGAAACTCGGTTCCAGTAGGGCACTGGTTCCGATATAAACGGTTGTAACGAGACCGAATAAGAACGCAAATTTCAGTGCGTCATTTAGGTTCCTGACTTTTTTTTAACACCCCATGGGGCTGCGGGCGGCGTCAACCTGCGTGACGTCAGTGCCGCTATGCTGCACACTTGTTGATCAGATCATCAGAACTGATAGCAGTGAGAGGATCATTGAAGAAGATGCCGAATGCAAAAAGATCGAAGGTTTGGCTACATTTCACATCCAAGGATTCCGACTCTGCAACATGCAACAGGTGCAATAAAGCGATATCGTGCAAAGGAGGTAACACCTCAAATTTAAGTAAACACCTAATGACTCACGGTGTTTATTTAAAAGCCGAGCAATGCACCGTGTTTGATAACTTGCTGCATCCCGCAAGTTATCGAACACGGTGCATTGCTCGGCTTTTAAATAAACACCGTGAGTAAACATCCCTCTATGTGTGTGTTTTATATTATGTATGTTTTGTTAATATTTAAGGTGTTGCACTGTTCATTTCAGTACTTATATTTGATACAATATTGTTTTATTTGATGTGACGTAAATGTGAATTCTTATTTTATATTATTTTAAATAATATTGCTTTATTTTATATTGTGTGTAATTTGGCCCTGGAAATAAAAGGGTAGGCTATTGTTTTTTGAAAAAGTGTGTGTGCGATTTCGTTTTTTTAAGCACCGGTACGAGAACCGTTTTAGCACCGGAACCGTTTAAAAAGTACCGAGTAGGCACCGGTATCGGATAAAACCCAAACGATACCCATCCCTAATGCCAGCTGTTTTACAGAACACTCAAGAGGCTGAGGGAAGGATTCTCTCTCGGATGATGTCAATGTTAGAGCAGTTAATTGGTAGAGCGCAACAGAGTAGTAGCGCTCCCCGTAGAGGAAGATTCCAGAGTGGTAATTGTGAGGCCTGTTGTGTCTGCAATGACACTACATTGCCTGTCTAGCCCCTGGTCACATGAAGACTGTTTGCCCCACCAAGTTTTCCTCTCAGTCTCAAGGAAACTAGTTGACCCATATAGGGGGAAGATAGTATGGGTCTTAATTCGTCCTCCCAGGGGGAAGATGCTTCTGATACAGAGACCATTTATGCAACCCACAAGATTTCATGTAGTAACACTCAAAGTTGTCTATCAGAACATACATAAAGTTGTTTTTCTACACACCTGTAAAATGTGAGCATTTTTGGAGATCAAAATTATCTGAGCCTGCTATTTAGATGATTTGCTAGTTTTTGCTCCTGATGAGGTGACAGCTCTGCAGCACTTGGATATGGTGTATAGCAGACTGCGTGGCCACACCCTGAAACCAGCTCCCAAGAAGTGCCTTTTCCTACGCAAGTCTGTGAGGTTCCTTGGGCACATAGTTGATGACTCCGGTGTGTCAACTGACCCTAGTAGAATTGAGGGCATCATGAACATAACGAATGCTGACCTGATGGAGGCAGATGGTGTGACGCCCTCTGCAAGACAGGGCAGGTCTTTCCTGGGAATGGTCAATTACTACCAACACTTTGGCCATTGACAAGCCCCTCTTCACTCTTTTGTCAGGACGTAACGTAAAAGTAAAGAAAAACAAAAACAAAGATCACAAAGCAGTGTGCAATGTGCATCTGACCCCTGACATGGAACAGGCTTTCCAGAAACTGAAGTCATTGCTGGCTGAAACAGTCGTCTTCGTTCACCCTGACTTTCCCCGCCCTTTCATGTTGTCTGTGGACGCCTCTCTAGATGGCATTGGTGCTGTTCTATCTCAGATTTAGGGAGGGGGAAACCAAGGCGAAGCCTATTGCGTTTGCCAACAAGTCTCTCTTTCAGTTTCAGAAAAATTACCCAGCACACTGTTTGGTATTTTTAGCCTTAAAGTGGGCCATTTGCGACAAATTCAGTCATTGCTTGAAAGGCCATGCATTCATGGTGTGGACAGACAACAATCCATTGACTCACGTCATGACAAAGCCAAAGTTGGATTGCCGTAAATGGTTCCTGAGCCACATAAAGCTGCCGTCCTGAGGGGAGTCCACGACGATGCTGGTCACCAGGATCAATTCAGAAGTCTTGGGCCAGACAGAGATTCTTTTGGCTCTGTCTCGATAAGAGATGTGAGGGATTATGTCCGCAGCTGCAAGCGTTGCATCGCCAGCAAGACAGCTGAGCCTGTTGACAGGGCGCCCCTGGAGAGCATCACGTCTACCAGGCCACTCCAGCTCGTTTGCATTGCCTTTTGGTCGGCTGAGGATGTGAACAACAAAGCGGTTGATGTACTGGTTGTGACCGACCATTTGGCCAGAATGGCCCAGGCATTTCCCTGCAAAGACCAGTCAGCCAAGCAAGTGGCGAGAGTCCTCTGGGACAAGCTTTTCTGTGTGTTTGGGTTCCCAGAACATGTCCACAGCGACCAAGGGGCCAGCTTCGAGAGTCAGCTGATCAAATTCTCTGGCGTAACAAAATCATAGACCATCCCTTAACATCCTATGGGCAATGGGAGCATTTTAACAGAACTCTTGGCAACATGATCCGTGTACCGACGAAAGCCAATTAGCCAAGACGTCTTCAGACACTGACGTTCATCTACAACAGCACAGTTCACGAGACCACAGGATATGCTCCTTTCTTTTGGATGTTTGGGTGGACGCCACGGTCAATGTGCTTTTTCGTACTGTTCTTAATGATCCAACTTTAGTCAATTATGACAAGTATGGGACATCCCTTGCAAAAGATCTAAAGGATGCCATGCTGATAGCTCAGGAACATGTGGAGTGGGTCGCTCAGTCACCATTTCCTGACTCCTCTAAAGTTGAGTCAGATGGACTGACTGTTGTGACAGACAGACAGTGCTACTGACTCACATAGTATTGACACTTTCGCTACTGTCTCACGGTCTCAGAATTCTGTTTTGATCTAGGTTTGATCGCATTGTCAAGCCAGTTGACAGACTGATTTACACTATGTCAAGGCAAGACATTGGCAAACACACCCGTAATACACCTATGTAATCTATTTGCCAGTATTTCCAGTCTTTCATGGTTAGACTGTGGATTTGAGGTCATATCACACACCTTTAGTAATGTAGTGTGGTCCAAGTCTGGAGATTAAGATTATTTTTCTTTTTGCCTATTGGGTTTTTTGGTGCACTGTTATTGTGGGCTGTATAAGGCACCCTACTGTCAGTGGTTGGTTCGAGAGTTTGTGTGGCTGTTCTTCTACTTCATCCTTATTGGATACCTTCGTGTTTGGCTGTCCTGTAATTGGATAACCTTTATATAATGTTGACAGGTAGCATACTCGCCTTCAGGAATACTGTGCAGTCCTTGCTTGTATTTGGCGAAATTCAGGGGAGGTGGATGCAACACAATAGTGTGTGATTTGAAGCCACCGGTGGACTGTCTGTGTATCTGCTGTGTTTTGTTTCCATGCTTTTACCCGATCAGAGAAGCAGTATGCTCTGCATTGGGTAGGTACACAGTACTAAGCACTCACCTCTCTATATTGGTTTTCCAATAGCAAAATGTTGTTCAAGTTGAAAACTTCGACATATAACATGTTTTATATAATTTTCTATGCATTATGATGATCTGGTTGCATTTGAATGTACTTTTGTTTGATAAAGTTTGTTAATGTTTTGCATACCAGGTATAACATGATTAGCTGTGAACTTTGCTAGCATGTGTCCATGCTTTTAATGTAGCCTGTGTAATACAATGCAGTTCTTTTACTTTGCTTGTGAAGATGCTGAGAGATATGTCCATGTACGCCTGAAGGCTTGATTTTGTTTTATTTTTCAAAGGTACGTTGCAGCAAACATGAAATGTAAATAGTTTATGATGAAGAGCTATACCTTATGTAAAAGTATCAGAGAGAAGCCGTATGCTGTGCATTGGCTGCTGAAAGATATGTCCATCTATGCCTGAAGGCTTGATTTTTTTTTTTTTCAAAAGGATTAAATCCAAGTTCAATTCTACAACTTCACCTCATTCCTGACTGCTTTACAACTGTTACATTAAGTAACTGTCTCTGCATTGATTATTATTTATTCAAGTGTACAAATAGTTTACATCCATTTATATAAATGTAAAAGTATATGGAAGCACATTGCTGTGTTATTATAACATAAATCCCTTTAATTTATCAAGTTAAGAACATTACATTACACAAAGATCAAACTTTTCAAGTGAATAACAAAGACAAATATAATCAAGTTATTACATCAACTTTGTTCAAAACTTTTTTGCCACAAATGATGGGGCAGGACTATGGTATAAACAAATAATTGTGAGCTCTCACGGGGGGCCTCATCAAATAACGTAGTGGGCCGGGTTCAGCCCTCGGGCCTTGAGTTTGACAGAAGTGCCTTAAGGAAATTAATTACCTAGTTGGATTAGTTTGTTGGATAACTGGGATTTTTTCAGTGTAAATTGACTTCAGCTTAGCATGGGATATCATCATTATTTATTTTTTACCACCGTGCATGAATTGAACGGCGGCATCAAAGTTTGGAACTTTGGTGCACACACGCAGACAGTGATTTAGAAGAAATCACAAGAGGCAGAAGCCTATCATGTATTTCATTGATACTGCTTATTTCCAATTTGCAAATGATTTGGGTCTGAAGCATTTTCCATGCATCTCCACAAAATATGCCCACATTTACACTTTACACATTTACACCCTGCCCATAATTGTTACCACAAAGCACTTGCAAGGAAATGAATATATAATTTCTGAACTACATTTTGGGAGTAGATGTCAACTACCACAAATGCAGTAGTCATGCTCTACTAATAAACCACATGCATTTTATTTTAACCAAAAGTTCACGTAATGTTAGCATTTAAAATTGATTGCTCCTCAGCCATGGAACAGACGCGATACAGAAATCTGTGGTAAAATTATGTTTACTAAATCATTACAACTTTGAGATCATTCTTGCACAATAGGAAATAAAAGGCATGGTTGGAGGGGGGGCTTACTTGCTGGCTAGACCTCCCCCTGGTGGCAAATTGGGGATGTTGTCAGCAGACAGGTTCCTCATCACTGTTACTAGGTCTGGGATCCCCTCCTCCCCTGAGCCAGATAGCATCTCTGAGAAAACAGCCGACATTTCACATACGTCAGTGTTACGAAGTTCAAGACAAGTACAAGAAACTAATTAAGGACAGATGGGGACAAATGGGACAGTTGAAAAGCATGGAGAGAAGATGAAAACTACACCTGTGAACTTGTGTACATAAAAACGTTGAGAGAGTGAGAGAGAAAGTGAGATAGAGAAAGCTGCAAGGTAGTCAGGAATGTGGCATGAAGCCAGGCTCAGTGTTCCAACATTCAGACAGACAGACAGACAGACAGACATACTTTAATGATCCCTGAGGGAAATTGCATTTGTTACAATACTCCAGGGAAAAAAGAAAGAAGAGACAGACACTCTACGTAGAGTGTTAGAATATATAAATATATAATATAAACCTATGTAAAATATAAACCTATGTAATACAATATACAAAAAATATACATAAAGAAATATAGAAATATACATAAATGTACATACATCCAGGCATACACTAAGAGGTGATAGCATAGGATGTAGCATGTCAGATTCTATGTGGTCAAAAAGACCAGTTGTGCATAGAGATGACCAGTTATGTAGTGAAATAAAATGAAATTCCCAGTTATGCAAAATAACCTGTTATGCAGCAGAAACTATGATGAAAGAGACAAATTGTATAGTTTGATAACCACAGGCAGGAATGATTTCCTATGTCGCTCTGTGGTGAATCTCGGTGAGAGGAGTCTTCTGCTGAAGGTACTCCACCGCTGAGCCAGGATGGATAAGAGAGGGTGAGAGGCATTGTCCATGATAGTCCGTAGCCTGGACATCATCCTCCTATCTGCCACGGTAGTCAGAGTGTCCAATTCCTCACCCACTACATCACCAGCCCTCTTGATGAGTCTATTAAGTCTATTGGTGTCCGCAACCCTCATCCCACTGCCCCAGCATGTGACAGCAAAGAAGATCGCACTGGCAACAACAGAATCATAGAACATCCTCAGCATCGTCCTGCAGATGTTGAAGGACCTTAGCCTCCTCAGAAGGAGGCTCAGAAGGGCTTTGGCCATTTTTGTAGACAGCCTCTGTGTTCCTGGTCCAGTCCAACTTGTTGTTGAAGTACACCCCCAGGCAGTGTTTCCCACAGGATTTTTGTAGACTATGGTGGGGGGTTTGCGATCCTCTAGGGGGGTCCGGGGGCATGCCCCCCCGGGAGAAAAAATTCAGTAGATTTTATTTAATTGCATCAATCTGGTGAATTTTGAGAACCAATTTATGACATATCAATTACTGACAAATTACTTACAAACTGCTGGTACTGATATGAATGTGGATGACACAATGTGTCATACTAAATGGGGTTGAGGGGTTTTCAGAAAGCATTAACAAAAATGAGTAAAACACAGCGCTGAGCCTTTATACTACTAGTGAACTGTCAAGTGCGCAGCTGGGGGGGCGGGGGATCGCGAGGACGCCTTGCCATGGCGACGGGGGGAACAGAACGTTGGGGAGCCAAACCAGCCGCGAGGATTTGCCCTTCTATTAAACGCTGCAGCCCACCTGTGTAGGCCTATTGTTGAGCTGCTAGTGAAGTCTATTTGACTAGGTGAAATGAGTCCGGGCCAGAGCTAGTGAGCGGAGCGGAGCACGAGCGAGCGAGGAGTGGATGGAATGTTGCTGGAGCGTGGAGCGGTTTTTCATTCAGCCGCCGGAGCGGCCGCTCTGTTCCGCTCCAGTGTCGCTCCGATACTGCTCACACCACGAGTCTGAGGCATGCCCAAATCCAAATGTGTGTCTTCTTGTTGCACTTGTCTATCTTTTAAAATAAATGTTCTATGACTGAAATATATTGCCGTTGCTCTTAGTTCTTTAGGATGTACTTTTTCTGTTTAAGGTGGCAATTCGTATTAGTTTATTTCTCCCTCATTTAAATTGGAGCGAGCGTGGAGCGATTTCAGCGGAGCGGCAGGATTTTTAAGTGGAGCGGGGAGGGAAAATGAGCGGTGCGGCCGGACGCGATGTTGAGCGAGGAGCGCTCAACATCGCACCACTCAGCTCTGCTCACTAGCTCTGGTCCGGGCGGATTTTGAAACTATGGCGGCCGAAATTAGACTATGGCGGTGCGCCATAGTCTCGTCAATGTGTGGGAAACACTGCCCCCAGGTACTTGTACTCCTCAACAGTGTTGACAGGAACCCCCTGGATGAACACAGGGCCCACCGGTGTTTTGACCCTCCTTAGGTCCACAATGAGCTCCTTTGTCTTTGTAGCATTGAGCTGTAGATGGTTCAGCTCACACCAAGAGACAAAGTTGCCCACAACAGTCCTATACTCACCCTCATCACTCCCCTCAATACAGCCAACTATTGCGGAGTCATCAGAAAACTTCTGAAGGCGGCAGGACTCAGTGCAATAGCTGAAGTCTGAGGTGTAGAGGGTGAAGAGGAAGGGAGAAAGGACCGTCCCTTGTGGGGTCCCAGTGTTGCTAACCACCCTGTCAGATACACAGTTCTGTAGGCGTACAAACTGTGGTCTGCCCATCAGGTAGTCAACAATCCAGGACACCAAGGGGGCTTCCACCTGCATCGCCGCCATCTTCTCACCTAGGAGACCCGGCCGTAAGGTGTTGAAAGCACTGGAGAAGTCAAAGAACATGACTCTCACAGTGCTCGCCGGCTTGTCCAGATGAGAGTAGCCATTGTTCAGCAGGTAGATGATGCAGTCCTCGACTCCCAGGCGGGGCTGGTAGGCGAACTGCAGCTGGTCTGAGAAAGGTCTGACCACGCCACGAAGACCAAGGAGATCATTGTGGACTACAGGAAAACTAGAGGTGGCACGCACACTCCCCTCCACCTCAACGGGACGGAGGTTGAGCGGGTAACCAACTTCAAGTTCCTGGGAGTCCACATCTCCGAGAATCTATCCTGGTCCCTCAACACCACTGCCCTGATCAAGAAGGCTCACCAGTGCCTCTTCTTCTTGAGGAGACTAAAAAAGGCCCACCTGTCTCCTCAGATCCTGGTGAACTTCTACCGCAGCACCATCGAGAGCATACTGACCAAATGTGTCACAGTGTGGTATGGTAACTGCTCCGCCTCGGACCGGAAAGCACTGCAGAGGGTGGTGAAAATCGTCCTACGCATCACCGGTTCCCCAATCGCCTCCATCGAGGCTGTCCAGAGGAAGCAGTGCCTGCGTAAGGCGCGCAGCATCGCAAAGGACAGCTCTCACCCCATAGACTGTTTACCCTCCTCCCCTCTGGAAAGCGCTACAGGTCCCTGGGTACCCGGACCAGCAGGTTCAGGGGAAGCTTTTTCCCTCAGGCCTAACTATTATTTATTCTTAACTGCCGTTGCCCCACCACCCGCATTCATCTGTTGTACCCGTTCTGTTGTATTGCACTAGCACATTGCACCACCTGTACACTGTCTTGTATTGCACTATTTTACATTGTTTACACTGTTTACAGCCTGGTTACATTGCTACTGTTACTCAACCGTTACTACCTCAACAATCACTACCTCCACTTGCACCGTTACTACCTCGACAATCACTACCTCCACTTGCACTGTTTACCGTTTACCGTCACTTTAATAACTACTGCCACTTTTCCTGTTTTTTTCAATATTGCACTCTGCACCTTAATCTGCATCTCAACCTGCACCTTAATCGCTCATTTGCACTTCTGGTTAGAACGCCAACTGCATTTTGTTGTCCCTGTACTTGTACTTTGCACAATGACAATAAAGTTTAATCTTATCTAATCTAATAGGCCTAAACTGTTCCAGGACGAGCCTCTCCAGGGTCTTCATGATATGTGACGTCAGGGCCACCGGTCTGTAGTACTTGGGGCTGCTGGGGCGCAGCGTCTTTGGGACAGGAACGAGGCAGGACGTCTTCCACATCAGAGGGACCTTCTGGAGGTGCAGGTCAGGTTGAAGACATGATTAAGTACTCCACACAGCTGGGGGGCACAGGCTTTAAGTACCCTGGGGAACACACCATCAGGGCCGCTTTGCCAGAGTGGAGTTTAATCAGTTGTCTTCTCACCAGGTCAGGCGTGAAGGACACTGTAGAGGTGTCAGTGGGGGGAGGGATAGGGTCCTCAGGTAGTGGAGGACAGTATGCAGAGCAGGGGGGAGGGGTGGGGCAGGGTGAAGGTGTGAAGTGGCCAGGAGTGAATAGAGGTGATGAGAGGCAGGAGGGCGGTCTATAAGGAGGGGGAGAAGGAGGGGGAGGCGGAGTGGCACTGGTTGTTGGGCTGCCAGCAGCAGTAGCAGCAGGGTCATGTGGGGGAGGGGCAGGGGCCGCAGTATCAAACCTATTGAAGAAAAGGTTAAATTCATTGGCCAGAGCCACCCCACCCTCCAGCCCCATACTACCAGTCTTCTGGAAGCCTGTGATGGTTCTCATACCACTCCACACATCCCTTGTGTTGTTTTGCTGGAGCTTCTTCTCCAGCTTCCTCCTGTATCTGTCTTTTGCCTGCTTAATTCTGACCTTGAGTACCCCCTGTACTCTCCTCAGCTCAGCCTGGTTGCACTCTCTGAACGCCCTCTTCTTATCGTTCAGGATGGCCTTGATGGCCTTGGTGATCCAAGGTTTGTTGTTTGCGTAACAGGTGACTGTCGACGCAGGGACATAGCAGTCCACACAGAAGTTAATGTAGTCTGTTATGCACTCTGTGAGCCCATCAATGTCCTCCCCGTGAGGCTCACAGAGTGCAGGCCAGTCAGTAACCTCAAAACAGTACCGCAGTGCCTCATAAGATTCCTCTGACCACTTCCTCACAGTCCATGTGGTCACAGGCTTCCTCTTCACCAGAGGCACATAGCAGGGTTTGAGGTAAACCAGATTATGATCCGACCTGCCCAGAGGGAGGAGAGAAGATGAGATGTATGCCTCCTTAATGTTAGCATACATCAGGTCCAGGGTCCTCACCCCTTTGGTACGACAGCTCACATATTGCTTAAATGTTGGTAGAACTCACCATATCCATGGTGACGTGGTTAAAGTCTCCTGACATGATGATGAGGGCACTGGGGTGTTTGGTCTGCAGTTTGGAGACAGTGGTGTGTATGGTGCCGCAGGCAGCTGATGGGTTAGCAGTGGGAGGGATGTACACCATGATGATGATGACGTGCGGGATCTCTCTAGGGAGGTGGTATGGACGTAGTCCAACGGCCAACACTTCGGCATCTGGGCTGCAGAGCTGTTCCTTAATACAGATGTGACCGGGATTGCACCACCTGATATTAACTAGAACGGCGAGCCCCCCCCCCTTCCGCTTACCGCTCTTGGTACAGTCCCGGTCCGCCCGGACAGTGTGGAAGCCATCGACAGATACAATCGGGTCCGTAATATCCATGTGCAGCCATGTCTCAGTGAAACACATTAGACTACATTCCCGGTAAATTGCGTGGCTCCGCGTTAGCGCCGTTAGCTCGTCCATTTTGTTATAAAGGGATTGAACATTCCCCATAACAATAGAAGGGAGACACGGTTTGAATTTTCTCCTTTATATCCGCACATCCCGTGTCAACCCTCTCCCCCGACGTCGTTTCCCTCCTCTGCTCCTTTTCCTCCAGAGATCGGGTGGTAAATCCGCTGGTCTGGCCACCATGCCGGCCGGCATTAGTGCGATCAGCTGTTCTCTGGTGTAAACAAAGGCAGCGTGTCCCGGTGTAGGCGGCATTGATAATAAAAACAGTACAAGAGAAGCACAACAAAACTCCCTCCAACAGCATTGTTTGAGAGTGTAGGGCTTCCTAGTACTTCAGAGAAAGAATAATAAGTAAAAAAAAAAAGAAAAAGTTAAGTTTTAAAAAAGCGAACTCAAGGCTGGAGTAGAGTAACAGGCGGCATGCAGCTTTCGCGCCCCGTACTATTCCTCCAACATTTTCGTACTTCACCACTTTCTTTTTGTTATTCTCTCCATCTCGCAGCACCAAAAAATACCCAAAGCCAAACAGTAACTTTTCTCCCGTCAACGTTTGCATGAATTCTCACCTAAGCATTCACATGTCCTCCCAAAGGCTAAAGCCTAGTTTATACTCCTGCGTAAAGTGCCGTACGTCGGTTACGGAGAGCCTGACGGAGAGCCTCTGAATCTTCTCCGTCGGCCTGAAATATTTTTATCCGTCACTCCGTCAACACACAACGGAGACCGCAAGGGCTGCGATTGGTCCTCTAAAAACGTCATTTCGGTTTGACTTCTATGACAATGTAAACACTGGCAGCGCCCATTGATATATATATACGCTTTATACGCTATATTTACGCTATATATATATATATATGGTTACGATATATATATATATATATATATATATATATACGCTACATATATACGCTTTACTATATGGACGCATAAAGTTCCAAAATGCCAAGCCGACCTACTTGAACTTGTGAAACTTAAAAGAGACGGTGGCAAATTGCACTAAATTGTTGTAAATAGTTTGTTTTTGTTTGTTTTTTTAGTTTGTGTAAGGTTTTTACTTTTAAAAGCATTTCATTTATAATGTATCCCCTTTTCTATTTAATAATTGATCCCCTTTTAACTATTTTTCCCTTTTGTACTTATTTACTTGCGTGAATGTCATGGCCAGTCTTGTGTAGCGACCCCTACTTGTCAAGCGGGAAATTGCATTGCGTATCCGTCACCACGACGGAGAACTATGAGGGCTCGAGGGGTCTCCGTAGTTACGCAGTTGGATTACGGATTACGCAGTCGTAGAAGTATAACCAGGCCTTAAGCGTCTCCTCATATAGTGTATGTGTATGTGTATATATATATATATAGGGGGCGGCACGGTGGTGCAGTGGTTAGCACTGTCGCCTCACAGCAAGAGGGTTCTGGGTTCGAATCCACCTGGGACCCGGGACCTTTCTGTGTGGAGTTTGCATGTTCTCCCCGTGCTTGCGTGGGTTCTCTCCGGGTACTCCGGCTTCCTCCCACAGACCAAAAACATGCAGGTTGGGGATTAGGTTAATTGGTGTCTCTAAATTGACCATAGGTGTGTATGTGAGTGTGAATGGTTGTTTGTCTATGTATGTTAGCCCTGTGATAGGCTGGCGACCTGTCCAGGGTGTACCCCGCCTCTCGCCCGTTGCAGCTGGGATTGGCTCCAGCCCCCCCGCGACCCTCGTAGAGGATAAGCGGTTACGATAATGGATGGATGGATATATACATATATACACTGTATACATGACTGACGCAGTATTCCTGAGGTCATGTTATGGTGAGAATATATCTATTTTACATTGTTTTGCCGAACAAAAATGTTATTAAATGTTAGCACAATGTTATCATAGAAAGTATGACCAAATGAAGGACATAACTTTTTTTTCAGTACAATGACTTGACCACTCAAAAATCTCCCTCAGGATGAATAAAGTATCCACCTATCTATCTATCTCTTGACCATTGTGTGCTCATATCCTAAACCTAGCCAATAAACTATGATGTGCATGTAGCATGTGCATCATGTCACAAGTAGTTACCATGAAAAATACCCATCCCCAAGCCCCTCAATTTTCTTGGAGAAAAGACATTGTACAACACACTAGAATGGGCCAAATGACTGTTGGACTGTCAATGGATTTGTATTGCCTGTATATGGAGGTGTTATAAACTCATCATAGAAAGGATATACAAGAAGCCAGGGGTCACAAGGCCTAAGTCTAGCATGCATCAACAAAACAAATAGTGAAATGTACCATCAAGAGACAGTTCACAGGGCAACGTCCAGAAATCTTACCCAGCTGAAACTCTCCTGCCTAAGACCATATAACTGCATCCAGACATAATCTACAAAGAGGGTGAATGGAATGTAATGAGAGACAGAGAGAATGAAAAGAAAAGTTTGTTTTGGAGGGTGAGGTCAGATGAAATAATCCAGTGAACAGAGGGAATGTTTGAACAAGGCTAGTGATGGGAAGAGGGGGGCGGAGGGGGGACCAAGTGTTTTGAAGAGGCAGTGAGAGGAGGCAGAGTGAATGAAAAGAGGGAATGCAAGCTGGGAGTGAAAAGGGGGTCAGGATTGTGAGGTTCAGCTGTGAACTGGAATGGAAGCCTGGCTGAAGGTGAACACAAAGAAGGAAGGCTTGGTTTGTCATGTACGGATACTTGTGATCAATGCGTAACCAATGTGGCAAACCTTGTTTGTGTTTTAAATTACTGTTGCTGTAAATCAAAAGAACAACAATGCATCACTGCATTATTATTGCAAGTTGTGTCAACTTAATAGATACAATCTACAAAAAGGATTTTTTTAAAAAGAGGAAAGAAGATATTTCTTAACACATTACTATTACAGTGACATATGTGCATCAATATTACAACTATTCTCTACTTCACAGGTTTCCAAATAAGCAAGAAGTTAGAACAGCTTAGTCCTCTCATACAGACCAACTAACAACATTTGCCTTAACAATGTGTTAAACTAGAAAGGAGGAATGTTGTTGGCCACTGGCCTAGGTGTGGGAAATACTGCGTGAGTTTCAATACTGCGTGTGGGAATCTCTGATCTGTCGTCAGGCAGGTTTGTTACATTCTGAAAGAGTTGGAAGTGCTTTTTTTCCATCAAGTGACTCCACTATATTGCTGGTAGCTTTTCCCCTAGCTGTCTCTACTACACCTGAGCATGTCCTTAAAAGTATAAGGAGATATACTGCCATTGAAGACAAACAGATTATAGAATTGTGATTGTGCTGACCGGTGGCTCTGGTCACTCTCCAGCACTGTATACACTCTGTGTGACATGTTGGAATAGTCAGCCTGATAAACATTCACAAAGCAGATGTTTTAGCAGGATCTGGGCTTGGGATGACTGAGATGTGTCTGTCACTCCCGCACCCAAGTGTCATCTTGCAATCTTCAGCAGTATGTTCAGCAGATCAGCTGAACATCAAAAGCAAATGTATTTCTCCTTTAAGTGTGTTTTTGTCTCATCAAGGCATCTTCCTGGGAACCAACTTTAAAAAGTGGATGAGGTTTATTATGTAGAGGACATTGTTTGTCTGGACCGTCTTTCCCGGCAGCTGAGCCAGACTGGGAGGCAGTATTTGTGGCAGTGACCACAAATAACTGACATACATAGAATGTATTTAGGTGCCTTTTCGACACTGGTGTGGCTTAGCGTAGAGAGAGTGAATGTTGGGTTGTTTGTACTTGGAACCTTGCATAGTCCAATGTCTCCGTAGGCTGGAAGGAATATTTGCAACTATAAACATAACCCCTCTTGCAGTGTGCAGATATGCCAGACCAGGCAAGTATCCCCCGATTGAGCGGTATCCATCGCCAGTAACAAGGCACTTCATTATCTGAGCTGGTGCATGCCAACAAAGGCATGAACCAGGCATGTTTTCCAAGGCCAGTCATTTTCATCTATTTCAGTAACTCTCCTCAAAATCAAGGAGCCCAGAACCCAGCAAATACTGTGCTATTTCAGATGGTATGAGGTTCTTCTAGGACAACTTCTAGGTGTATGACAATGTGTGGGGCTCGGTCTGTACAGCAGTTGCTGTTGCAGTCCCTGAAAACATAATATAACACCAAGGTGTGTGGAGCATTTCATATAAATCATCGCTTGTATTATAATTATAACGCTCCTACACAACGACGGTACAACAACATGCTGGGTCGTAGCCACTGGGATGATACGCCCCCTTGTACCTACAGCTACAAGCCTAGAACTCTCTAGAAGTTCTTCATTCTTGTGGAACCATGGCAGTGCAACATGGCATCCTCCATGGAGGAGCAGCCACTCACTATATTGATAAAAAGGGCTCATTCTAAGGTTACGTGAACACAACAATTCTTATTTTCATGAGATTACACACTAACAAAAACATACTTATGGATACAACATTGACATTTCTATACCTTTAGCCAGTGAAGGTGAAATTATAAAGAGGAACCCATCAGTGTGTATGAGGAAATCTATAGATTGCCAACACACTGCATATTTAAATTAGGGATGCACCGATACCGATACCAGTATCAGGTATCTGGCCGATACTTCACTAAAATACTCGTACTCGTATTCGTTTTTTAATTGCCGATACCACGCACCGATACCACTATGCCAGTAGCCTACATCAAACCGGCCGTATGCAGAGATGAGTTGTCCTACCTAACTAACTCGGGGGAGATAATGAGCAGAAACTCGGAGATTCTTCCAAAGGCTTGTGTGTGTGAAAGTTCGCTGTGAAAAGACGTAACAGTAGGCTAAGTCATGTCGGCAATTTGGGCATATTTTAAGATAAAGCGTCATCCGGCAGAGTGTAAGATCTGTAATGCTACGGTGTCGAGAGGCGGAAAGGAAAGTACTTCCTTTAATACATACAAGCAATCTGATAAAACATCTTAAGACGCACCATAGTGCTTAGTACACAGAGTTCACTAATGCTAGCGGCGTAAGACCGAGGCAGCCAACCTTATGACGTCTTGCAAAAGCGAGAGAAAATATCCAAAGACAACTCACGGGCAATACAAATAACAGAGGCACTTACTCACTTCATAGTGCTCGATGACCAGCCACTTTCAGTTGTTGATAATGTCGGATTTCGCCGTCTTCTAAAAGTGCTACTAAAAGTCGCCCAGTCGCCTCTACATCACCGATGTGATATTGCCAAAGGTGTATGATAAAGTGAAAGATCACGTTGACGTCATTTGACAACATAGTTCGTTGATTTGTTTAGCCTTTCTGAAGAAACATGGGAATAGTGCCACATGGTTTGTGTACTTGAAAGAAGGATACTTATGATAACTGAAATGTGATAATGTGCTTATTAAGCAATAGTTCTGATCACTTTTTGTGATTATTTTTGTTGTTATTCGCTTTATCTGGTTATATTTACATTTTGTCTAATGTGATGGCATTTTGTCTTTGAAGGCTTTTTTGTTAAAACCAGAAAGCTCTTTTTAGTTTTGGCTTGGAATAGCCTGTTCATTTGGTATAGCCTTACTAAAGGCTTGACATAATCTTCAGAGGAGAAAATAAAATCTGCCTTCAAATGAATTGCACTTCTTTCATAGAGAGAGACCAAATCTAGAAAGTATCGGCAAGTACACAAATAAAAGTATCGGTATCGTATCGGTTTGTAAAAAAGTGGTATCGGTGCATCCCTAATTTAAATGATAGCCATACTCAAAAGAGACAAACTACAAGAGTATCAAACACTAAAATCAAGGATGAAAACTAGAATTATAGTCTGAATTTCATCAGTTCACCATCCCTCCATGTATCCCTGCATCTGTCCCACTATCCGTCCATCCATCCTCACCTTCCACTCGAGACTCCAGGTGTTTGTTGAGCTCAGCGTCTTTCCTCATAGCCTCATCTGAGAATTTTGGAGCATTGGGGAAACATACCAGCACAACACTCATGTTATCCCGACTCCCCTGAGGAAAGGGCGGAAACCAGAGAGAGAAGAATGAGCAACTAGTGGCTTCCGTACAATGCTGAAAACAAAGATCAAAAGTCCCTGGTCCCAATTGTACCAGTGGACTCCTGCGATCCCCTGGATCATATTTCAATCATTCATTTCTTATGTGCTTCAATGAAATACACCGTTAAGTGGTACAAAACATTTCAGTTTTGAAATAATTTCCAAACACACATTCATATTGAGAAAAACACAATTACGACACAATTAGCCATTCGCTATGTCAATTCATATAGATTCATATGTGCAGTGACTACTTAGGAGACACACAACGTACCTTGTGCAAGCAGGTGTCCACCACCTCATCACAGACCCTCTCCAGATCGTGGGACACCTCCAGTCTGGACCGGATGAACTCGCACAGCTCCTCATTGGACATGACGTCCCAGATGCCGTCGCAAGCCAGCACCACAAACTGGTCCTGCTCAGGAGACCGTAGCATCTCAAAGACCTCCGGCTCGGGGCTCACCAGCTGCTCTGTCTGGCCTTTCCCGTCCACGCACTTGTAGTCAAAATCCCCCAGGGCACGAGACACAGCCAGCGAGCCGTTCACCCTCTGGATCATCACCGAGCCGCCGGCGTTTTGGATGCGCTCCTTCTCCAGTGGGTTGCACGGCTTGTGGTCCAGCGTGGAGAAGCACACATGAGCGTTGCGGTACAGCACCGCCCGTGAGTCTCCACAGTTGATGAAGAAAAGGTGCTCTGGGGACAGGAGGACACCCACGGCGGTGGAGCCACTGCGGTCCATGCCGTTCCGCAGATCTGATAAGCTGCGCATGTGCTCATCGATACGGAGGAAGCCAGTGCGTATCATGGTTTTCACCACCTCCACTGTAAGGTGTGCCAGGGAGGCTGGTTCTGGTGTGGAATTATGCAAGCCAGGATGCGTGCCCGGAAGTGACCCATCAAGCCCTGAACTGGCGGAGAAGATGTGCTCCAGAAGGTGCTTTGAGCAGTAGTGGGCCACCCGAGAGCCAGCATGGCCATCGTAGACTGCAAAGAAGGACCAGTCAGCCATGCCTTGGGCAGGGAGCCCCAGCAGGGCCGTATGGGCGTCCTCCATCTCCACCCTCCAGCCCTGCATGGAGCTCAGGCCATAGCGCAGCCCGTTGCCCTCGCCATGGGAGTTGTATTTCTCCGTCTTGGGCTTATCCAGAAACGCTCCCATAGTTCTGCCCTTGAGAGACAACTGCTGATGAGATAAAAAGACTGTAAATAAGAGGCAGGGATGGGGGGGGGGTGATTAAATACATATTTCACACAGATTATTAAAACTGCTTTCCTTATCCAGAAATAACTAGTGAGCCATTCTGATGTATGCTTAAGAAGAGACTGGAGTGAGCATGAAGCTCATTTGGGCAGTGTGAACTAGCTTCTAAAAGCTTATGAAATGTTTCAGAAAAGTAGATGTGTGTGATTACCAAGGATGTCTAGCTAAAAGCACAACAATACAAAAGTAGGGGTTGCTGCAATTCGTCAACCTTGATAACTTAGAGAAACCAAAATTTATATAATCGATGTTACTTTAACAAAACCACTATTGTCATTTGTTGCTGTGTTCATGTCAGTCGCATTTGGCTTGCATCATTGGGTGTCTCCTGTCAACACCTTTGAAAACAGCATTGTGTCTGCAGCAGTATGCTAAAGATGTTGAGTTTGAACGGTTTCCCCAGAAATGCTTCAAAATATGGGAATACACAAATTAGCAGACAACAAGACATATTTGCTGTAAAAGAAATATTTTGCATTGGCCACCGAGGTGGTGTGAACCAATGCATTAGAGGAAGGGCACGAAAAAACAACCTATGTTTGTTGAAAAGTTAAACACTTCGACACTTTTTTGGTTAAATTGTCAGCCAAAAACAAGGGGTTCGCTCTGTCCATGTGAAACTCCATTTAAAAGATGTCTGTTTTCTTTTCATCACACAAACCAACCCACCCGCACAAGATGGCGGTGCGTACGGACGCAGCGCCCGCTTTCTGTCCCGAAAATGTGGTGCATACATGTTTGTCTTAGTCGGTGTGCCCGTGTGATTTTGTGTTTTCATCGCATTTGTCCGTCCCAAGGTGCACATACAGCCGTGGGACTCTTTCTTTTGGGGATCGAGGGAAATAAACGGCATTTCGGTTTTTGTGTATGTCCTGTACATTCATGAAAACTGACAATAAAGTTTACTTGACTTAAAAAAAAAAAAAAAAAACTTAAATCCTGTCTATGCTTAAACCAACACAAAATGTCTACAGAGACAAATAAATATAAAGAATGCATAGTGCAAGTGGTTCTATGTGTATCGGCCAACGAATAAGTGTGTCTTTTCATGTTTATAAAACCATGTACCACTGTGTTATGCTGTGTTAATGCAAGAGGCCACTCAAGCTTTGAAAAAGTAAGTTTTGGCCCCTCAGGTGTAGATAATAGCCTTGATTGGTGGGCGGAGATATGACTACACTATTAGCATCGGAACAGATAAATTGCTAGTGTTGTTAGCGTCAGCCTTAGCGTCGACAGGCAAACTAAGACAAAGGGAGTCGCTCTGCTGGAGTCCCTTGAGGAAGCCCTCTAGCGATAACCCTTGTGTATTGTAGCCATGTGTGTAACCCCTACTCCAGTCAGGACATCTACCCGACAGACAGCGTCCATGACCCAACACTCAACGCTGCACCCCTTCCAATATGCTCTAGCCGTCTCTCTGTCTGCACTGACCTTGAAGTGATGGGCGGCCTCTGGAACTGCCAATCGGCGGTCAAGAAGGCAGACTCCATCACAGCCTACGCCTGCCTCCAGACCCTCCACTTCCTGGCCCTAACAGAAACCTGGATCACTCGAGACAACATGGCCACTCCGGCTGCCCTCTCTACCGCCTAATCCTTCTCACACCCCAAGACCCTCAGGGCGAGGAGGGGGGACTGGATTCGTCATCTCACCCTAGTGGTCCTACCGGGTGCTTCCCCTGGAACACCTGACCAGATCAGTGTTTGAACTCCACGCCGTTGCTATCACTATTCCCTTCACGCTCTACATTGCTGTCATCTACCGTCCTCCGGGTCCCTTCCAAGACTTCTTCGATGAGATGGATGCCCTCCTCATCTGCTTCCCTGAAGACGGTACTCCGCTGGTTGTCCTGGGCGACTTCAGCATCCAACCAGAGAAGTTACAATCATCTGCCTTTACAACCTTTTTTTTACCTCATTTGACCTAACACTCTCTCCTTCTCCTCCTACCCACAGATCCGGGAACCAACTTGACCTTGTCTTCACAAGGTCCTGCAGTACCCATGCACTCTGTTACCCCACTCCCTGTGTCTGACCATCACTTTGTTGCTTTCTCTCTCTCCCCTTGAAGTCCTCCTCTGTTCCTCCTACCACCCATACTGTCACCAACTGCAGGTACCTGAAAACCCTCTCCCCATCCACTCTCTCCCCTGCTGTTCTCTCATCACTACCCCCTCCAGAACAATTTTCACTGCTCTCTGCTGAGGAAGCCTCCTCTACCCCGCTGTCTTCCCTCTCATCCTCTTTAGACTCCCTCTGTCCTTTCTCATCCAGACCTGCGCAATCTTCTCCTCCTTCTCCTTGGCTGTCCGAATCTCTGCGGGCTCATAGAACAGAGCTATGGCCAGCTGAGAGGAAATGGAATAAACCAGGCTATGCTGATGATGTCTCGCACTACCTGCACCTCCTCTCAGACTTCACCTCCACAGTGTCAGCAACAAAATCTACATTCTACCGGAACAAGATCAACTCCTCTGCCTCCAACCCCAGAAAACTGTTTTCCATGTTCTCCTCTCTCTTCAACCCTCCCTCCCCTCCCCCCCCCCCCCCCCCCCTTCCTCACTCACTGCTGACGATTTTGCCAACTACTTTACCAAGAAGGTGACAGACATCAGCATCTCCCTTACCCCTGCTGCTACCTTCCCAAACCCCACCTCCACAGCTATTCTCCCTCCCCCAGCTCCCGCCTCTGCTAGACTTAACTGTTTTACCCCTCTCTCCTCCAAAGAGGTCCTGAAACTGGTCACATCCAACCATGCAACCACCTGTCTCTTGACCCCATCCCCTCCTTCCTTCTCCAGGCCATCTCGACCGACATCCCACCGTATATCACCACCCTCATCAAATCGTCCCTCACCTCAGGTCTCGGCTCTACACCCTTCAAAACTGCCAGAGTCAAACCACTCCTCAAGAAGCCTACCATCGGCACTGCTGACATCCTGAACTACAGACCGGTATCTCTGCTATCATTCCTTGGATCACCCTGGAACGTGCAGTCGGTGACCAACTGTCCTCCTACCTCTCAGAAAACGACTTCCTTGATCTCCATCAGTCAGGCTTTAAGACTGCGTACTCTACAGAGACGGCCCTCCTGACAGTGACCTAGTCCCTTCTTGCTGCCAAAGCCTGTTCCCTCTCGTCGATGCTTGTTCTCCTGGTCACATGGAACAGCTCCCTGTCCAAACCCCGCTCGCTAAACACTGGTGTCCCTCAAGGCTCAGTACTAGGCCCACTTCTGTTCTCCCTATATGCCAAATCTCTAGGCTCTGTAATCACATCACACGGCTTCTGCTATCACTGTTATGTGGACGACACTCAACTGTTCCTCTCCTTCCCCCCCTCAGACACTCTGATTGCAACACACATCTCAGAATGCTTGGCAGACATCAGCTCTTGGACAACTACACATCAACTCAAGCTCAACATCGCAAAGACTGAGCTTCTCTTCATACCGGGGAAAGATTGCACTCACAGGGACCTGCTGGTCTCGGTCAAGGGCATCACAGTGGCTGTGTCTCAATCCATGTACTTGCGCACTTAAACTTCCCTTTTTGAGTACATAGTGCGTTCACACTGGTAATTGCGACACCTGTGGACCGTTGGCCCAGACCACTCCTTTTAAATGTAAGATATAACGTTACACATCAATTGAAAAGTGGTTATTTTTCGTTATGTATTACCATTTTATTGTTAGACAGATGTATGACAGATGTCATAAGCGATTGTGAACGGTTTGTGCTGATATGCTTATACGTGAATGCTAATACGGGAACGAACGCTTGTATCGTCATTTCCGGTAAGTGCAAAACGGGAGTGCTTCATTTGAGACTGTACTTCTTAGACGGAATTCACGCACTACATCAGTAAGTACATAGTGCACACAGTGCACTTAAGGAAGTGTACTCGTGGAAGTACATGGATTGAGACACAGCCAGTATCTGCCTCACCGACCGCAAGGAACCTGGGCGTAATAGTTGACAACCAACTGTCCTGCACTGCAAACATCACTGCAGTGACCCGCTCCTGTAGGTTTGGTCTCTATAACATCCGCAGGATCCGGCCTTTCCTCACGAGGGAAGCGACACAGCTCCTGACCCAAGCACTTGTGATCTCCCACCTCGACTAGACGACTACTGCAACTCGCTGTTAGCTGGACTCCCTGCATCCGCTGCATTGCAGCGGATCCAGAATACTGCAGCACGCTTCGTGTTCAACAGACACAAATTCTCCCACGTGACCTCCCTCTTCCACGACCTCCACTGGCTTCCTGTAGTGGCTTGCTTCAAATTCAAGACGATGCTACTGGCCTAAAAGCCGTCAATGGAACTGCCCCTATCTACCTCCAAACTTTATTGAAACAGCACTCCCCTGCTCAAGCACTTCACTCAACTACCTCAGCTGGTCGACTGGTACCGCCATCACTAAAAGGAGAAAAAAGTTGGATGCGAAATCTCAACTCTTCTCCATTTTGGCACCGCAGTGGTGGAACGAGCTCCCTGTCAATGTCAGGACTGCAGAGTCACTCCCCATCTTCCGGAAGAGACTCAAGACCCACTTGTTCAGAGTCCACCTGAATCCTGCATAACCCTACCCTCATGCTCTTATTTGTTGTACTTCTTGGCACCAGTCGACCAACTGAGGTAGTTGAGCGGAGTGCTCGAGCAGGGGCGTGGTATTTCACTAATGTTTGGAGGTAGAATCAGAATCAGATTTATTCGCCAAGTATGTTCACAAACATACAAGGAATTTGACTTCGGTTTTTCCATGCTCTCAATTTACAGACACGGACTACACATACAGCTCAACCAAGACAATGAGCTAAACATTAAACATTAACTACTGTCAAATAAACAAAGGTAAAACAAACATTTATCTACTATATACAGATGTAGATACATATAAAAAGTATATACTGTATATATATATATATATTAGGGGTGGGACGGTTCACAAAATCCACGGTTCGGTTTGGTTCACGGTTTTGTGGTCACGGTTTTCGGTTCGGTTCGGTATTTTTGATTGTCATGTTGATTGACTTTTGTCAACAACTTTCTTACTTACGCCGTCATCGTAGGTCACTCTAAATGCAAAGTGTTCCCATACAGCAGACCTTAAGTGCTGCTAGCGCATCTTCTAACAAGCTAGCAACTTCTGGCTCTTTCCCACTCACCATACCCACAAACAACAACTGACCCAATAATCTATTTCTATCTGCTACACCCGGCTACACTGCTTCGCTTCTTCCTCTGTTTACTACTGGTGGTTGGCTTTAGGCGCACTACCGCCACCTTCTGCTCTGGAATGTACACGCTTCGTCTATGAGAAAAAGGAGCAGCGCATGAACCGAACACAACACACGGGAATTGAACCGAGACAGTCGAACCGAACGGTTCGGATGGTTTTCATAAACCATCCCATCCCTAATGTATATATATATATATACATACAAAGACAACAGCAATTAAATTGTAGCAGGGGGCAATAGGGCAATGGTGTAGAGTGCAAAGATGCTGGAATAAATAAATATGGAATGATACTTTATGTACATGAGGTAGGTGGATATGACATAACATGCATGTATACAATGTACAGTATATACAGCGTGCTTAGGTTTATATTGACATTGACCATAGGTTAAAAACTGTTTAGCATCCCAAAAATATATAATTTAGAATTTGTATGTACAGTGAGTGTTCAGTATGCGGGGTTATTGCACAGGGATTGTCTCTGAGACTGCGTGCCTGGGGTAGGGGCAGTTCCATTGATGGCTTTGTAGGCCAGTAGCATCGTCTGGAATTTGATGTGAGCCACGACTTACAAATGTACTCTTTGTAAGTCGCTTTGGATAAAAGCGTCTGCTAAATGCCCTAAATGTAAATGTGTGTATTCATAATTAATTAAAATAATTGATAAAGAAGCACTTTTCCTCATGAAAGGAACACCAACGATTGTCAATGGGAATATGATCAAACAAGTGCATATCAACCAACCACAACTTGACAGCCATACAGCCCGGGCACTCATTAAGCACGACTGTGCACGACTGTGCAGTATAACTACTATGTAATAAATTGTTCATAAACTGTTTGCTAGTAACGAGTAACTGTTACTCAAACAAGTGTCACTGTGCTCCCTTAACAGTAAGCATAGAGCCCTGCCTATGGGGGGGGGGGGGGGGGGGGGGGGGGCTTTTTCAGTTCAACACTTTCTTGTATTCTTATAATAGAAAGGATGCTTTAATTGTCATTTAACATGTACATGATAAATGAAATGCAGTACTCAGGTCTCAGTGTACTACATATACCCTAGAATTTAGTTTGATTAAAATAAGCTATGTAAATAAGATAGAGCAGGTAATCAGTGAAATACTTCATAGAAATCCAACTCATAAAATATTATAATAATCTGCCAAACAATGCCTAACAAATAGAACAATGACAGTAGTTAATCTGATGAAAGACTTCTAAATTGCTAGTAGTATGTGATATTTCTTAATGTCGGTTCAGATGAATAACATCAAAGAAAACCAGAATGTACACTGTCCATGCAATTCAGTCTGTCACACACACACACACACACACATACTGTATACATATATACACATACACACACGTACATATATACTGTATGTGTATATGTATTATATTTGTGTCATATACTGTGCACCAGGCACTGTGATATTGATATGTTCTGTGCTTGTTTTGTGACATTTGTACTGCCACCAGCCCACCAGATCAGCTGCCTCTGTGTTTGGGCACCTCCTGATTAACAAACTAAGCATTGTAAATAGTGATCTGTGCAGTTTTACACATACACCTAACACACACTGGAGCAGAATCAACTCACCAATCCTTATTGTGTACACATTAACCTATAGAGTAAGTAACTTTCCACAGAACACTGTCACCTCAAATCTCCATGGTAAGTCAGCTCAGAGGCTGCTGAGTACAGCCACAGAAGCTGTAGAATGTAGTTGCCACAACGTGCAGCATAGGGACTGCAGTGCAATGCCATCCAGTGTGAATGTCTGTGTATTGAAAGCAATGTCTGCTCAAACTTGATTTTATTTTTTAACATAAACTTGAATGACAATTTAAGTAAGATGATGCAGGTTCACATCCAATCCATACTACAGCTTGCCCATGCCACAACATGTGAAGACAGTCTAACAAGCTAATTCAATTTACCAATGAACTGCTTGTAGGATCCATGCAGGGCCAGATCTTTCACACACACTAGGAAGCACAACAACGAAAACAACATGCTGCCTTTTCCTTTTCTATTACTTCAAGTCGACATTGTACTGTGTTTTAAATGTACACTACATAAAGGTTGCCAAAAGGTGCTCACTGAAATGGGGATCTGGGGACTATCGAGGCTAAGCCATGCAACTCAGCACTTCATGAGCCTTGTTGGACCTCAAGTAGGCTTAACACAGCTTCAATGTTCCTTTCACACACCATGTCCAGCCATACAGTTGAGTGTGAAGTTGCAAGAGAGACTGGGGATTCCATTTGAATCTACTGTGCATATTTATCTAAACATGACTAGATACAGCATATACATCTTTTAACCACCAGGTTTCCCCATGGGAGTTATGTCAATAACATACACATGCAGCCTTTCCCCCAACATATAAGGTAGCAACTGCACAATTTTGTATGACTACAAAATGAACTATGTTGTAAACAGGGGCATGTTTCCTCGTATGTCCATGTGAAGCTTGGTCATGGACCGCTTACTTATACTGCAGCTACTGGAACAGGTGGGGAATGGAGAGGAAGAGAGAGAGAGAGACACAGGTGGCTATGAAAGAAGATTGCTCAATGGATGTTTATTGGCTGTACTTCATTCAAAGCTATGGTCCCATCTAATAACAGTCTAGGCAATAAGGCATTTCTGAACTGGAACTATATCAGAGAATAAGGATGCTTTGACAGCTGAGCTGTTTCTAATCAAACCCTGGATTGTTCCCCACAGTACCAACCAAACTAACTCTGGTACGTTTAAAACAGGGCTCATGGCTGCTTCCAAGTGTACTCTTCTTTGGTTCGCATTATGTATGAACATTATTAGACCCAACTATAGGGAGCAAATTAAAAAACACTGCATTGTGGTTTGAATGTACACTTTTGACGCAAACTAAAAATAAACATAGCAGCCAGATAATAGTGAACTTTTCCTTGGTTAACATGAGTCATGTCCGACGTGACGCCTTCAGAAGGTGAAAGCACTCATTGAAATATGATCTGACTACTATGTAAAGCAATAGTTTGTGGTCATGCACAAAAAACCAAGGAGTGACCTGCTTGACCACGAGGCGTTTGTTTACAATGTTTGGTTCGCCTAGCACAGTCCAGTGTGAATGCTAACCAAACCAAATGTAACCAAACCAGAGTATCTTCTACCACTGAATGGGACTGAGCCTAACAAATTATAGGTGCACCGTAGTTTGCAAGTATGACAGAGTTGATAGATATGGGACATGTGGGTAATTCTGTTAATTTGCACACCACGTTTCCCACTTGATGCTTATCACATTTATGGGTTATTCTAAGAAGGTTTATAGGCATGTTATTGCCCGTGTTTACACAATTAAATAACCTACCTCAAAGCCGTATTTCAAATATAAACCACATTACTACATGTTAAATGGTTTGTAAACACGTTTATAGTGTGCTTAACTCGGGTTCAAGATAAAACTACGACACTAAGCCTCGAGTCTTGACTTTATTCTGATCATTAAACTGATTTCTTGACAGTGTTGTGCACCAGTGTTGTTACGTGTGAACACCACCATTGATTGGAATCCACCACAACAACATATCAATCAACACTGTACAGTGCTGCTCCTTTGGTCAATCACACCCCAACACATGCTGACAGTCACTGTGTCAAATGGGAGCACTTCATCATTGGTGCTAATCTAGTTAGTTTGTTAACATTATAGTCAAAGTATGCTCTACATGTAACCGAGCGGCTTTCATTTGTTTCTTCGTTAAGCGCCAACATCACTTACTTTATATGGATGAAAATGGTGGTATCGGCTCTTCCTAAAGCCTTAGAAGTTGGGATGGTTACCCACCGAGGCTGTTTTTAAAGCTTTGAGGAGCTTATTTTTGCCACTTTCGTTTTTCGTCCATTAGCATTGATAAAGCTAGCCAGGACTTCACACGATTAATACTCCATTCTGTATGCCTCTGCGTCAGATGACGTTTCTGAGATACATGTTTGGCAAGGAAACAAAGAAAGCACAAAATGTTCGAAGTTAGATAACCAGCTGTTTTAAATTAAACTGCCTTCACAATGACCCAAATGTGGTTTAGGCTGCAAGACAAAAGTGGCTAAAGCTGAACGTATGAGGCAGATGACGTTCATTCTCGACGTCAAGTTAGAGGGAGGGACATCTTTCATGTTCTGTTTCCTTATTGGCCAGTATTATTTTCAGCCTTATAATGAGACAGGCCAACCCCCATGTCAATCAGACCTCTACCTCGAATAAAGGTAAATTAATACGACGCGTTGGGATTTTTTTTTTTTTTATAAGGAATAGAGTAGGAATAGAATTTTAACGCTACACTTCATTCTTAGAGCGCACTTTGAGTAGGACTTTCAACGTGCTTTAATGAGACAATAAAGATAAGACAATCAGGGTACGTTGCAAAACAAAATAAATGTAAAAAGAAAAATAAGCGAAAGTAAATCTATAAAATAAAATAAAAATCATTATTTCTGGAAGGTTAAAAAAGGGGTAAAAATAAATCAGGGTAGTAAAAAGATAGATGGTGTCTGGTGGACACCTGGGCTACTCCCATAACTACGCAACACGTTGGAAAATCAGAACAAACAACAAGGCACAAGGAGAACAAGAGGATCACTTGCCCCTGCCTCAATAGCAGCCCCACAGACAAGAGTTATCAGGGCTGCAAAACACCAGCAGGAAGTCACCCTTAACTCTTCACAAGCCTCATGTGGCCGATGTGATCCCTATATTACCGCCCCGGCATAGTCTATCAACTTTAAATAGGATATTTGAATATTGTATTATATTTTCGCATCAGTAAGGATAATGCAACATAATTGACTGTAGATGGGAATTCACTTTTACTTTTACACACCCATTGATACAGGATACATATTACAATCAGGAAATAAATAGGCTACTGCAGTTGAAGCTGCGAGTAACTTATAACATTTTTGATATGTCTGTCTGTATTGATCACCTTTCTTTCTCTGTGTCTCAAATCAACATTCTAGTTAAGTGCTCTCGTTTGAGCGGTTTGATGCAGTCCAGTGGTCATCCTGTGAATAGCCTGAAAGCCACACAACAACTTGCCACATCGATCCAAGTTGTCAAAACAATGATTTGTTAGTGTCTGTGACAATCTTCTTCCTCCAATCACAAGTGGTTTTGAAAATCCTACTCCACTTTTTCCCATTTGACCTCTAATACTCTACTCTACTACTTTGATTTTCTTTCATTGTAACAGAAAGATAACAGATAGAATCTGCCATATTAACTCTCCAATCCTTTTTTTACATTTAATCTTTTATCGCTCTCATCTCATACTTTTTTATCAGCAGGGAAATATAATAATATGACTTTACTCAGAGTCCACATTTTACCACAAGACAGCCACATCATTGTGTGTATTAAAGTATTCCTGTCTGTCTGTCTGTCTTTCTCCAGTTATTTTTAAATTAGCAACAAGTATGTGTACAGTATACACCTAATGTTTTATTCTCAGAATAAGTTTACATTCACAAGCGTGTGTCTGTAATATTACATATGGCTCTGATCATTATTTTGGCATTAATTTTTCTCTGGCATTAATACTTTCCTAATGCAAGAATAACCTGCCCAAAAATGTGTATGTCAAGGTATGATAAATTATGTCAAAGTAAAATAATAATAATAATAATAATAATAATAATAATAATAATAATAATAATAATAATAATAATAACAACAACAACAACAATAATAATAATAATAATAATAATAATAATAATAATAATAATAATAATAATAATAATAATAATAATAATAATAATAATAAACATCAATATTAATATCAATAGTATTATGTAATCATTCTCAATTCTCAATTCAATAACAAATTGAATTGTTAATATGTTAATAATATATCAGTGAGAACAAGCATTCATCGATTTACAGACAAACATGGTTCATTTGATCCCTTTATGCAGTAATTCATGTCTCTATAAGAATTGATTCAGCATCCATCCCCAGTAACCACATCCATGCATTGCTTGTACTGAAAATGTTCCTTTCCTACCCAGTTCAAGATAACATGTTCTTATACATGCAGAAACAACAACACAATCCAGAGGCTTGGCCCTCGTGTGCATGAGATCCCCCCGTGGTCCAGAGGAGCTGCACTGCAATCACACCTCACAAGCTCTCCAGCCTCTGATCTCCTGCTCCTCAGGGGTAGCAGGGTTTCTCTGAAGATGGAGGAGGACAAATCAATCATTGTTCTTGCATTGCATCCTAAAATACACAACAATGCTCATTTGATTTACAATTCAATTACCAGCCCTGGTGAACCCTCAATGTGTTATCTGATGTTTATGGGGGCAAATCAATCTAATTTCCTCGGATATATATGACATGTTGTATGTGTGAGTGTTGGATGCATGGCTGTCTATGTGTGAGAGTGTGGATGTGTTTGTGTGTAAATGTGTGTGTCAGAGAGAGAGAGTGCTTGTGTACGGAGGATGCAAATATGAATGTAATGTGAGGGGTCAAGCTGCTCCCATGCGTAATGGGATTAGACATTTAACATGTTTTATGGTAGTGGACCTATCTCTCTCTCTCTCTCTCTCTCTCTCTCTCTCTCTCTCTCTCTCTCTCTCTCTCTCTCTCTCTCTCTCTCTCTCTCTCTCTCTCCCTCTCCCTCCCTCTTTCTCTATTTCTCTATCCATCTCTCTCTCCCTCTCTGCCAAATCCTTGTATCACTTCCCTATTTCCCTATATAGCTCTTTCT
>JAXIVH010000004.1:1404167-1414167 GCA_036785325.1 Urophycis tenuis
ATAGGTGGATAGATAGCAGAAGGAGGTAGGAGGAGACAGACACTGCAGAGATACAGGGTGGATGATCCCCCAAGGGCTAGTTGTTGGATGGATGGACAGAAGGATGGGATGAGAGATAGATGGATGGATGGATGGGATGGCAGATTGATTGATAGATGAGATGGATGAATGATAGCTGGATGATAGATGAACAAAGGATGGATGACAAATGGATGAGTGGATGGATGATAGATGGATGCATGGATGAATGACAGTTGAATGGATGGTTGGATGGTGGTTGAATGAATGGCCACCCAGCCAGCCAGGTTATTCTCCAAGCTCTTGTAAACTCACATGTAAACTGCAACTCCCTACTAACCGTAGGGTCGGCGGTTCAATCCCCTCGATGCCCCTCCTCCAACTGTACGCATGTCCAAGTGTCCTTGAGGCAGACACTGAACCCCAACCTGCTCCCCGGGCGGGAGCTTGTTGGGGAATGACTCAAAATGAATCTAATCTAAATGACCCATATGTGTGACTTATCACACTCCACTAATCAAGTGCATATCTTTCAGAGTTGGTCCTTTCAGTACAAAGTTCCTTGTCCTTCTGGTGACTTGCTCAATGTATTAACAGCAATGAAGTGTTTCATCTTCTTCTGACAAATGTACTTATTGTAAGTCGCTTTGGATAAAAGCGTCTTTTAAATTCCCTAAATGTAAATGCAAATGTAGTCACAAAACACTGATGACAAAGTTACAAGTGCCAGGAAGTCCTTTCACTTCTAGTTGACCACCATGGGATTTCAGAAGAAATATGCATGATAGTCAACAGTGAATGACAGATAATCTTTTGATCCTGTTTGAATTGTGCCATGATTCACACATATAGTTAAGATACTTTTGCAAGTCAAGAAAGACATACTTTATTGATCCCTGAGGGAAATTGCGTAAAGGTACTTCAAACAGTTGAAGTACCTTGACTGTTTATAGTGTCCTCAATATGATCACTGTGAAGTCTTGTGTTACAATATGCCCTGATTCATTTACCTATGTAAAAATGCCCTTTTTTGTGGATGTATATATGTATATATTGTCTGTCTACTCACATTTTCACACCAATAATTCAATTATTGGTTGGGACTCCCTATAGTGTGTCCCCTGTTGTATGTCTCTATAAATGAAGCTCTCCACCTTCTCCATGGTTACTCTGATGAAGGCCTCGTGCCCAAACGTCAGCACGCAGCACGCCACAAAATAAAGTGGGGACTGTAACCAGCAGTGTTGGACTCTTCCTTTGTACTATACAAAAGTTGAAACCTTGAAAAGCTGCACCTGCAAAGAAGTCTTCCAAGGTGTGCAGGCCCTCGCTAAACTCTGTGAAACAGTTGAAGTATAACAATGAATACACGTAATTGAAAAGATGACACCCGAACCAAAAGTTGCATAAGTAACATCTCTCCACAACCTACACATACTGTAGCTACTGAAGCTCCAATGCCTGTGTTGTGATCAATGTAATGCATTATCTCTACCTGTTCCTCTTTTCCAAAAGAGGTCTGCCATGTACTGTACTTGGTGCCATCTTCTTTTGCATAACAGTTCTCTAGGCTGAATACTCCAGTTGGCAGTGAAGGCTTTCCTTTAAGGAGAAGGTAATTCAGTGTGAGAGGCCCAGATCCAGAGGGTCATTGGAAGCTTTAGAGATGGGCCTGTCATTAAGTATTGCTTCAACCTCACATAGTAATGTGGTCAATCCCTCCTCGTCCAGAGTCTGTTCCAATACTAAAACTCCAAGAATGCCTCTGATGGTTCTTATTTGCCTCTTCCATATTCCACCGTGGTGTGATCCAGCGGGCGGGTTGAACGTCCATGATGTGCCTTTCTCAAGCAAGGTAGAATGAATCTTGAGATTGTCCATATCTTGAATAGACTCTCGCAATTCTCGTTCTGCTCTTATGAGATTGATTCCGTTATCAGATCTCATGGTCTTGACAGTGCCTCGTCTTGCTACTGCTCTTCTTCCCAGGCATTCCTTTTCTCAGAGACTCCAGTTCATCTTTGCCGCCTCTAGCCAGGGGTGTCAAACTCAATTGCACTGGGGGCCAAAACTCAAATCACACTTTAGGTTGCGGGCCGAACAGGATAAACATTTATTGTATAGACTAAAACTGAATATGAATTGAAACAGACAGGATACAATATTATTAAAAAAAAACCTTTAAATAACTTAAAAAATATCTACTGTCAAAATTATATAAATTCAAAATATCAACATGCTGCAAAAAAAAAACTGAAATATAAATGGTACTTTTAAGTAAAAGTTCAATTACTAACAAATCAAAACAAATAATTTTCTTTGCGCTGAGGCTATTTTGTCAGAGCTGGATGCTTGGCATCTTTTCTTGGCAACAAGTTTGGTGATGTTTGGGGTAAGGTTCTGTGTTGTGGAGATTCTCAGGATGAACCGCAGGTGTTCATCAGTGAGATGACTCCTGTGTGATGTTTTGTTAGCCTTCATCACAGAGAACAGCTTCTCACACAGAAACATGCACACTGTTTGAGCCACATGTAGACGGAGCAGGAGGATTGCATCAGGAATGAAGCGAGTGAACTGGGCCCCACAATGTTGAACTTTGTCTTTAGTGTTCCATTACACTGCAGCTCTATCAGCTCCATCTGAATATGTACAGGTGCAGCTTCCATGTCGACGGCAAATGGGTTGTGAAGCAGCTCAAAATGACTTTTCTGTGCTTCAAAGTCACCAAAGCAAAGTGCGCTCAGTTTGTCAGCAAAGTGTGCATTTGGGAACACCGTGGTGCTGACTTGGTTCAACATTACTTGGCAACAGGAAAAGGGAGTCAAGTTGCATCGGTGGATTTGTGTCTCCCATAAGTGCAGCTTCACTTGAAATGTCGTCACAGCATCGTGCACAGCAGTGATGATGCAGTCCTGTCCATGGAGCTCAAGGTTTAAGACACTGAGATGACTAGTTATGCCAACCAGAAACATCAACTCACATTTCCACTTTTCATCCTGCAGAAGTGTGGAGTCTTTTCCTTTACTGTGCAAGAACAGACAGATTTCCTCGCCCAACTCAAAAACTCATTTGAAAACTTTTCCCCGACTTAGCCACCGCACCTCTGTGTGATAAGGCAAGTCGCCAAACTCAGAATCTATTTCCCTCATAAAAGACTGAAATTGGTAGTGACTTAAACCTTTGGCTCTGATAAAGTTTATGGCTTGCGTTACAGTGCTCATTACATGTTCCATTTTTAGGACTTTACCGCAAAGCACTTCCTGGTGTATGATACAATGCCGTCGCGGTGCTCCATCTGTTGTAAGTCCAACCAGTTTTTCCCAAGGTTTCATGTCGGCTACACTTTGACATACGTTTTCAAGAATGTATTTTCCTGTCCTTGTCCTGTGCATCGATTTAATGTCCAATATTTCATCTGTAAAGCAGAAACTGGAGTCCACTCCACGAATGAAGATGGCCAGCTGTGCAGTTTCAGTCATGTCAGTACTTTCATCCACAGCAAGGGAGTATGCAACAAAGTCTTTCCCTTAAGATGTTGTAAATGGGACATTATTCTGTGTAATTTAGTAACCTTGTTTGAGCCCTTGAAATTCCAAGAGACAAAGTGGACGTTACCCTGGGATGTGAAAGAAGTAAAGTTTGATATATTGCCTTTGCAACCAAAGCCAAATAGTAGCTACACGTGAAATAAATCACGTGTAGCTACAAAATAAATACATAAAAAAAGAAAGGAAAATGTCTCTGTCTCAAGCTGAATTTGTAAACATCAAATATTGAAAAAATAAGCACGAGTACATTTGAAAACTCCAAATTAAATGCCACCCAAAATACGGTATATGGTAACTTACCTCAAAATAGGTTCATGTCTGTATACAACTGACATTATCTATCGGAGGTTGTCATAGGTTTGATTGTGGTCTGAAAAAGCATGGAGAGTTTGGTAGCATCTTGGCAGGATGGACCAGATGGACCAGAGCAAACATCATGGCAGCTTGGTAGAGTTGTGCCTTCACATCTTTGAACTCCACTCTGCTTCGGCCAGTGCGGCTGAGTATTCCAGGAATATATGGACCCTTCAGCATTAGGAAAGCTGCGGGGAATGTGCAGAGAACCATCTGTTTCGTCTGGTAATAGTGCAGCCACGAGGCTTGCCTGGAGGCGCCTTGGATGTGAGTGTATGAGCTCTGTCTATAACGGCAAAGGTTTTCTCACCAAGGATATTTCCTTCTGGATCTCATGAATGCAGTCAGATTGGTGCCCTCTTTGCTCTCAGATGAACGGCCTTCATCTTATCGTTGTCCACAGCCAGGGCAGGGCATTGATACTCCAGCTCCACCACTCTACCAAGGCAGTGATTTGGCTTGTATGGACAGTCACTGTTGCCTGTAGTAAAGCCATTGTTGAGTGAACATTTTTGACAATTTTCAATTTCATGCATCGTTACAGCTGCTGCACAGAATTCAAACATAATCTCCACCTGTAGCACCTGCACCTAGGTGTGGATGATGGTGGTCATGACCACCATTTCACCTGATGTTAGTTAGTAGTCAGAGCACGACCTCACTCGGTCATGTGAAGACCGAATGAACGACTTTAAAGCAATGTATGAAGTGGCCAAGAGGGAGGAGCCAACCCCCATTGACATCAGCTGCAGAATGATACAACACCCACCACCCAGGATAGCAGCCCCAGCCCGTCTAGAGACCAGCCACCAAACAATGAGGCCATGCCTAAGACATAACTCAGATCCTCCACACCGTAGCCCTCCTGAAGGTACTGTACACTAAAATGGAGGTCAACCTGGTCCAGCTCAGGGAACAGCAGCACCCAGGAACTCCTCACCTCCATGAGTGCACAGCTGAACCAGAGCCTGGCTGTCCAGCAGAACCACAACACACAAGCCAGTCACATCCAGGAAAACAACCTGGTGGCCCTGACAGAGGAGGTGAGGGAGGTACAGAGAGAGAGAAAGCACTAACACAGAGCTCACAGCCCTGAAGGAGAGGCTGTTGAAAAGAGAGTAAGAACTAGGCGGCCTGCAAGAGCAGCTCCACCTCCACCCTGCACCCTGTCAAGCGGAGGAGCTCACAACTCCCAACCAGGAGCCATCAGACCCCCCCTTCCCCAAGCCCATACAGCTCCCCTCAATATGGCATTCCACCTACTCACAAGGCCACCTTACCTCTACCCTTTACCACCGTCTATCTCCCCTTCCAGCCCATTCTCCCCCTAGCCCTCCAGCTCTTCTCATCTCCCCCCCCCCCCTCCAGCCCACCTACCCCTCACATATACAGTCCAACTCCTCCGCCATGCCCCCAGACCAGACATAGTTCTGTTGATCAACTCCAACGGGTAATGCATAAAGGAAAGTCAAATGTCCCTGCAGCATCATGTGAAGTCACCACCGATGAGGTGTCTACAGAGAGAGCTCTAGTAGCCCTTATCCATTGGCACTTTTGGCTGTGTCATGTCAAACCATGGCACGTCGATTTACATTTACATTACCATTTGTAACGCACCAAGTTGTGCCAAAGATGAATCACCCCCGGAGTTGGGCCAAAGTGCGGCAGATCCACAACTCCAAGGAGGTTGCACCGATGTCAGCCTGGCTTAGAGTAAGAAGTTATCTCTAAAGTTTGTTATGGCCCGGCTCTAGGACCATAGCAAATAACAGGAAGAGAAGGGAGGATTTAACTAAACAGAAGGAATTCATGAATAATTACATTTAACAAATGTAACAAAATATCAGCTCTCACAAATAAAACTGGATGAAAATCATACAGCCAGTTTAACTAGAGCAATCTCCAATAAACCACTCAACAAAATCAAAGACTCAAACACAGCAACGTGGTGCCAGGGGAAGAGGAGCCCTCAGACTACCAGGATGGGCGGCTTTTAAGCGTCCTGGAGACAGTGGCCAGCTGCCTCCACTTGGTTGATGATCTGGATCAACCCAACAGGAACCAGCAACACTGGAAGACACACACAACACAACATACACCAGCCCTGACAGAGGCCCTGGGGCCAGAACAAGTTGTAGAAACTAGTGCAGTGCCCATTCAAAACATGCTTGGACTTGGACTGCTTCCTGCTGCTGCACATGAACGGGAGCTAGGCTACTGTAACTCTGCACTACTCCTGTAACTCTGCACTAATGTAACTCTGCACTACTGTAACTGCACTACTGTAACTCTGCACTACTGTAACGCTGCACTACTGTAACTCTGCACTACTGTAACGCTGCACTACTGTAACTCTGCACTACTGTAACTCTGCACTACTATAACTCTGCACTACTGTAACTCTGCACTACTGTAACTCTGCACTACTGTAACGCTGCACTACTGTAACTCTGCACTACTGTAACTCTGCACTACTCTAACTCTGCACTACTGTAACGCTGCACTACTGTAACTCTGCACTAATGTAACTCTGCACTACTGTAACTCTGCACTACTGTAATGCTGCACTACTGTAACTCTGCACTACTGTAACTCTGCACTAATGTAACTCTGCACTACTGTAACTCTGCACTACTGTAACTCTGCACTAACTGTAACGCTGCACTACTGTAACTCTGCACTGCTGTAACGCTGCACTACTGTAACTCTGCACTACTGTAACTCTGCACTACTATAACTCTGCACTACTGTAACTCTGCACTACTGTAACGCTGCACTACTGTAACTCTGCACTACTGTAACGCTGCACTACTGTAACTCTGCACTACTGTAACTCTGCACTACTGTAACTCTACACTACTGTAACTATGCACTACTGTAACTCTGCACTACTATAACTCTGCACTACTGTAACGCTGCACTACTGTAACTCTGCACTACTGTAACGCTGCACTACTGTAACTCTGCACTACTGTAACTCTGCACTACTGTAACTCTGCACTACTGTAACGCTGCACTACTGTAACTCTGCACTACTGTAACGCTGCACTACTGTAACTCTGCACTACTGTAACTCTGCACTACTGTAACTCTACACTACTGTAACTATGCACTACTGTAACTCTGCACTACTATAACTCTGCACTACTGTAACGCTGCACTACTGTAACTCTGCACTACTGTAACGCTGCACTACTGTAACTCTGCACTACTATAACGCTGCACTACTGTAACGCTGCACTACTGTAACGCTGCACTACTGTAACTCTGCAATACTGTAACGCTGCCCTACTGTAACTCTGCACTACTGTAACGCTGCACTACTGTAACGCTGCACTACTGTAACTCTGCACTACTGTAACGCTGCACTACTGTAACTCTGCAATACTGTAACGCTGCTAATGGAAAGCAAATGATCACAGAGCAAACTCTGCCTCTGAACGCACAATGAGGAATTTGGAAGTGTGTGTTGGTGACAGGTTGTCCCTTAGGTTAACGGGATATATTAGCTCTGGGATATTGGCCATGTCTACAAAACTGAAACCATTGTCAACGTGAAGGGGATCCAGTGCATGGGAGACCTTCAGTCTAAGAAGCTGGAGAACCAACTGCCTCAGGGTCTTCATCAAAATCAGTGACACTAGTCTGTAATCATTCAGCTGCTTGATGCATCCCTTCTTAGAAGGGAGTTGTGTGCGCTTCAATTTCTCACTGTCAGCGTCTCTGAAGTCCCTCTTCTTCTGGTTGAGTAGAGCCTAAACATTGCTGGTGATCCAGCACTTGTTGTTAGGGAAGCAGTGCACAGTTGTGACTGGAACAATATTGTCCATTTCATGTAGTCAGTCATAAGTGGATAATAGGGCTTGTAAATCAGAAAGCACCATGGGATTTTTGTTTGCAATACCTTGCCATGAGAGAGTTGACTGAGAGTTGTTGATCACACCAATCTGCAATTTGTAGAGGGATCAGTGTAACCAGCAACCTGGGGAAACTGTTCTACAGCATTGTGAACAGAAGACGGATTGTTGGTTTGTTGGATTATCTTGATGAACACAACTCTTTATCTGGACAAGATCTTGAAGATCACCATTTCATTTCATTTCATTTCTCTTTGGTGCCAACTATCTTAAAAAAAACAACTGTATTCCACTACACACACAAGTGAGTTGAAGAGGAGTCTGTCATGCCAGCTAACACCCAGTTCTTAACTCATGACTAACCCAGAAAAATGTCCATTCAACCAGCTGGTCCTGAGGCTCAGTTCACTAACTAGCCTGGTCCCCGTCCAAACTAATTGTCACCCAACAAAAGTAAAGCAACAGAACACATTGGAAAAACACCACAAAAAGTACAATCCAAAATTGATGTAGACTAAAATATTGAGTACTGTATGTGACTCAACACTCGTGAAGAAGCTGAGCAGATATCAGCTCAGTGGACACAACTCTGCCCTGGAGAACGGCCATCCCACACAGACCTGGCTGCCTAGTGTGGTTGATGTAGGTTGTCCACATGGTTTTTTATACCATGCTACGAAACCTTTACTATTGATAGTTAGGGCCTTGTCACTCTCACTATTACTTGTATTCATATTCACAGCCTTGTAACTTTGGCTTCAGCAATATTAAGGAATGCCTTTTTCATGCCAATAAATCACTTGAATTGAAAATGAAGAGTGAGGGAGAGATAGAGAGAGACAGAGAGAGATCTCTCTCTCTCTGTCTCTCTCTATCTCTCCCTCACTCTTCATTCTTCATGAGGGAGAAACAGACACAGAGATAGATTGAGGGAGAAAGAGAGTGAGACAGAGCAAAGGAGAGAGGGTGAGAGGAGGTGAGGGCTAGAGAAGGGGAGAGATGGACAGAGGAAGAGGCAGAGAGACAGGGAGAAAGAGAGATGGAGAGTGAGAGAAATGCCATCATCCTTTTTTTCCACATCAGTTTGCTCTGTATTATTTTCTTGATCTCTGTTTCCTCCTATGGTGGTAATTTCACGTCACGGTTGACATGCCACTGCGTGTTCTTCTGATAATGGTTTGTTGTTGACAAGGGGGAGGATTCATCTTTACGCCTATTTGTGTCTCGCTGTCTTGTCCTATTCACCTAATCCCCCTGAGCTGGCCGGGGACCATCTGTGGAATATAAACTTCATCCGGTTTGATTTGAATGGAAGCAGGCAGATGAATTACGACAATAGACTCACAAAAATGAAATCAGCTATCTGAAGAGCAATAAAAAAACCCCCACTGGAATGGAACTGCAATGGAAATATATGTGAGACTGAGAGAAAAACACAAATACCCAAACACACACCCAGACCCACATACACACGCAAACATATGTACACACACATACATAATTGTGTGCACTTCAAGTTCTTTCCTTTCTCCCTACCACACACATACTCGCACACACACTCACTCACTCACAGTAGTGCATGAGCGGTCAGTGACATGGAATGGGAATCTGGAGGGCATCAGACATGAGGTAGGAGTGTCATGCAAGTGTTGGAGCGTAAACAGCTTCCTTATTACAGTAATATGAATATAACGACCATAGTGTGTGTGTGTGTGTGTGTGTGTGTGTGTGTGTGTGTGTGTGTGTGTGTGTGTGTGTGTGTGTGTGTGTTGTGTGTGTGTGTTGTATGCTGTGCAAACATATTTACATGACAGATAACTTGCTATTTTGTCAATCTACTACATAGATGTACATGAATGACTAAGTGAAAGGAGCAAATGAGAGATGGAGACAAAGGGAGGGAAACAGTGAGAGTAAGATAGACTCAGACAGTGAGAGAATTGCGTTTTCTAATTCTTAGTTTATGTTTCAGTTTGTCCAATAAGAGGCCTTCCTTGAGAGAGTGAACTCAGTTGTAAATGCTGCTCTGGCCTTGTCACAACGTTTTCCTTGGATTTGTCTCACATATTGTTTGTAGACATTCGGTACATGTGTGTTATTTGTGTGTTTTGTGCATAAATTCATACAAAATGTATAGTGTGTGCATCAAAATTGTTTGTTAATGCGTATCTGTGTGGCAGCCCAGTAAAGTCTGTGTAAAGTCTCTGTGATGCATTAACACCT